>JAUMHF010000008.1:1727766-1753819 GCA_032359275.1 Microctenopoma steveboyesi
ATTGTGTAGACAAATAGTCGCTTTCCTGGGGGATGCTTTCCAGATGGAATCACCTCTTGAGATCTTGAGGGAGGATGGAAAATGCCAAGCTCAACTAGCACTGATCTATCGGACGTGATCAATAAGACGTGATTAGAGGGGAAACAGGCAGGCGAAGCACACGAAGACTTGTCCTCTCATTGATGTGTCCGTGGTTTTTACATTCTGTGTGCTGGGCTCTTTTTTTCACAGGTATCAAATACACACAGGCAGTGACCCTGGAAGGTGAGATTACAGCAGCACAAACACTGATGCAGCACATGCACAGGTGCAAACTAAGGTAATTAAACACAACACACAGTCAGATACATGCATGAGATACATAAAGAAATGAGTGTACACACACACAGGAACAGCTCTGCTCTATCCATCACAATGGCGCGGTGACCTTTACGAAACATTCCACACAGAGAGATACAGAAATAAATGATCACTGGCTGCATGAAACAAAGAGGGATTAGCTGCTCAGAGCTGCTAATCAAATGAAAGAGCAGAAAAACTGTATTAGGTGAGACAAATAATTGAGTTAGAGCTATTGAAGGACACTAACGGCTGCAACTCCCAGGGCTCCGCACTGAGCGTACAGTATCACAGAAACATCACACGCTTTGTTTCAGCACACAAACTGCTCCCCACTCTTCTCAGCTACACATTTACTAAAACACAAAAGCAGTGAGTTGGATTTCTCATCAACAGCATTACCAGCTCTGTTCAGAGGCAGCACAAGCCACAAGCCAACACCTCTGATGTTCTCTAATTATCATGTTTACTGAAGAGTAGAAACGTTGTGGTTTTATGATGAGTGAGGGCTTGCGTGTCAGTCACTTCCTGACGGTGGTTACCCGACAAGTCCTTATCTTCTCATCTAACTACCTGCGATTACGTGTTTATGCATAAAAAACTATTCCTCACATCAAACGACCGCCTAGCAAAAGTGAGTAACCAGAAGTGTTGTGAAATGTGTATAATCCATAAACTATACTGTCTGGCTGTGACATGAATAAATCATAAAACCAAAAATACACAAAGCACTTGCAAACAGTTCCATCAGTCAGACGAAGCTTATACGCAGCGCTTGTCACTCAACTGTCTACTTGAATTCAGCCTGTAAAGTTGTTTACAAGCACAATATTTTCCAGCAAAGATAATAGCAGCAGAACTCCTTCTTCTTAATATTTTCTGAACCCACGAGAAAAAACTCAGACTTAAAATTCACGTGGGATCATTTTTATTATCGGAGCAGTCCATGTAGCGATGCTGTGATATCCTGCCCCTGAGTTGCCACGTCTTCCACTCGTGTATCCTCTACATAGCTCATTTTTTGTTGTACTCTAATTGTATTTTCCACTCTTTGTGGGCTTTAAAGTTGGCTCTGAAAAACCCACCATGGGCTGCAATCGATGTATAGAGTGAATTCAAACAGAGATCCAGAGCTACAGGAAACCCCCTGTAGCATAATTGACTTGTGTTCTGGTGATTTGTTCAGTAAAATCCAGCCACTCATACTTTTGTCCCAGTATCTGGCCTCGTTGTCTTTGTTAGCACAGCTACTTTGTCACCCACTTTGTCACAGTAGCAGGAGGCGTTAGTATGCACAGCCTTTTGGAGGTTTTTTAATGACTTTTTTGTGCTTGAACATCAACAACAGCCAAAAGCAAACAACACTTTTTTTTCTCTCCAATCTAAAAAATAAATTAAATTAAGTGCTTAAGGAATATAAAATGATAGATAGGCCAGCTACGGCAGAAATGTGGTAAAAATGAAACAAGCACTGTGTGTGCATGTGGTCTACATGACGAGTAGATAAGGAGACCATAAAAAAACAAGTAACAAACACTAGCTGTTTAGTGTTTTTGTATTTCTTGTTATCAGATTGCTTTTACTGAAAGGACAATACAGATGTTTCATACATGCTTTGATTTGGTTATGTTTCATTAGGGTACAATAAATATAAGTCAAATAACTACTTAGAGGGACTCTGATTAGGAAATGCCACAGAGATGAATGATTTACTGCACTTTAAAAAGCAAGTACAACCTCTTTAAAATGCAACCTGCTGCGTTTGGGACCTTCAGGCCACCGTAGGACAGAGGAAACTTGATTCTGCCTCAGATGTTTTTTCACACACAGACACAGACACACACACACACACACGCACAGGTGAAACAGTGTGTCTGATTGAAGTTGCCACAATATATTGGCTGTGAGTTTTGTTCGCTGAGGTTTTGATTGCCCTCAGGAAGGAGACATTGCTCAGAGAACATGTTGGCACAATAAAGTTTATTGAGGAGATCAAGCTTCTGCCCTTTCATGACACCACAAATATTATTTTACTTTTTCATCAAATGTGGGAAACACTGGAAGAAATGCAGCAGCAGAGTGCAACGTCCTGCTGTGAAAGACAACACGAACCAGAGTTGAAGTTGAATATTCATGCTTTTTATACAGAAGATCTTTAGGATGTTTTTTTAACATTATTCAATCCAGCCAAATATTACAATAAACTATATTCTTTTCACTGTAGTCAGATGTTCTTATAAATGTCTCTGTGCTCCCCTCACACACATTAACTCTTATATTGGTGATGTTTCATCTAACGGTCGAGAGTAGACGCCTCACCTTAAGTCTGACAAAACCATAGATTTATAAGGGTAAAATATGATTAGTATGTACATTAAATGACTTGTTTTAAAATATGTTCTTGTTCATTTTAGGACATGAAAGGTGTCTGGCTAAAAGCTTCTGCAGTGATCACAGTATCAACTGTTGTAAATCTGAGTAAAAAGCAAATTATTATGGCGCTGCAGCTTTGCATTTCTCTTAATAAATAAAAATAGGAAAATGAAAGCCAAAGGGACAAAGGAGAGCTGGTCTGAAAGCTGACTCAATAATGATGTGTAGGTTAGTGACTGGAGAAAGACAGGTTGTTTTCAGTTATCAGAGTGAATAAAAACAAGAGCAACAAAAAAACATGTCTGTGCAACATTTCAATGTGACATCAACATAACAAATTATTATCTAGTTCCCATGATAACGGTTCACCATCAGGTCTGTGTTAAATTACATGATAAGCTCATGTTTTCACACCACAGAATGTCTTTGAGCTTGATCCAGTATCTTCCACTCTTTATATTATTTATAATATTTTCCCCTTATTCAGAGGCATAGTGAGGGATAGCATTGAAGCTGCGCCCCCTCCAGCAAGTGGCGAACTAGGTGGCTGCCTAGAGCTGTGCCGAGAGTCTGCTCTGGTACCTCACCTCTCACCCAGTGACAGCTGGGAGCTTAACAGGATGACCAGTACAGATAATGAATGGATATGTCAGGTATTTCAGCCACGCCAACTACAAATCCCCTATTCCTGTTTGTGCCTGATCATTAAAGTGTCCATGCTATACTTAACTTAGGGTTTGTATTTTATTTTATGTGATTTTCATTGGTCAGCTCGTGGGAGCAGCACTGTCCTGCAGCAACAACCCAGTTGGGAACTCTGCTGCGTTCTGCACCCATTATGTGTTTGAAGTCTGTAAAGAGTTGTAGCTGTAACTAGATGAAAGGCCTTTGATTATTTCATCTCTTTATAAACACAAACTATGTCTGTGTGTAAAAAAATCAGCTGGTGTAATACTTGTGTGTTCCCTAAGTTTGGTTGGCGGTTTGCTGAATGCGAGTTCACCTGCAGGGCACCGCACAAACTAGAGCAACCACTGATGTTCCATTACCACAGAGACCTCTTTGTCATAAAGTAGCAGTAATGTACTTCTCCTGCAGATGCATAAAGATGTATGAACCTGCAGGAACATCAGTAACCATATAGAGGTAAGAGGATAAACAAGAAGGGCTGGAAGGAAATAATAACTAGAAACACACTTACAATCTGGGTTTGCATCATCCAAACCTTTTTCGCTACCTACCTATTTTCTAATCATATATTAGTGTTTACATATTGATTTTTTTTGTGTATTGTTGTGGAAACATCACTTAGTAGATATGTTTAGTGGGAACACGTTTGCCTGTCATGGCAGCATGTTTCATTCGTACATCAAAATTAGGGGTCTGTGTTGCCTCAGGAATTTGTGTGATTGTGTGATAACTGTTTTCAGAATGTACCAAACTTCACACCCCAGTGGCATGTAAATATGAAACTTCTTTGTTTCCAGTTTGCAGCTGCACATCTACATCTCACAACGCATAAGAACATGCAATGATTTTTCATGCCACGTCGGTTTTTTTCACTGGGTTTTTATTTATTCTCACCATCACAATGCCCTTCAGTCTTTCTGTTGTCAGGCTACTTCACAAACTCTGTTTACAGCTTAGTTTGTTTATCAGTGTGGCATTAATCTTCTTTTGTTCAGTTAATATGGGACACACACACACATTCACGGCTAAATTTAAGTTGAACTGATCCTTTTCTTCATTGCTTGTCTCTCGTCAAACAAAAGCTGGTAAAATCAGACCACACGGCTGTTGTTTCATGGAAATCTTCATACATACACGTGAGAATTTAGATACACACAGTGCTCTTGCTCTGCAGCTTTGGATTAGAGTGTGGTACTTCGGTAGTGCATTGATTCTTTTTGAACATTTCATGCATTTTCATTTAGAGAAGGTGTCAGAGCAGTGGTTCCTACTGCTGCTCCTTAACATTCACAGTCATGCTGTTTTAGTCATTTCAGTCATTTAATCAGGGGATAGATTTACACTTAGAAACACAATTAAAGCACCACTGATAGGACAGAATGAAGTCATGTACTCAGGGTGGAGAACTAAGATACTGGATGATACTGTAACAGTGAGAGTTAATCTAGACACATTTCATATTTGCATTAGAATTGTAGACACGACTTTTTCTGAGTTACCATCTAATAGTTATTCTTTAAAATGATTAGCAAACACAACATGCATTTAAAAGTTTTGTAATCCATCGTTTGTGATGATGCATAGGTAATAAACATATTAAAACTAATTCTGATTGGCTTGTGAAGTTGTACTGTTCAGGATCAGCTGCTGTTTAAATAACCCCCCCCCCCTGAATTTGGGAAGTTGGTTCTATAAGATTTTGTTAGAAGCTCTAAAATGTCACGTGTGCATGCTGACTTCATTCTTTGCTTAGTTCTTTTATCAGCAACTTATTGAAAACTCCAGTTAGCTGGAACACAACACATGTTTACGTCATGAGATGTTGGAAAATGAATAATCTGGATGTTCAAAATCCAACATGATCACATATAGAGTATGCTGCCCCAGCTCTATCCTAAGACAGATCAAAATTCTAAGTTCTTAGTAATTGCAGTTTCATGAAGTGAAGTACAACAGCTCTTATAAACTGTTCAATCCAAATCCTCACTTTGCAATTTGTTTTGTTTTAAATTCGATGTCCTGAGACTGCAGACAATCCTGCTGGTGACTCTTGTGTCTGTAGGTTTTACTCAACAACTTCTATTATCCCAGCTGCACAGCAAGATCAGAGCTCATATCACATACAGATACACAAACACAAACAAATAACAGAGATGCACATGTGTGCCACTCTTATATTTTTTATATCCCAAAGCCTTTGGTTTGTTCTGTCTTCTTTTCCCATGTGTGACTGTTTCTCTCCAGAAGCTTTAGACAGGAAAAAAGAGAACGAATTACTCTTTATCTCTGGTGCTCGCACAAAACTGGCTTATCGTGTATGCATTGGAAAAAGCCTTAGGTGTGATAGGGGCAATAAAAAAGGCCACAGTGAAAGGGTAGAGGTGTATGAGAAGTTTTATTAAGCTGTCAGAAAATGAAGTGACAAGACCATGAACTCCCATTGACCTTGGTGCGACAACACAGAATGGTAACGCCTATAAAAGAATTTTTTTATAACTTTGCTCTACATTATACAACACATTTTGAAAGGGAGTGCCGTTGTGTGTAATGTGAACTGCGATGTGTTTGACTTTATAGCTACATTTTTTATGCGACTTCAAAAGATGGAAAACAGGACAGCATGAAACTAAAGTCACATTGAAGAATCAGAGTGTAGGGGGGCGGGGGGTTGAAGGAGAAGGACTCACCTCCACAGGTGACGCCGGCAGAATGAAAACACAGAAACATGTCACAAGATGCATTCTATTTAATTACAGTGCTGATTTACATATATTCTTACACTGGATGTGTTTAGCCACCATAATTCATTTTTTATGAGAAAAACCCCAGAGCTTTTTCAAGTTGATGTAAAGTTCTGATTTTTATTACTGGTTTTCTAAAGGTCAGATGTTTTTAACTTTACTTGTTATATCTATACATCTCATATCTATATTTCTTGCGATGACATGATACAACTGTAAGTTTAATACATTTGAATATGTGAAAAAGATTAATTATTAGTTAGATTAGTTATTAATTTATTGTCTTGCTGCATTAAGAGATAACACTGTAGCTTCTTTAATATGTGCTAATCATGACTGGTGGAAAATGGATTAAATTAATATTAAACATGTCTGTTTAAACATTACATTTATTTACTGAAATTACTATGACCTATGTTGTATTAATATATATATATATATATATATATATATACATTTAGTAATTTAGTTATACATATTTGTTATTTATACAAAGCTAATCTGTTAAAAAATATGCAACAAATATAAAGATCAATTGTCACATGTAGATGACAGAACTCGACAAAGGGCGTATTGAAGACAGTGAGTTGCAGCTGTGTCTAAAGTGTGTGTGTGACTTTAATTTGAAGTCTTTGGTGTCACATCCCAGGACGCCAAATAAAAGGGTCTTTATTTTGATTTACATACTGTTGACATGTCCGCCACCCGCTGAGAACTACGCTCCACAGTGGTGGTGCTCCACAGTACAGAGGTTCACGAGTTCAGATCCCAGCCCACATCTGTGTGACACTCACAGACACTGTGGGGTTTTCTTTAAAGGCGGGAATCTACAGTGTGTTTGTTTGTTGTGAGAATCTGAAGAATCCACAGGACTCTGTCTGACTGATCAAGAGATGATGGTGAGAAAGTTTTATCGTTGTGGTTTGCTAATTGTTCCAGGACCCTTTTTTCTATAGTGCACGATATACAACCTACTCTGCACATTTTTCTACATATTTTTAACAGAATTGTCAGTTCACCCAAAGAGCAAATTGTGGTTAAATACTGATTATCTTCATAACAGTCTGAGCTTTCTTAGCAGGATTAAAACAGGAAGTTCATCTTTTCACATACATTTAGAAAATCAGATCAGTAGAAACAACACCATATTAAATCGATGTGAAGCATGTAAACCCAAGTTTGTACCTTCTCCTACCCAGCTTTATGCTTCTGTATTTAACTTCTGCAGCCAGATGATGAAGTATTAAAAGCACAAAACACTGTTCGACACTGGAAGTAAGGTTGATTTAGGTGATGAGCTGCGCATAAGGGGCAAACATGATGCCAGAGCCACCACGCTGTCTGTGTAACACATAAAAGTAGCATGTGCAGCATCAAAGAAACAGTGTCAACACACCCACGCGCCTGTGACCCCTCTGGACAGTTACCTGCTGAATCCACACACACAGCCTCGCTCAGACTTTACATGGACTTTGCGCTACGCAGCTGGCTGGAAAAGTTTCCTGCAATGTCCAGACTTGCTGGCGGAACAGATTTTACTGCAGCATACACAGACCAACATAAAAACTTGAGTTTAAGGAAACATCAGATTAAATTTACTTCACTGTTTATCAAAGTCATGTACTGTAGGTTACAGCTGAGGAGACTCTGAACTTGCAAGTGATGTATTTGCTCAGGTTTTCTTCTCTGGTTCATGCCGCTCACATTAACATTAATCTAATGCCAAAATGGTGCCTGGGAGGACTCACTCTTCTCTTTCCAATTAAGAGTCAGTCATTATTTTGAACAGGATGTGTCAGCACATGAGGGGCCATTTGGTGCTGAGAAACATTTCTCACCGGTTTCACTGCCATGCTGCTCACCATACTTACACATTAATTCCCTCAGGTGCTCTGCTTCCCCTAAATACTAACTCCAAGACTTACTTGAGATCAGCGACTGAGCAAGCAACACCCCGGGTTCAAACACACACACACACACACACACCTCTGACTTAACCACATGTTCTTCATTATATGGAGCCACTGAGGCCTGGGGCTGTTCACTTACCTCCTTACCTTCCCACATCTTTCTTTTAATGGGATTGTGTGTGAGAGTGCGCGGGTTAGGTGAGGCTGGAGGGGCGGGGGGTGGGGGGTGGGGGTGCTGCATTGAGCAGGGATGTGCTGCTTTTACCTATAAATTCTTTTCCAAAATGGAGCAGAGAAAATGAGTCACACGTGTGCATGTTTGCTCTTGTGGGGAACAAATCAAACGTGAGAATAGTGTTTTGTGATTTTTCACTCCAGCATCTGTGTTTGGACGATGTTGAGTTGTGTGTAAGATTTTGGTTACGAAGGGGGGAGAAGGGGGACTGGTGTTTAGGTGTTCACCCACATTTACCTTGTGTGGCCAACATTTTAATAGCAGTTTTTTTTATGTAACCTTTATTTATACAGGTAATCTCATTGCTGTAAACTACCTATAGTCTTCGATGTTACAGACATGGACAGAGTTATGTTCAGAACACAGTATTCATGTAACAATATTAAAAAACTGGAGCTTTGACATCGGAACAGTTCTTAGACTGATGTCCTGCTGCCAGCTGTTAGTGTACACGCTTTCCCTCTGTAATCGTTAATGGATGATTTCACTAAACTGTCATCTGGGTGTAAAAGTAGCAAATAAAACATCCAATTGCATTGAATTGTCTTTTATCATTCCGAGTCCAGAGCAGAGGTTTACAGCCATGTGCTCGGAGGAGCCTGTTAACCATTTTTTCTTTAGTGTTTCACACAGCGTTCTTCTCAACAGCCCCCCGATTGCTCTCTGTATCCAACATTGAGACTGTCTGGTGGAAGCCCTAGCAGGAGCTCAGGATAAATTCTGTATGCACGTCTTCACAAACATCCTGTGTTTCCAGTGTTTCCTTTTCTTTTTTAAACCAGGAAGTCTCCACTGGGATTCTTTGTTTGTTACTTCCACTCGTCAAGCAGGCGAGAGGTCAAACTGGTCAAAGTGTTTTTACTGCGTCAGCTTAATTCTCCCTCTGCCGTGCCCAAAACCCTCAGAAGTTTGCAGTACAGCTCCAACTTGTGATTAAAGATGTGTCATTAGTCGTGCGCGCGTCCCATTGATAACGATCATCATCAGCGTTACAGCTGCAAGCAGAAGTGATGGGATTAGTAATAATTACGCTGGCCTGCTTTGTTCTGATCATATGGTTGGATTCTGTGGGTGATTGAGATGAAGATAACACTTCACTAAGGTGGTCTCCTAGAACCACCCCTAAACCCGGTTATATGAATAACTACAGAGGAATGCGGAGCCACAAAGGCTGAATTATTCTTACAGTGAGTAACTCTCAACAATACGTAATTATTCTTTCACTTTAGGATTGAAGTGTAGAGAAAGGCTCACACGCAATTATTAATCAGTGTGCCACAGTACATGAGTCGGTACACTCCACAGGTGGTAATAGACCTTAAATTGTTATAATATCAAATGTTATTTAATTTTAGCTGTTGTATTTTAGTTCAGATAAAGATTTTAACCAAAAAGTCCTCATAGAGCATCATTGTGTTAATGAACAATGAATTTCAGAATGTAAAAAAACATCAAACAAAATCAGCTTCTGAATAGCATCTTATATCTAATTAACATTCATCTGTTTCCTAACGAGGCTCAGATGTCTCCAAAGGCGGCTGGACAATGTAACATCTCTGTAATTGTTCATCCGTTTGTCAAATGTATGTGTGATTCAGCTTGTGATGTAACATAGAGAAGCTTTTCTCCAGTCGCAGCTGTGTGCATGAAATGTGAGTGATTGGTGGCCCGTGATGAATAAAATCGAAGCACATCTCAAAGGCATCTTGTGCAGACCTGTAACTACACACAGGGTTGGAGCCAATGAAGCTTTGCTGGCTGCATGGCCTCCATTACTCGGCGCGTAGCTTTGCACTTTACAGCATCGGAGAAATCAGACCCCATCCCTCTGAACATGCTATCCAACAACTTGTGGTGGAGCTGCACAATTCAGCCTCCAGTCGATTTAAAATGACGTGACACCACTGCATGTGTGTCTTTTTATGGAATTGTGCCAAATTGTTCATCCTTTCCTCGGCATGCTTTGTTTTACAGGTGAACAAATCTGCAGCACTCAGACTTGTTCTTATCTTTAGGTCTTTGTCTTTCTCCACCCCGTCACTGCCGTGACCCAGTTTGCCTACTGTAGCTTTCATCTGATCTGACAGTGCTTTCTGGCAGCTATTGTACATTCATGAATTCCCAGCAACAGTCTCACCACTATCTCCTCTGGCTCCTTGTCAGACTGGGTGGTTAACTCATCTCTTGTAATGCCGCACTTTAAGGAATCTTAATTCGCACCACATTCCCTCTCCGTGACACAGGGTGGCACTGGCGGTGTCCGAGGGGAGGGGGGCCTGAAGCAGTGATGTGCAGCTTAAAGTAGCTGTCACGCTGATTTGCCGGTCAGGAATCAAGCCTATGTGCTGCGTCACTGCGGCTGTTATTAGAGAGCATATTCTGTGCCTGCCTCTCAGCGGGGGAATAAGCTCCTTGAGCGCAATGAGGCACAGAAAGTTTGAGCCGAGCTGATCATTTTTACTGTAGGTACTGCCAAACAGAGCTAAAGGCCAGAGACTGTGTCAAAGTAGGAAGAGCGAGAAGAACGACTTCACAGTTTGTTACCGACATTAGTCGTCATTGAGTAGGTGTTTGTTGGGCAGGTTTTCTAACCGACCCACAGTTACAAGCTTTTATATTAGTGTTCATCAGTTGAATGTGTCAGGTTCATTTCACTGTGTCTTTAAACTATATTAAATTACTGAACAGCCTGTCATCACACAGGAAATGTCTAGACACTAAAAAACGTGATAAATGTACAAATAATACTGGTTAACAATTCCCAGAAATTACACAGAACAGGAGGTGCAAACGTACGTAACTGCAGATAATGAATGGAAAAGGAAATCAAACATTACCTGCTGTAACTTTTTCTGATATCAAAAAGAACGAGGTGTATATCTAATCTATTCCATCCCTTTCTAGATGTCTCTGTTTTCTATGTCCTGTGCTTCCTGTATTAGAATTTTGTGCTGGTGCTTGTTTCTGGTTGTGAACTGAGAGCCATGCGACAGACTGGCGACCTGTCCAGGATGTAAGACAGCTGGGTGAAATGAGAGCGGCTGGAACAAGACAAAAAAAAGTTTTTTGAATGTTGACACGTAGCTCTATTACATGTGTCTGTGTATGTCTCAGACTTTAGCCTGTGTCAGTCCTTCTCTCCTCTGCAGCCTCAAACTTAAACAAACCAAACAATGTCATTTCTACTGAGATCGGTGCTAACTACTACTCAGCAATATGTATCATTAGCTACTTTGAAAAATCAGATCCTTCCTATTATAGAATAATTATAGCTGACGACCTTCAGCATGGCTTCCGCAGGAGGTTTGTGCATCACCTGAAAGCTTTCTATGTGACTCAGAGTCATGGTGGTAACAGTGGGAATCACTTAGACTCTAACCCTGGTATTTTAATGTCATTCTCTAAACGTAGGCTCTAATTAAAAAGCAGCGGCTGTTCAGCAATCAGCCAACTCGAGTGTGGTGTGTGAACTGAAGCCGACTGATGGTCGCGTTGCAGAGAGGCTGCTCTGCTGTGGCCGTTTGATTAGACAGCAAAGAGCGTGTGAACCTCATTAACTCAGACCAGTCGCCTTCAGTGAGTAAACTAGCACTGAGAGAACAGACACCGTGTGTGCAACTCTTTTCAGAACATTAGATATTGTGTGACCCTGAAATGACAAAATCACATCCAGAATCATGAAAATGTCAAGTTTGCATTCTTTCCTATGTGTTACTTTTTCAGACTTAATCATAAAACCTTATCTGCCAACAAACACATAACACCAGCGATATGTAGAAACGCGTCACCTGATCCGTCAGAGTCTTTGCGGTCTCAGTGTGGCTCCTCTGTAGCTCAGCCTTATGACGGCTTGTCAGCGTTTGTGGTACTCGAGAGAATTTTCAAGCATTTGAGAAAACACCTGCGGTTATGATATCAGATATCCCGGGACATGTGATGTGTGTTGCATTTGATTATTGACCCACACTGTGCTGCACGATGCGTAACAATGAAGAAACGAGCCCAACACTCATCTGCTTGTGCTGCTGCATTCACTGTTCACCTTCACTCCTGAGTGTCCCATCATAGGCTGGAAACCGTGATGAGAGATGACTGTCAGAAACTGTGACTGTGACGTCTTCAGTCCAGCTGCTGACACCCATGTGGCACGAAGTTGGATCTCATGAGGCTGAAAGCATAGATAATATGGTTTCCACATATCAGACTGCAGCAGTAATCCAGCAGACAGAACAGTGGAGACAGAGATATTACTGTAATGAACAAGGTCAAACATCTGTCTTTTTCCTTTGGAAAACACAAATGCAGGATTAATGAGTGATACTGTATTTGTAGTGAGTTTTGAGAGAGCGAGAGGAGTATTGATGGATAAGTTCTTCCTGAACACTGGTTAAACGCATCCATTTTAGGAGGTTCCACAGAGGGAATGCATCGACTTTCTCTGGGAGATTTTGTGTTTATCGAGTTTAACAATCTACTGAACGATCTGAGCTTTCTCTGAAACGTTTTAGCTGCAGTCAGCGTTTCAGTCAATCACCAGCCTCAAATGTGATAAAGACTGGGTCACGTATTGATATCGAACCAACAATAACGTTACGTCTAGTGTGGCATCGACTGCTGCTGGCTGCCAGAACCAATCAAAAGCAACAACCTTGAAAATCATTGTCTGTTATGAGACTTTTTTTCTGCTTTTATATGCAATTTGTACAAAAATGAAGAAGTTGAGGTTGGAGGTGTTCTGTGTCCACTATTTCACTAGCATTTGTATCATATTTTATACGGACATGTTCAAATGGTCCACGGTGGATTGTCTGTGCAGTGGGGGGGTGGGGTGGGGGGGCTAAGTCCAGTAGTGATGGGAAAATGTTTTAATATTTTCATACTGAATTTTAAAGTCAAATTTTTAAAAAAATGTGGACATGAAATATTTCCACGGCAACAATGCAAACTACACTCACTCTATTGATTAAACTAAATGTGGAAGTTTAATAAATAGTAGCAGTGTTTGTATGATGTGCTCTGCAGCTGTTGTCCTGGGGGCCATGTATTGCATAAGATGTTAACCCTCTGAGAATCTTTTGTGACTTTGGGTCTGTCAGACCTCTATCTGTCTTAAGTGGCTTTGGATGGTGTGGGAAACAATTTCTCCAGAAAAAGACCTACATCTTCCATCTGTCTTCCTGTACTGCCATTTACCCACCGGTATGATAGCAATACACTATGTAGTGTACTGCAGTACTGTACCATTTCATGTTTTTTGCTGTACTTAAGTTTTAATAAAACCTGGAAAAATCGGGTTGTTTTTGCACTGTTGACCAGCAGTGTCTGTTCAGCACACACGCAGGCTCAAATAATTTACACTAAAATGGTTTCCTCCACTTTGAAGTGCAACACTATGTAGCCATAGAAAAGTCACTTCAATCATAAGGAACCTGTTTAAAATTCTTGCCTGTGGTGCATACGACACCAAACTGAGATTTTGGGGGTTTGGTAAGACTTAACTAGATGCTATGGGAACGTCTTATCAGCACCTCCCTGCTCCTGTAGCGTCTTACATACACAAAGATGTGTTCATAATGGCTGAGTGAGTATTTTTAGATTATAGCGTGCTCTGAAGCTCTGTGAAGCTGTGCACTGTCAGAGAAAAGCACAGTCGAGGACATTATATTTCTGTTCTACACATCAACCGTCAACGTCTCTGTCAATCATTTGGGTCCTTTTTGTTATTAGACATTCTTATATGTGCCTGTGAAAATATATACATCAACCACAGAGCCACACAAGTCCACCTGATGGTGCGACTGTGTGGTGCGGAGCAGTCGGTGTGGGAACCGGCTAGCCTCAACCACAGCCAGCTGTGATTCACTGGGACATTCTAAAATATTTACCGCATTAGAAAACTAATTGAGGTAAGTTGTTGAACTAAACAGAGAAACCTAAAATATTTAAGTTGCCTTTAGTTAGATAAATGTAAATGCATGCTGAGCCCTGCCCACCAATACAGCTGTGCGTTTGTGTTCCTCTCGTGGCTGATCAGTGTATATATACCACATATAAAACACACTTACATTTACTGACCTCTAACAATAAATGTGCACGTCCATGTCCAATTAAGCACATGCATGGTGAGTGCAGGGTCAGGATGTGAATTAAGGTCAGTTAGAGATACTGGCTTAAATCTGGGAAGTGACAATAATAGAGCATTGTCACTTTGTAAATAGAATTAATATATTAACACACTCGTGTATTCATTTAGTTGAGTTCAGGTACATATAAAGTATGCAGATAAATAAAGAGCGTGTCAACAAAAACTGAAAGTAAGTACTGTAAGTACTACGTGCAGCTAGAAATTAGCCATTAGATCATTTCTTTTGAGTACTTTGCGTCTAACTTAAACCTTTCAATTCACAGAAAAATACAGACAATGTAGAGAGGTAGTAAAATCAACAGAAACATTTGTGTAACAGGTCTGTGTTGTTCATTCTTCTCATCCCATTAATCAGTGAACTGAAGGGGGAAAGTTAAACATGGAGTTTATGTTTCATGTAAATGAGCTCATTGACGGTTCTCCTCAACACTGTCGGCCCTCTCAGTCTTGTTGACTTGTCTTTTCTTCAGATTGCTTTTTAGCAGATATCTGATGTTGGACTTAGGTCGTCGGTCACATTCTAAACACCCCAGTAATACAAGCTCTTAGTGTCTCTGTTGGTTTGTTGTTTGCCATTTCCCCTTATTTGTGAACAGCTCACTTACTGTGCTCCTCTCACGTGTGCAAATTGCCAACCGCTTATAAGCCCATCTTAAGTGGTGTTTAATGGACTACACCTAGCATAAAGGCCATTTCTCTGGCAGTGCTGCTGTGTGTTAATTGTCCCCATGTTTCTGACACCGGATCAGACTAGCTTAGTTCAGGGCCGTGGTTTGCAGAATTACACCTCTACCACAGTAATCTCTAGCTTTAAGCCCACAGGATTTATTCAAATATTCATGTGAGTAGAGCTGTTTTGCATTGCAGCTTGTGATATGAGTGGAAATGTCAAAATATTCTACTCTGGCCTTTGGCTTTGTTCTTATCCCAGAGAACGAATCAGTTTGTCTAAATCATTACAAAAACCTTAGGCTACCTCTGCACGTTGGCCTTGGATCCACATGCTGCTTTGCATTTTACGTCCCACGGAACTTATTTCTGGCATCATCTTCTGTACTGTTTTGCTTACACTGATTATTTGCCTTCTGGATTGTTTGTCTCTTTAGTTGTTCTTATTTAAATGAGCAGTTAGTGTGATTTTTACTGCCTTCATAACATGAAATGATCACATATCTGCACAGGCGGAACTGTTCTTTGACTCATCCCAGTCAGTCAGTGATCACTGAGCCAAGCTGCTCTGACCGTAACTTCCTCCACTCAAACAAAAACTCCTACAAATCAATTACTAGTGACAGCAAACGAAAGATTTCACCTGTAGTTCTATGCCTTGTCCAACTAGGATGTGAAAAGCAGTGATGTGCGGCACAGTTTTCTTCTTCCCACTGCCCGATCCCACTGCTCTTACAGGGAGAACAGCAGGTGGTCTGATGTTTCTTCTCCCTGCTCATTTAATGCTGCCTTGGTTCTCCGCTGCCGTTTGGTCAAAACCTGACTCACAAAATAAAGGCTTGATTTAAGCACGAGTTTGAATTTGACAAGCTGTTGCATGCATGCTCTAAGCTGGGTGCACTTTTCCAAACTCTACACCAGCAAGTGTTTGAAATCAAGTGCATTTGACTACATCCGTGTAGTAAATTCTATACTATCCCACAATGTAATATGTGGTGTTGTTAATTAGTTGCTATCTGTGATCATGGTGTATCTAGGTAAGCATGAATGGCAGCAGGACTACTGAGCAGTCTACAGCATCCAGATTAAACGACCTATCAAGCCAGTGGGGCCAGCCGACGCTGATTAGCCTGAGCCTCACTGAGTGTCCGTATTTACTGATAGGAGAGTTTGTTACGTGAGGGTTGGAGAGCAGTGTCACCTGTGTGCGGGTGCAGTAGACCTGTCGTAGCCCGATGCCTACAGCTGCAGCTAATTAAGTGTCACAATACACAAATGTGTGTCATCTGAAGTAATTTAGAAAATAAAGTCATGAATCTGAGTCCTGAGCTTTAACCAGAAACAGAGCGTTCATCTTTGGACACACATTACTGATTAACTCCCAGATAGTCTGTGAGCTATCGTAGTAATCTGAGACACCAAGAGTAAATACATTTAATGGAGGCTTATTTTGTGAAGTAATAAAAACTGTTTTTAAAATAACTCCTGGCAATAAAAAGGCATGAGAAATGTTCCCAAACAGGAAGTACAAAGGCTGTTTATCATGTGACACCAAGACTTTTTACAGAAGATTTAAAGCAGAAAAAAGAAGAAAAGGTTGTGTGCCTCTCCTTAGTTCTCCCTCTGTTCTGTCAGACCTTTGACATCGTCTCAGTGCATCTCTTCCCTGCTTTAGTGCTCATGAAATTCAATTTACAACCCCCCTACCGCAACACACTCACAACTCTGTACTCGTCTTCTTCTCTCCCCTTCTTCTTCGTCTGTCATGAGCTCATGCAACTCCATTCAGGAGCGATAAATGTCCTGACGCTAGATGCTCTTAAAAAACGCACACTGCTCTTTGTTTTCCTCCCGTAAACAGAGACCGACCCTTCGGCCTGGCAGACGCTGCAGGTTTGCGGGGCGAACAGAATTGCAGAGTGAGGACATTATTTGTGAGAATGCAGCCTGTGATTGGGTGGAAAAGGTTACCACATCCATGCAGCATAAACACACAAGACCTCTAATGTATTTCAATATTTCAGGGCTCTAGTAAATCAGGGACGATCCTTAACAAATGGATGTTTTTCTGGGGCATAGAGACAGTGAAATTTATACAATAACGTCAAACCACCCAAGTATTCATCACGTAAATGGTCTAAATATGACCGTAAGTGGCAGCGGTTAATGTGTTTTGTTACCAAAGGCAACGATTTATTCCAGCATAAAAACATCATTTTTCAATCGCATAACAGATGCAGCATTTTATTTCTTTTTCAGGTCTATATTTACAAAAGGGAGCAGCAGCACTATACACAATGGTACAAGCAGGTGAAAATATGGAACTCTGCACTGATGACTTCAGCTCCAGCAGAGTCATTGAATCAAGTCACACAGGCACAGAGACACAAGTTCATCAGTGATGTGTAGATGTTGAAACATTTTCTTTTTAATCATCAAGTTGAGCAGTGAATGCATTATGCAAACTAGACACCAGACCTTTTCACACCATACACTTTACATAAGAAGAACAGGTAGAAAACGGTGGAGAAGATAATCACAGCTATGTGCAGCTTCCCACGTTTTTTCAACCACAGCACTACAGAGATACAGAACGACCTGGAGACGAAGCTACATTACAGATGTATTTGACATAGCAGCTGTTTATTCTTTGTTCCTAAACCTAGTTTTGGCTTCTGCATCTGGTTAGGTTTTGTAGCCACTTAGAAGTGGCTTGAAGGCTGAAGCTTTTAAAACATGGGAACTGGTCAGAAAAAGGTGAAAAAGGTTTATGTAATCTGGTTGAATCTTTTTTATTGTGCACATGTCTGTTGGTAGATCTTAAACGTTGTCTTGTTGCAGCCATTGTTTGTTGTGCAAACATGTGAGTTATGCAAAGAGGAGACACAAATGGACACTACACAGGTTTTTCACTGTATGATCAAAGTAGAGGGAGAGTTTCCGAAATAAATGCATGTTAGTAACACTCCTACAGGTTTATTTTATATAATACTGCTTCCAGTGAGGGTCTTCATTAGATGTATGTGTCCCTTTCTGAGAAGAGGAAAAACCTGAGGAAACTGACACGAACACAGAAGAGAACGTTTGAACTCCGCCAGGCATCAAACTCCGAGCTGTTAGCGGTAAACACTGAGTCACGGTGCCGCCCACCAGGCAAATAATTTGAGAAAATTAGTGCTTTCGAAATATGCTTGTTTCTCTTACAATTTGAAATTTACATGACATACCCTTTTAAAAGTAGGTCACGCAAGTAGGTCTGTTGTGGCTTCAAATATGATATGGATCCATAAAATCCTCTTGTTTAACACAAAGATGAAATTCTGGTGAGGCATGCACCCTGCACTGCTGAATTAAATATGAGTTGTGGTCTGGTCTCTTTCACTCACATCCTATTTTAAACATTTATTATTTGAGGACGGCCAGGTGGGGTGCCAGGGTTTTGTGTAAGATGTTCGCTTGATCACTTGTCACTTTCTGAACAGAGGTTAAACTCAGAGAAATGTGCCATCACGGCTTCATTTGCAGGCGGAAGTTGATCGGCCGTTTTGCAACTTCTCAGCAACTGTTCAGCAAAAAATTCACAGTTTTCAGCAGTTAATGTTGGAAATTAATTAAACTAGCTGAGTCATAAGAAAGAGTTTGCTGCTCCGAGGGATGTTTTTCCCTCTAGTGGTTATTTTCAGTTTGTCTCTCTCAGCAGTCTCTTCATTTGTTGAGATTCCGTGTTGGACTCCTCACAGAGGAAGAAGCAGAGCTGTTTGGCTTTTTACAGTTTACAGGTTTAATGCAGTGAAAATTAGAATCAGCGGTTTGGATGCTGGTATTGAGTGACTGTAGTCTTGGCGGGTCACATGGTCATCTGAAGCCACCAGTGCTTTGTGCAGCAGTTCATACACCTGCATCTGTTGCTGGTAACAGTGTGTGATTGTGTTATGTTAGGAGTCAGAAAGCCACATTTGTTTTAGTGGGTTTGATTTTTCTCACATTAAAAACAAAAGATGTTTTTGTATAATAAAATGTATATTGAGCACTTAAACACATCATCGTAGAGCTTCTTCTACCACCACAGTTTTACGACATATTACACAAACAGCAGAATGAAGTGCAGTGACTGCTGCTGATAAAGGTCATCGTGGGACATTATACTGCTCGTTAAACAACCTTAAAACACATTGTGATTTTTATTACCTTCATTACTGTGTTACAACCTCCACAAATCAAAAAAAGAGGAGAAGTACACGGAAACCAAATGAGTATCTGTAAAAACAAAACAAAAACCTGGAGCACGGGTAAATGGCTTCAGCCACATTCCGAGGTGTTCGTGTATTAGCTCAGAAAGCATTTTATGTCACGTTATATATCACTGCTAAGAAACATTATAGCTTTCAATCTATTACACTGCCTAACAAATTGAGATTGTACAAGTAAAATCAGCTCACAACTGAGTGCTTGAGTCAAGTGATCTGAGTGATTCTCAAACCACCGGACATTCACTCTCATATCGTACAACAAGGAGAGTGAGGTGTGATAACACTGCTGTTAAAGGTCATTGTGGGACATTCTTTGGCTCGTTACACAACCTTAAAACACATTGTGATGTGAGTGAGGAATGCGTGGCCTTATCCTCCTTAGTTAAGGAGAGTCGCACTATTGTGAAATATTCACATAACCATGACATCACCACCGACGTGACGCACTGCAGAATAGTTAAAGTAGTTAGAATATATAATAGAGCTTTTTTTTAACAGCCTCTGGAGTTGCCTCAAGCAGAATTTGCGAGTGGACGTGCTTCTGACATGTTTTCGTGGCCTAAACTTTTAAAATGTTGCGTGCTATGAACGAGTGATGTAAAAGTAACTCCTCCCCCACTGCTTTCTGTCAGGTACATCTTCCTAGCACAGACTACATTTCTTTTACACTGATGCCCTGAATGTATTGTGCTAGATTTTACTAAAACATCATCCTGACCTAACAGATTCTTGGCTGTAACCCTGCAGACGGTTCCCATCGAGCACAAGTAATTGCGTCTTTGCTTCCTGTTTTTACGCTGGAAGAACACTTGGCCTGTTATGGAATGATTTCCATCAGCTTTCCACTAACTCATTCACCAAAATTGCTTTCTGAACACATTTAAGGCTGTAAATTGTCCGTGTATCTGCAGATTCATGCTTCATCATGTTGTTTTACCAGTTGCTCACACGCTTTGGGTTTTTTTCTAAACTCAGTGGGTCACATCACCCTCTGAACCCTGGTCTCTGTCCAGCATTGACTGTTTAGGATTTGATCTAGCACATTTTTCTGATTGCATAGTGAAAACAGAGGCTCTACAAGGCTTCAGTTCTCTTACTGTAAGCACAGCCAGAAAGAAAGAAAACCATGCTGAGAACTTAGTATGTCCAAGATGTTCACACTGTCTGACTGGACACTTGGAGGTAACTAAAATTAAAATGTATTTATTAAATGGGAAATGCCTCACAAATGATGTTTAGCCTCATCGTGCTGATTAGCATGTAAACATATTAAGATTAACCTGGAATTAACCAGAAATCTAGTGTTTGCTAACTTTTTAGAAAAGGTTTGGGTTTTGTGGCTGATTACTATTCAGTTGAGCCACGACCAGAATCTCCTAGTGTCACCTGTCCTGTGATAAAAAGTAGGACTAAAATAAATCATTTCAAAATAACCAGAAATGTAATCGAAATCCCCATTAAAGTGACAACTGTAGGCAGAATTCTTCCCGGCTGGTCACCGAGGAGGAATTTCCTGCAGAATCTGGGCTGGATCTGTGGTTGTACTCAGAAATATCAAATCCCTGTCAATGTCAGTCCCACACAGCACAAAATAAGCCTTTCAACTGACACAAGAACAAACTTCTATACCTGCAGCAGCCTCAGTAAACCAAAATGTAGTACAGCTACATGACGGGAAGTGTCTGGAGTAACAGCTGTCAGTCTCAGTTTTCCTCAAATGAATAAGCTGTCGCTCCGGTATCACTCTCACTCTTCCTCTCTGCTGCTTCTGTATTTATGAAGCTGAATGCAACAAGTTTCGCGCCTGCTCTCTGGGGTTGCTGCATATTATTCTGTGAGAGATCGTGAGTTGAAATAAAGAAGGTAGAACAACAAGAATGTGACACTTCACATCACAAACAGCTGTAAATCAGAGAGTGTTGCCTTTAGACATGTTGTAATTGGATGAGAGTTATTCCTCTTTGGGACACCAGCTCTCTGTACATCTGTGAGATTTTCCATGATAAATGCAGATCATTGGTGAACAGGTGGCTGACATACGTGTCTTTATGAACGTGAATAATGTGTTGACCACTGCCAGTAGGGCTACTGTTGCACGCTCCACAGAAGGAGAAAAAAAAGAGTGAGAAAGGGAGACAGCGGGAGACAGATTCTCATTTCTCTACACAGAAGCGGTAAAGGTCAGTCGGAAGCCCATAATCGAATGCGCCATGTGCCACTTCCTTGTTTCACACACTCTACGTGACTGGAAACCAGATCGGCAGCTCTGTGATTTGGCTGCTTTAATCTGGTCATCATTACGTGTGTTTTGTTTGAAGATAAGCCATGTTAAGAATTCGCTTTTTTAAGATTTTACCTCAAATGAGGCTTTGGAGATTTCAGTCCCCCTCCCCAGCACGTGGCGTGCTTCTCCATCTTTCATTTATATAGGAATCATATTGAGGTCCCTCGCCAGGTAAAGTGCCAGTAGAGCTTGATTTGATTTTCTTCTGCTGCCAGGAAAAAAAACCCACAGTGTGATTTTGGCCAAGGCCAGCATGTCATTATCTTGTTCTCAGGTTGTCTTTAGAGGATTTCAGGGCAGCAGTCGGGTATCCTCATACACAGACACACACTTATGAACATACAGCGACACATCCACAGCTCAGCACGATAGTTTTCCTCTGAACTGCACTAAATTTTTATGTCCTTTGTCGTCTCCTCTACACACTGACTTCACTGGCTGTGTGGACTATCGCTGCAGACCTAAATTACATACCAGTGGATCTAATCTGCAAACGCAATTGTGTTTTTGCAAAGAATGTGATCAATAGATGATTACATTACATGTGTGACTACTGTTAAATATTGTCTTTCCCTAACTGTACGTAATGTGCATGCTCAAACAAAACCACACAGTGGAAAGTGAAGTAAAGCCTGTAGTTCAGAAAGGAGCATCTCACTCATCCCAGGTTTCCTGTGACCAAACCAAAAGTTTGGATTCATTTAATGTGCAGAGACTTTGTGTTTTTTGGCCTTTCAAACTCCTGCTGTCGTCTCAGTTCAGCAAAGGTGACTGCAAATCTGCGCCGCTCAGAGAAATGAAAAGAAGATCATCCACAGACCTCACTGTCAACAGTTTTCATGTGGGCTATTTCCAAGATGAAAGCGAGTTTTAGGGAAAGAGAAAGTTTCACTTCAAAAATATGATGCCACAACTGAATGAAAAATGAAGTGTCTGTCGTAAAGCTTCTGAAAGTGACAGAGCTACAAATTACAGCTGTTTGTGTCGGTGATGGAGCAAAACGATGATGATTCATAGGTGTAAGTTTAAATGTACTCACTGTACAGTATGATAAATGAGAGAATAAATGTCTCAGCAGGTTCAAGAAAGGGTTTGATTCATGGCCAGAAACATGTAATTAACTTGGTGAGTGTGATGTTACCCATTATTACAGTATGAAAATATGATACACTTTTTAATAAAACACCAATACGGGTCCTTACAAATATACAAGTCCAGGAATACACACACAGCTCATAACCCTGGATATTTTCCATCTGCTTCCTTGCCCACCAAATTATAAACCCTCTGTCATCCCCATCCAATACCTGTTACCACATCCAGAAACTCCCAGCTGTGCACACACAACACCCGACGAGCCCGCTCACCGACAGACCCAGGGCTTGGCTTCTGCTCTGCCATGTGCCTCCGTGGAGCTAAGGTTAAAAGGTAAAGGCTGGAGATATCATCAGTGTGTGCAGTGGGATGCCTAGTCTGACCCACATCTTATTTCTCTGGAACTGGAGGGTTGGAAGTTCAGCTTCTCCTAAGTCCCTGCTCTTACAGGCAAAATGATCAGTTGAATACATTTGAAGAAAGTGTAAAAATGTCTCTTGACAGTTGAATTATCTTCTGCCCTGAGCAGATGCTCGGAAAAGAAAGATGTCAGCGAATAAGAAATGCTGCCGTTTTGCCATCAGTAGGCTTCTCACTTTTCTCTACTGTCTCCACTGCTGTACAATAGATTCACATCTCACATGCCAGCAGGCACACAGAAGTGGGGGGGGGTGTAGAAGTGCGGGGGGATATTGCAGGAGGGCTGATTTGATCAAGCATGAGGCGGCTACAGTTGCCCCTCCTCACTCACTCCTTGCCACCCCATCTCTCTTCCACAGAGCGAGGGAATAAAAGTGACAGAGTGCAATCACTGTCTCTTATCTGCCAATGAGGAGAATTGGGAGGGATGAGATTGAGTGGCCAGCCGGCTGTGGTGTGTCTGCCGTGTCAGCCTTATTGAATTATGACTCTGCAGAAAGTGGCATGTTATGAGCCATGCGGGGCCACAGCAAAGGGGCAGAAAAGCAACTGAAATGAAACCTGTCTGTATGTAAAGTTCATGATGTCTTTTATGGGGTAATGGGATTTGAAAAGATATTGGATTGGCTGTGATGAAAAGATGAGCTAAAGCAGGTTGCAGGTAATGTAATACATCCTGCAGCCATACAGGAGGTCCACAGCTCCAAGGTGACTATGAATTGCATTTGGTAAAGTACTGTGCAGTTTGTGACCAGTAGGGGGCAGAAAAGGCCCACTTTCTCCATTAGATGGGTGTCAAATGTTTTAACTCTGGTTTGGTCTCCACCTGTTCCTGAAAAAAAATGTTTAGGTTCTCGTTTGAGGTCAAGTTCATGTTTGGCTGTCGTCACGGTTCAGCGCTGTTCTGGCCAATGACTCTGGGCTGTATTCTATGTCTGCCTCTAGTTATGAGTAAAAGAGTGGGAGAAAGCTATGTGGTATGTATATATCTATGTCTTTGTTAGTATCCTCTGGTTGTTGTAAAAATCAAGTGTTTAAGAGCAGACAGCCAAAGCTTTAGATGAACTGGAGACACATAGTGAAGCGAAAGGGACAGATACCTCCCAAACCAGTTTAAAGGAAAGTAAGAACTGGTCTTAGTCAAACAACTTCATTCATTCTAGTTCCACCATGGCTGGTAGATGTGTGACTGCTGTCTGTGTCGATATATTCACATCAGTCATTTGTGATCACAGCTTGTTCACGTCCCCATTTTTGTGATTTCTTGCAGCCGAGTCTTAACCATAGAGTCAAAATATATTAATATTAGAAAATACTCTTTATGGACATTTTGTGCTGCTTATGTTTTGTATATTTTTACATATTTTTATTTTTGAGCCCAAAGCTCCAGTATAAATGTATTTTTTCATGTGTAACAAGAGTCTGAAGCAGACTCTTTTTTTCATTTCTTCTTCCGTTTTACATTTTGAACATCCTCGCAGGTACGTTCTTTATTGTTCATTTCACACTCCCTCCATCTTCTCCATCTCTCCAACTTAACTCGTGTGACTGACCCTCATTTGAGCAAGGTAAAGTACAAGGGCGGCAATTATCAAAGGTACATTGAAGCCTGCTCTGCAGCTCAGGCATGGGATTTGCTGAAAATGACACAGCAATAAAACAGTCTCTGTATTTCTATGCAGATATATATACGGTACATAGGGTGAAGGATGTGCTATGGCTGAAGTATTATATAAGAAAGTAGGTGCATCAGGGTCTGTGGCTGCGTGCATCGCCTTGAAATGAGATTAGAGCTGAGAAAGTCACCGCTGAGAGTAACAGTCAAGATACAGTGAAAACAAGTTGAGGACAGAGGCCATTTACAGTACGTGCTGTGTGAAACCACAGATGCTGTATCTGCCGTCTTTGTGCAGAAGCATCCTGAGCATGAGCTGGTCATAGCTCATCATAGAGTCATAGCTCTGTTGAACCTACAATTCCCTCATCTCACAGCAGCAACAGCTTCATAAATTTCTTTACAAATCCTCCCTGCAACTGGCATGGACAGACACACTTGTCCAACAGCTATAGACTTGTTTACAAGACCTCAGTCTTACTTAGACTGCTTCCTTCCTTTAGATCTTAAAGAACTAATTTCAATAATTAACTCATCTAATTCATCTACGTGTCTCTTAGAGCCCATCCCTACTAGACTGCTCAAGGATGTTTTACCTTTGATCAGCACGTCCATTTTAGAGCAGATAAATCTATCCTTATTAACAGGCTATGTACCACCAGGCCTTCACGTTAATGATGAATCTTCCATGCACATGCAGGTTAAATACAGAGTTCCACAGGGTTCTGTGCTTGGACCCATTCTATTTTCATTATACATGACTCCCTTAGGCAACATTATAAGGAAACACATCCATTGCTATGCGGATGATACACAATTATATTTATCCATAAGACCAAATAAAACCAATCATTTAGGGAAACCTCTTGCTTGTTTAAAATACATAAAGACCTGAATGTCCTGTAATTTTCTACTCCTTAACTCAGACAAAACTGAGGCCAGGATATTTGGACCCAAAAATCTCAGAGACACGATATCTGGTCAGATTACTACACTAGCTTAAGAAGTTTCACCTTCCTCAGGAGCTGCTGAATCAGTTCTACTCTGCTGTCATTGAGTCTATCCTCTGCTCCTCCATCACAGTCTGGTTTGTAGCAGCCACTGCACAGAACAATCACAGACTACAGCGCACAGTCAGAGCTGCAGAGAAGATCATTGGTGCACCTCTGCCCTCTCTCTAGGACCTGTACACCTCAAGGGTCAGAAAGCAGGCAGAGAAAATCACCACAGACCCCTCACACCCCGGACACAACCTCTTCCAGCTTCTCCCCTCTGGCAAACGCTACA
>JAUMHF010000008.1:1767654-1788058 GCA_032359275.1 Microctenopoma steveboyesi
TTACACACTATTCCTGTTCAGAATAACAGGTATTGTCTGAGTGACCACAGGCTGATGGCTCACAGACTCTCTGCTGCATTGGTATCTAAATCTTAATCAAATCCAACTTGATATAGCCCAATTACACATTTTCTACAAGAAGCTTCACATTCTTCCCAACAAAAGATAATATCTGCCCTTGAATTGAAAAAGGAAAAAAAATCACCCAAAAACTACAAAGTAATTGAAGAAACTGTAAAAGAATCACATAGTAGAACTTGGATAGTTTCACACCTGCTGCATTTTGATACCTGTAGAGTTCAGGGTGTTTTTTCATTTGGTCTGAAACATTTGTACATGGTGCATACTACTGACATTTTACCCAAAATATACCTGAGAAATACTCTTCACTGGCATTCAACTGCTTTCAAAGAATCAAAGCAGCAAATTTGTGGTGGATTCTGAATTAGACAACTGTTGCTTTATTTTGGTTAAAATAACGAAGTGAGTATCTGTCCATGCCCAATGTCACGTAAACACCAGATATCTCCAAACACGGGCTGACAATCCATGGTTGGATCTAACCAAACAATTATTAGATAAGACTTTGTAAATGTCTGTGTCATCAACTGATGGGGGGAAAATGAAGATACAACTATGAAACAACTCACTTAAAATATACATGTGGCTTTTCCAAAACTGTCCTATTTCACCAGAGAAGCCCTGGTGAAATATCCATCAGCATTGTTTGTGCCTTGGCAAAGATTTTGCAAGCTTACTGGTGCAACTTCCTTGTTCCTATGCAAACAAGTGAGCACCAGTTTGAAGGATGATGACAGCCCACAGCACTGCCCTTTTCTAACCAATTATTGTGTTCAAAATTTCAGCACCTCTGTTGTTTTTGCTGGAAGCTTGGTTTTCTGAGATAAGAAGGCAAGAGGAACGGAGTTCACTCCCCTTTGTCTGCTAAAAGTCACAAAGGGAAGTTGACAAGGCAGGTTTAAGATTAACTCATGGTTTCTTTGATTGAGAGATCACTAATCAAATAATTAGTTTCCTTGAAAATAGACTTTGCCAGAATATGCTTTATCTCTCTAAAATATTCAGTAATTTAAGAAATACTCTTAGAAGAAATATTTTTGTCTTAACAAAGAAAATTAGCACAGCAGTTTGTGGTAACCTTTTCAAGTTTTGACAATAAGTTTCAGCTGTTCCCTTTCAGAATCGCCACAGCAATTTGATTTTATGCCAGATGCCCTTTGTGATGCAACCCTCTCCACCAGGCTTGGGACCAGGACACAACCCCTGGATTAATAAGCAGTTATGCATTTGGAAGATAGTTATGCCTTCTTTATGTTATGTCTTGTGGGCCATTGCCCATTGCCAGTTATAGCAATATCTGGGGAAATTAAGTTGAACCAACAAGAATCACTGCTTGAATTAAATGTAAGTTTATTTACCACATGCTTAATTACTGGCAAAATAGGCACATCTTCCTAGGTTGGCTGTATACAGACAATACAGACAATATAGTCATATGTAATTAATTTAGTACATTATAAACACATTTATTTTGATTTGCACTTGTACATTAAAACATTTTTTTAAACTGCTTGCTAGGCCCAGTGGTTAGCAGCATGGACAGATGGTTTTAAACCACAGGCCCAGAGTGTAAAATACAAATGATCATAGAAACTACCATTCCAATATTATGAACATTTTGTAAAACTACAGTAACAACTCTGCACACTTACGCAAATACAGTATATAGTCCAAGCAAAGCCAGCTCATTTGTGTCATCTGTTTGCCGAGTTGACAGTGCTGTGGATCAGTGTCTTGACTCTGCCAACTGTATTTGATGTATGAGCCCATTCCAGAAGCAGCCACACAGGCCCAAGCCATGATGTTACCTTCACCGTGCTGAGCTATGTGGTTTGGATCATGAACAGACCTTTTTTCTCCGACACACTTTGACCTTTCCACCACATTGGTAGAGGTTAATCTTGGTTCTGTTTTCAGCCTCCTCGGGTCCTCTAACACAGCCTGTCGGAATTTGAAGGTGACATGAAGGTGGTCTAAATCTTCTCAAAAAAATGGATGGTTCACAAAGATTTAAACTATTCTTTTAATAATACTAGTCTAATGAGGGATTGCATATTTGTAATCTGCACATTTAGAAGTTAACAATGCGCAAGAGAGGCCCTCAGGCTCTAATAGTGTTTGCATTCAGGATGCAGCCACTGCTGTGGTAAAGAAAAAGGGGGAATTATCACAATTCAAAAGGAGAAAAGCTTGTCAATATATCAATCCTCTTCACTGCCAAACCCCCTTCTCTGGCAGATAATTGTGGTGAACCGAGGGTGGCCAAAGATTTAGCACGTACACACAAATCATGGCCCTCTGAGCTTGTGTCCTTTCCCTCGTCTACAAAGAGCTTCACCACAACAGGCAGTGTCATGCTGCCAAAAGAAATGACTGGAGTACTAGTGTTGAGTCAGAGCTAACCAAAAACACATAACAACTGTTCTGAGGCTTGAGGCCAAAGAAGAATGTAATGAACAAGCATTACCTGAAAGACTCTTATTTATCTGACTACTGAAGTGGCTGACAGCGTATGTATTATAACCACTGGGGACAACTGCTGCAGGATCCACTTGAACTGTTCTACTTTTTGTTTAACGCAGGAGCATCTTAACAAAAAAGACTGACTGAAATGGAAATTCAATAGATGAATGTTAGAGATGAATGAGTCAGCGAGTACATGTCATCTATTAGATTATTATCAAACACCGATGCAGAGTCAGGCCAAATGCCTCAGCACTGCCATATCTGCAGTGTCTTATTAGTGTTTCTGGGAACATGCTGCACATCATCATCACCGGCTGATGAACAGTTATTGGTACACTCTGTCCCTGCCTTTCAAATTATACTCAGCTTCTTTGAGGGCGTTTTCACTGCATGCGTTAAATAAAGAGAGGTCTATCTCGTAGTTTTAAAACTATACAACACTGTTCATGATAAATTGACAGC
Organism: Microctenopoma steveboyesi; assembly: GCA_032359275.1. Taxonomy (NCBI): domain Eukaryota; kingdom Metazoa; phylum Chordata; class Actinopteri; order Anabantiformes; family Anabantidae; genus Microctenopoma; species Microctenopoma steveboyesi. The sequence goes on from JAUMHF010000008.1 coordinate 1,770,664, forward strand.
TGAGAATTTGCATTAAATTTATATGAAAGTATGCATTTACAGTGGACTAAATAGTGCGTAGCAAGGCTGAAACAGAAATCATTCAATTGTTGATAATTTTTTGAGACTGTGTTGCCGATTCCACGTTGCCCAATAATCAATTTGTAGATGTATGTTAGCATTCTCAGAACCTGTGATGCATATTTGTGACAATTCTCTGACATTTTATACCCTTATTGATATATTGATTCATGGACATTTAATTAGCAGTAGTGTACTAATGATGTACAATTTATCTTTACACATTACATGCAACACGCAGAGCATCGCATTATTGATAGTAGATGTGTGGTGGCCAATCCTGGTCCTCGAGGGCCGCAGCCCTGCTGGTTTTCCAAGCATCCATGCATTTGTGACTTCTGATTGGCTGAACACACCTGATCAAGGTAATCAGCAGCCTCTAGGGCAGAGATAGTTGGAAAACCAGCAGGGCTGCGGCCCTCGAGGACCACAGTACAAACTTTTTGCATTTATTTGAAATATTACATTACACTATTATGATGACTTGTACTCACATATGTACGCATATGTACTAAAAACTGGACAGAAATGATTATTATAATGACAAACAAGCTCACTGTAGTGTAACAAGGTAATGCACAAGGATTGTATGTATGACGTGGTTTCACGTTTGTTTAAAAAACAGTGTGAGTTTAAATCCCTTTTCCATGGTTCTGATTGGCTGATGGACACTACTAAAGCTCTGCGTTCAACATCTGGACAGTAAAGTGAGCCGTGCTGGGGCGTGGCTAGACGCAAACACTCATAGAGCGGACCAATCGGGAGACCACCTTATCTGGCCGTCACACATGATTGGACAGAACCGACGCTGTCAAGCTTGGGCGTTGGGGGCGTGGCCTGAGCCGCAGCCGAAGTGTTGTGATTTCAGTCTGGCTCCAGTCTTGTCACAGTAGTGAAGGGCGCCCGCTCCGGCGCTGTGGGAATACTAACCGTTCGCCGAAGCTAAACTAGCTTAAACTAACAACTTGTTCTCCGCTAACGCTCGTTTTTCGTCTGCCGTGTCTATTTGGAAAGACTGCGGCGGACGTTGTGCTTTTGTCCAAGCGGAGGAACGAGGGAAAGAGAAAGGTAAGAAGTGGCTCGCTCGCTAGTTGAAGACTTGTACGATGCTCCTGCTGCTGCTGCTGCTGCTGCTGCTGCGCTCACTTTGCTCATTAGGAGTCTGCAAGTTTGGCACTGCAGACAGATTAATTTCACCGTGTAACCTACGTTTAAAGTCCTACACCAACTTTAAATATTGTGTATCAAGCATAAACTTCTCCTTCGCTGTGCTTAAGTTGGATTCAGGCTCCGGAGCAGCCGCTTGTTTTCCTTTTTCTTCGTCTTGGTCATTTCTTCTTCGTCCTTTTTTTCCTTTGCATTAGGAATCAACTGCACAAATTGCGAGCATGTGTCAGCAGATGCTACACTGATTGTATTTCCCTTAAACTGCCGTGATGAGGTTTGACACAAATTCACGTAAGATCTGTGTCGACTCCTCAAATGAAATCGCGTTGTCTAATTGTTGCTGCAACAGTGATCAGCAACTTGTCAATGAATAACTGATACAGTTGTTTTTTAAAACACTAATTGCATGCGCATGCATTGATTTATTTCTCATTAGAAATAGGCTAATTGTGTCCACTTAAAGACAGTTTAGCGCGACAGAGGCAGCACATATTTGCTCCCCCTCTCTACCTCTCCCGCTCTCTCCCTCCCTTGTTCCCCGCAGCAGCAAACATTAACGAATCAATTTGAGTGCATGTGCAAAATAAACCTCACATTTCTCCACCACCTTGCTAAATCCCGCTGTCTTCGTCTGAATGCTTTGCATTAATGTCAACCTCGCAGGGGAGAAGATGAGCTCATTGTTCTAACAGGTTACTGTGTTGGGTTTCACTATTGCCTATGATGCACACAGTTATTAGAAACCTGTGTTTTTTTCCCAGGAGCCGCTGGTGGTTATTTATGCTGAAATAGATGCTCAGAGCTGCTCTTGAGCTGCTCTCTGCAGAAATGGGACTGTGATTTGTCTCAGCCTGTTGTACATTAGCTGTATCATCTCCCTCAGTGGGTGTTTAGTTTCCGCTGGGGCAAAAAAGAAGATTCAACAATAAATAAATCTCTCCTATGCACAAACAGAGATAGACTACACCAGGGTTTTTTCAATCTTGGCTTGTTGCAGCAGGATACGTGCATTCTTGCCTGACTCAGAGGCAGGTCCTGTTTTTGTTGTTGTCGATCTGCAAAAGTTTGGCAGGCATTTAAAAAATGCATGTGCAGCTTAGGGGTCACGCTGCCTTGATTGAACAGCAGAGGAAAACAACTCATGCTCATTTAGCGTGTACATGTGCTGTTTTTTTGTTTTTCTGTGCACTCCATGATCAGATGTCGAGATGGAGGACGTGTGGTTGGATCTTGTGATTTTCTCTGGTTCTGCTTTGTCCCTGCTCTGCTCAGCTGTTGCAGCCATATCACAGGATGGGGAGGCTACTGGTGGCTTGCGGTTGTCTGCCGCAGCTGTACAGTGACTTAGCAATCCAGGCTCGGAGAACAGTGCAGTGTGGTTTCAGGTTATTTTATTGCACATGTCACTGTAGCTTCTGCCCTCCAGGAGTCAGATGCTCCTTTTCAGCCTGACTCTGTCTGATACTTATCAGCAGGTCTGTCTATACTCCCACATACATTATATATGCACACAGCCCTATGTTTCAATTTTGTGGCAGTGTCCCACGCTCACAAGCAATCAGTTTTTTTTAAATATATTTTCATTTAACATGACACCATTAGAAAGTTGCATTCTGCTGACGGGTGAGTTACAGACGCAGTTGTGAGAAAGCACAAAAGACCAGCAGTACATTCATTTCCTCGTCACCGCTGAAAATTGCTTGCTCTTCGTCCAGCGCTCATTTTCAGTCCCTGATAGGTCCAACGCTCAGTTAGTGTGGTTAATGGTGCGTTTAGCCCAGTGTGTAATTTTATTTCCGATTTCCATTTCGGTGCTTGCTTTTAGTTTGAGATGACAAGCGGCCCCACTGGAGGGGCCCCGTGTGTGCAGATGGCATCTTCCTAATGGTCCTCAGGGTAATGATGGTTGAAATAGGCTCCTAACCAGGGGCTGAGGACTGTGGCCCTTGGGGGACATTCAGCAGGCCTATTTCCATTTTCATCAACAAGATAAAGTGCGCATTGCTGCACATAACACTCATACACACACAGTTAGTTTGCAGTTTGGATTGGTCAGTGGGAGAAACGACTCTCAGTGGGATGCATGGTGACACGTTACATTAAATCCCACTGTGAATTTGAAATGGCTGAATTGCTGCACTCACTCTCATTTTGTTCCCATTTCAAGCTCAGTAGAACTTAAGAGCACTGGATGATACTGCATGGGCTGTTGTTGTGGCACCTCAATAACAGCAATTTGTCTGACGCATCTCAGACCTCAAGCGCACAGTGGTACTGTGCAACTCCCGACGTCCAAAGAATGGGTCGTGCAGAGCCGTGCTTCAGGAAGCAACAGTTAATCTCCACGCCTCGACCGCAGTATACGGGACGCAGTTTGGCCCTGCACCTGAGGAACGCACCGATCTGTGGCACCTCATATTTCATTTTGATTATGGCTGGTTTCCAGTGGCAACCAGACACCAAATTAAAGCCCTGCTTCTTGAAGGGATGGTGTAAAAAGGGAAACAAGATGGACTAGGAAGAAGGCCGTGCCCCTCTACCCTCAGCCACCCTACCTCTTCCTGGCTTGTTTACTTGTGTTTGGTGAAGGGTGTGGGACCCCTAGGGAATGAATTATTACCTGTCACCCTACAGGCTCCTTGTCATCCATAATCCAGGGCTGACACAGCAGAGGCCAGTCTGGGCTACCTGCTGAGACCAATAGGCACTGGCCTTCAGGTCTGACTCCTTCTGGCCACAGCTGGCGAGAAATCATATCAACATGTTCCATCACGCAGTACAAACGGGAAGGTTACGTGTAACAGGCAGACCTGCCTCTTGCCTTCTGCAGTGTGGCTGAAGTGGGTCCTCCATCATTGTCCTGACTGGGAGTGGCTTTTTATTCCAATAGTCTTCGGTCTTTGTTGCAAAAGATACAGAAATAACTTATTTACTGTGACTTAGAAAGAAACCCGACTCACTGCTCTGTACGTACCAGATGCTGTTCAATTTAGCCACATATGTTTCCCTGTTATGGTTGCAGCCTTTTGGAAGTAAAGGTGAATACAGTGGGTATTTTCAGTGCTGCCAACTTTTTTCCCACAAGTCCAATCATCAGCTATTAGATCTGAATCCTTGGCAGGCTTGTAATTACTCGTGATTCCAAAAACAGGCGTGCAGTGGCTTCCCTCCTGTGGTCCCGGAGTGGTTAGTGCAGCACTGGAAATTATAGCCAATCTGATGAGTGTGTAAATTTGTGGAGACAAAGCTTTGAGTTCAGTGAAAGGCTAGAGAGGAGAAGAGGGAGAAGAAGCAAAAGATGGCGGGAGGTGGCAGACCACAAACTGGACAAGTGACAGGCCTCGGCCCGTCCATCCAGACTGGCTGTCTTCCTCTGGTTTTGTTGAACTGTTCTTTAGAAACATTAACCCCTTGTCGAACATGGTCTCGGCGTCCACTTGCCAACCCACCACGACCACAAGCAGCGAAGCGGGAACGCTTGATGACTATCTGGTTACGCTTCATGAAACGCAGTGGACAGAGTCCAGCGATTATTGGGAGAAATATAACCTATAGTTTGCAGTGTCGGAGACATGTACAGGCCAGAGGGGGTTTTAATGTATCAAGAATGAATCTTTAAGAATTCAAACCTTAGTTGCTGTAAACTTATAAACCTTTTTATTCAGCTTAGTTTCAGTTCTGTGTTAAGTCATGCACTTTGTTTGTGGTTTTGTAAAAAAAAGAAGAAGCTACAGTCGGATTCATAATACTTGAAGATTCATGCTTTTCATCTCCCTCATGCCTGTATCAGTTGCCCTTTAGATGGAGAGAACCTATTCAGTATATAGTATCATAGGCACACGCACACACTCTTTGATTTCTTTAACAAGAAGACTGTGTGTGCTCCCCACAGGGCAGCTAGGAAGCATGCACAACAAAAAAGGATCTCTCATGAAAAGGAAAGAAAATGAATCATCCAAAATGAATCCTAGTCATTTTTCATGCATATTTCTTATGAAGGAGTAGCTAATGCGGCTTCATATGTGCATGGATTTTCATCGTTTTAAAGGATTATTAGCTGATGACTAAGCACAAAGATCTTCCAGAACTCTGATTCAGCTGTTTCACCCACAATCCCTGCAATCCATTTAAATCATAAAAACCTTTACTCTCCGTGGGATAATATTAACTCCCCAGAGATTAGGATAACACAGACATTCCTTCCATACACCCTCTTGCCACCATGGATGGTACAGAGACATAACATAATCTGTAAATCCACCTCAATTCTTCTGGCTTCTGTGTTTAAATTGAAGGAAGAGTCTGAAATAAGAAAGTGACCTCAGGCTGCACACAGCAGCCCATGACTGTCAAAGTTTCGGCTGGGTGGGTTGGGGGATGGCAAAGGTGCACTGGTGTGTTGCTCCAAATGATGTTTTAATCACTTCATAATGAGGGCAGACCTCCCGCATCATTGATTAGTCAGCCAGGCTGAAAGTGAAGCAACCAAAGTCCCCCACCCTTCCCCTCACAAACTGCCCAGTGTCCTGTATTTCTGACTGCTACCAGAAAAACTTGGTAGTACAGATAAAAGCTATTATTTCTAACCTTAATATTAAGATGCGTTTAGAAGCAATGTGGCTCTTCGTAGACGGCATCACTGAAGCCAACAATCCCAGTGGACCCAACAAATGATATGTCTTCACATCTGGAAATTATTCACCTTGATAATGAGAAAACCCAGGCGTGGTTTCAGTCCATTCTGGGTCGTGCTGCACATCTGCAACTGTTTTAAGGTCATGTCGGATGATCAAGATTTGGGCATCAGTACATTTATCTGTCTTGATTTATTTATCTGTAAACAATTTGTGAATTGAATTTCCATATAAGAGAGTGGTACTTTGCTCTGTCAGACTATATGGCAGTAATGGTGGTGACATTTAGCGACATGACTCGCTTTCACTGCAGCATTGCATTGTGTGTTTGTTACGGCTCTAAATTATTTCTTTTCCAATTGGTAAAGTTTGCGCCTCTGTTAGTGGGGTTTTCCTTGCCTGCTCCATGGTGGTATTGGCAGCTTGTGCTAACAGCCCAGTTACTTCCTATTTCCTTCACACAAACAGCTGTTGTTGCTGGAGGAAATGCAACCATCCATCTTTGTGCCAGAGGTTATTTCCCTGGAAAGACATACCAGACACCCGGGGCCTCTCACCACCTCTCACTGATTTGGTGGACGCTCTTAAATAGATTGTTTGGCACACAGGCATTTGTCTTGTTTTCAGCAGAAGAAGGTGTTACTGGCACATGTTGCCTTGATGACTTGGCCCGAAAATACAGGTTGGTTGAAAATATATATTTTTGTGCGATACGTTATCCTGAGATGTCTGTCATTAGTCAAACACCACATATTCGGCCTTTAGTGACATAAATTGCAATCTCACAACTGATGGAATGATGAAACTGAGAGAAAACAAGACTGATCCAGACACGATGGAAAAACAGGTTGGCTTCATTTATGTTGGCCGATGATGCCTGAGAATCTGCTGTCAGCCGTATCTCTTTTGGCACAAGTCTCTCTCAGACTGTTTGCTAGTCTGTTGCTTAAACTCAAGCAAGTTGAACAAACTTCCTTGCCAGACTGTTAAATGTAGGTTTTATTCTGCTGCATGTCTAAGCGCCTGCTTTGTGCAACTCGAAGATAAGAAAACTTTTATGTAGTTTTAACACAGGTAATCTTAAGGCTGTCAGCAGAGCCTGAAAGTGGCCTTTAACAGGACCAGTGATGTGGGTTTGCTGTCATGTTTACTACTCGCTGAGGCTTCTAAAGAACACCCGCCTTGCATGCCGTGATTATTTTCGTTATTATTATCGTCAGTTATTTCTGATGATGTCTCCCCTGGCTGTAAACTGATTTGATTTGGTCCTGTCCTGTTTTATTTACCAGCCGACTAGTTGATTAATCAATCCCTCATTCATTTGATCAATAATACGAGTAAATAAAAAAAACTTCTGGTACTGTGCAGATCCGCACTGCGCTGCAATGATCACATACAATATGTGTTGCTGTAAAAGTCATCGCCATTCCTGAGGCAGAGGAGCAAATCTGCAGACCAGCGGGTAATGCACAGCAATGTGGGTCAAAAGTTTTTGGCAGGGAACGACTGAGGGATTGAGTATCAGGAAGACCTTTTTGAGGTTTCTCTTTTGATAATCTGTTTGCACAGCAATTGTCTAGTATGTCACATCTTGGCCAAAGTAATTAGGCTGACTGAATGATAGGAGGGGGGGTGTCCTGCTGCTGCTTAGTTACTATAGAAAGAATTCTGAATTATGATCATGTCTCATTGTTGCTTATTGCAGTTTTTTGAAATGAGAATTTTTATGGTCATGAAATGTGAAATGAAGCAGGAAATTAAAAAGCTAAGATAAGCTCCTTTTTTTCTGTCGTCTTCATCCAAAGCTGCTGCTTTCACACGGCGATGCCCCATCGTATTCCATTCCTGCTCTGCATGCGCCCAGAAGGTGACAGGTATTCACATATTTAATTTATCTAAGTGTTCAGAGAAAATTTGCAATTTTTTCTCCTGGGAAGTTATCACGCGGCTTTTCAAAACGAAATGAGCTCTCCTCTCGGCAGCGTATTGTGACACACGTTTTTTCAATGAGAGGCCCTAACTGCATCTAATTCCCAAACTTTCCAAAAATAGCAGAGCAGTTTGACCTTGTTCCTTGAAAAGTTGGCTGAGTCCCCTTGCACTGCGTGCACTGTTCACTTTCATTGGACTGCATGAAATAAAACTCCACAAGCCCTAATTTCAGGTGAAAGGTTCATTGATGGTTTATGAAACTGAGATTGGATTCCCAACTCTCCTCCTCCCGCAGGCTCTTTATCCAATTTCTTATGCATACACTGCGCTCTGCAGATAGGAATTGTGGCTGATTTTCCACAAACAACACTCTGCATAGCCTCGTACTTAATTCTGGAATGTGTTAAATTTAGAATGTGCGTTGCTTTTCCTTTTAAGATTTAACTGTGAATCTCTGTGAGTTTGAAGTGTTTTTACCTATGTGTACGCTTTTTGGCGGTGGATTCTGGCTGTTTTTAATCTATACTTTAGCTCACACTTTTATTTGTGTGTATTTTAGCGGCCACCATATGTGCAGTGAATATTTGGCTTGGACATGGTGTAAGATAAGTCTGCTCGCCTACACTTAGCTTGGTCATTTTCCTCTATTTCTCAGAACTCTGGGCTTGTTTCCATCCAATCTTGGCTATTTTTAAACCGGTCTTTGGGTGGGGTGGGGGGTAGAAGGTTATTTTGGGGGGGGGGGTTTCAGTTAGTGTCATATAAATCCAAACCGGGCAGCGGTCCAGGTTGAGTAAAACACCCCCCCAACCCCACCCCCAGTTCCAAGAGAGTGTGTTTGTGTGTGTGTGTGTGTGTGTGTGTGTGTGTGTCAGTTTATTAACCATGTGTTGACTCACCCCTGCAGCTGTGTGTATGTGTGAGTTGGAGAGGGGGCTGTTGTGGTCTACGGGAAAAACAGATTCTTCATGGATGCATCATGCGTCTTCTCTTTATGACTGTTTCAACTTTAACAAAAAAATAGTCTAAATGAATCAAACTGTTTGCGCTGTGCAAGGAATTGTTGTAGGTCACGTTTAAAGGCCTCCAGCAAGCAAGTGTTTAGTATTCACGTATTGTTTGGTCTACAAAATCTAAAAGTCAGTGCCACATCTGGCATATTTAACCAGAAATCAGAAATAAAAATAATACATCTGATTGAAGTTCATAGAAATATTATTGTTGTTATATGATTATGACTACATTACACAATGTAGCTTTACGGTTGTTTTTTTGAAGAACTGATTGGTGATAAACATTCAAAGATTAATAAACTGAAACTTTTCTGGTTCAGTCACTGGAACAGCCACGCTAAAGGGTGAAGGTATGCGCTGCTTCTGGTGGAGTGGACAGGGGGAAGTGTTGTTAATTAATGGGGATGAAGTGGCTGCATGTGGGAATGCATATGTCAGAGTCGTTTGGATTGGACGACGACCCTCCCCGGCTCACTAGTACCTGTCTGTGTAATGTCCATTTGAACCCGTAGAGCAGCTTGTTACCTGGAGTAGATGTGTCGATAACGTTGATGTGCACCTTCCCTCATCTGCAACAAACTGAAAATATCTGACATGGCCGATCGCCTATTCTTTGCTACATGTGTGAAAGCACAAATCTGGACAGGCTTTTTCCAAAGTCAACGCCTGGACCATGAAAAGTTAGGGTAGACAACGACCAAGGCTGATTGAAGTGAATAGAGGATCTAGTGCAGGGGTAGGCAAGTCCGGTCCTACAGCGCCGCAGCCCTGCTTGTTTCCAACCATCCCTGCACTTACAGATAAATTGCTCAACACAACACCCCTGATCCAGTTAATGCAAGTCCAGCTTGCCTACCCCTGAACTAGTGCATGTATGGATGTGTAGACCTGCCTCTATGTTGTGAAATATTTCTTCATCACATATTATCAATGTTGTCGCTTTTGTATTTGTAACATCTGCTGTAGATGACAAGGGTCAAGCTGTTTGTCAGCAAATTGGATCAGAGTCAAACTGTGATCCTCCAAACATGAGAACAATCTCAGAGCAATCACTGATGGTAATTTTAGTCGTAATTGCGTGTGTTTGCCTGCGGTGATGTGGATGACTGCTGTGGGCTGAAAAACATGTTCGTTCATTTAGTCTGAAGCTGTAAACTTATTTCCGCCAAGAGAGAGACAAACACGACAAGACGCCTCCCACTCAGTCACACGACCCTCTTTCCTGGTTCAGGGAATGAGTCCTTGTTGGCTGTTTGATCTGTCCTCAGTGCTTCAGTGCTCTGTGTCCTCCTCGTCTCCACCGTCTCTCCCTAGGGGGGCAGCTCTTGGTGACTGATGGCATGAAAGCCCAATGGGAGTAAACAAAGCACCCACCACCAAAGCGTGATACTGGCTTCAATGTCAAAACTCTGTTACGGGCAACACATTCACACTTCAAGGCAAAGTCCAGGACTGACAGTAGCCCTCCAGCTAAAACCAGTCCCTCTGCATTAATGTGGGCAAGCAGCTGCAGGTGCACGAGTCCTGTTTGATTATCACACGTAAAGACAATGCACGGCTGCTGTTACTCCTCTGAGGCAGAGGAGTACATCTTTGTTAGGTTGATGAATTTGCTACTTTCTTTCTATTTAGAATTATTTAATTATGCCCATTACCTTTTTTTGATTGGTTTCCACCTTCCCACTCCACGGACAATCTGTCCTCCGCCAGTTCCCTTCTGATTAAGCAGCAGCAGCAGCAGCCTGGAGCCTGACTAGTCTGTGGTGTGTGTAGATATTAAAAAGTGAGTCATCCACCATGTAATGACATCAAGTGGAAATGTTGTCCAGATAGAGGTCCATGATGGAGTTTCTTTTATGTCCTGTTTTAGTTTCAGTCATGGGCTAAGTGTATCTGACATAGGACAAATCGAACTTTTCCTTATCAGGAGAGAGACAGAGTGGCAAGTGGAAAACTAAAAACCATCGGGCTAAAGGTGTGTTCACTGAATGTTGTTTGCCAACTAGTTTAGGAAAGACCAAGACCAACATTCAACACACAATCAGGTAATGTTCATTAACATCCCTGAATGTTTGTATCGGACATCACTATGAAATCCATGCAAATCAAAGCTGATTCTCAAACACCCTGCACAGATAAAGTCAAAGTAGTTTCCACACATTCAAAATTCAAAATTGCCCTATACTTAATCAGGTCGATAAAATAAGATTTAAATGTACGAAAAAAATGACAAAACATTAGATTTAAATATTGACCACAAATAAAAAAAAACGCTACTTTAACCAGTCGAACGCAGAGTTTGTTAAAATACATTTAATCAGACCTCTTGTGCAAGTTTTATTGACTGTTTAATGGAAATCATGAGTCATTCAACCAGTACCAGCGTCCCACTATGAACTGGCGCACCTCCCGCAGCCTGCCCCACGTCTGCTTGTCGCTCGTCAGTCAAAGCCTCTTTGATGTGAAAATGAACTGTTTAAATTAGGAAGAAATGATAAAAAAAAGGGAGCAAATGACTGATCTGTGCCCAACATGTGCGGGACACACAGGTCAGTTACTGTGCCGAGTCAGTCCATTCACCAGGAAGATCTTCTTAATTAGGCTGTGTTCTTTTAATTAACCAGCCGGCATAATGTCTGTGTCCATTTGTCACCCTGCATTGCTCAGGCGGAGCTCGGAGAATATAACCTCTTTTGTCTCCTCAAGGTTCCTGCTTCCTATTGTATTTCCTTATTCAATGAAATGTATTTTATTCCCCTTCTCTTTAGATTAGCATGATAATACCCCATGGAGGGGAGGGTAAGTGGTAGAAGAGCTATTGCAGGACAGCTCATCAGACTCACTGTGTGCAAGACCGTGGTTATTATCATATTGAATGCACCATCAGTTAAACTAACAGCCTGAATTCCGACATTTATCTCCAATATCATACACTGGCTGTCAATTGCATAGGGTGCACAATGGCAAATTACTGGTTATGTCTTGCTCCTTGGAGTCTGGATCTTTCCCCAGTGTAATTATGATATGCTAATTCTTCCCCCCATTGCACTTCCCATGACAGAAACAAGGCTTCCTAACTGTTCGGGTGTCACAGAATTGGGTGACGTGAGATGTGAGTGAACAAATGTGTTGGTTTCCACGCTGGTGGTGCCTGCAAAACCTGAGTGCGTCTTCTGTTTCTCCCTCCAGCTTAGGGGCACTGGGGGGGTGAAAAATTTGTAGCAGTGTTTCCAGAGACGGGGTCGGATGCAGGTCAGGCCACCTTGAACTCCTCAGTTGGATTTATTGTGTCTGAGGTGGGCCGGGTCAAGCCACGCTCCTCCCCTCAACACGAGAACTTTGTTAGTGTCAGACACGGAGCAGACACTGAGCACTGACAAATCCCTGTCACACTTCTCCAAGGAGAACCCTGCCGGGATCAGAGGTCGTATGTTAAGGGGGGGCATTCCTGTGACCTGACCTGAATACTGATTGATTTTCCTGTATGTGTGTCCAGGGAGTAAGGCCCCTGCCTGGTCACTGTAGGGAGGGGTCAAGCCACTTACCCCTGCCCCATGTGGCGGGGTACAGTGCAAGAATGTGCTACAAAGGAGGAGGAAAGACACTCTGAGTCACAACATGCCTGACTCCTCTGCTCGCCTTTGTACCTCAGCGGGTGTGTGTTTTCACTTTTCCTGAAACAAGACACTAGACCACATGTTTTCCTTTAGTAGGTAGCGGAGAAAGGGCAGGAGAGTGGTCTGTTTGCCAGATGATCACTGGTCTGTTGGCATGTAGCGCAAGGCAGAAGAGGCCACACTCCGCAGTTCCTTCTGCTGGATTTATTAGTTGGTTAAAAATGCACAACCATGATGGTCATAACGGATATATCAATCGTCCAGTTACCGCGGTTCAAAGTGGTTTAGATGTGCGAAGAAAATGTTCACGCAGGGTTGAATGTGACACAGAATCTGAGCACCAGGTCTACAAATTTAGTCAAATAGAAATGTTTGGCCAAGCTTCAATGTGTATGCGTGACACAGTCGAAACAATTGTCAGCAGCTCCGACCTTCGCTGTAATCAGCAGGACTGGGCTGTAGACAAAATTTGTCCAACATCACAAAATATCAGGATGGAAGGTGTTTTTTTGTTTTTGTTTTTGATCTCCCTGGAGTGGTCCAGGCTGCTCTCCAAAAAGAACATTTGGAGCCTCCAAATGGCACATGGTTAATAAAGAGATCCTGAGTCAGTAAAAGCATTTTTTTGTAAACTCATAGTGATGAATTTCATTTTTTCACTTTATCATAACCCCTCACTGTGTAAGTGTGAACATATAGAAATGCAGAATTCTGTAAAATAAAAAAACCCATTAGCACTAAGGTATTGTTTGTAGCTTTGTTAATACATAATAATGTTTGTAATGAATTATTTGTCTCCAGTGTTTGGAGCACTGAATTTAATGTTACTGTTCTTTTGAGGTATTTGTTTCCCTTTCATCCAGTAACTAAATCCCATGGTAATCCCAAGATGAAGGTAATTCAGTGGCAACTTGTTTTAGTTCAGTTCATTTTAGAATTGAGAAATCAAGCATTGCCACAGAATTACCTTTTTTCGGGAGAACACTGACCCGTAGGACTGAGAATCCTAAGGTTTAACCATAGTACATTGACATACAAGACACACCATAGTACATTGATGTTGGACTTCCTTTGACTTCAGATCTGCTCATACTGTATCATGACATTTGATCTGTGTTTTGGGGCTTGTAGTGTTAAGAGCAGTGTTTGTCCATATGCAATATGTGCAATTCCACAATGGCATTTAAATGTCTTGAATGTCCCGGAGTGAAATAGGAGTTCAGAAATGATACTGAAGCTGAGAACTTGTCCTCATCCTCAAACTGTATTTGTCTCTATTAGGGTAAAATGTTTGAAGCCAACTAGTTTCAGCTTGAAGAAACAAGCACCACACTCTACACGTCAAATGAATCTATTCATTTCTGTCTATATATGGGTCACGGTTGTCTTTCATTTTGACATCTAGTAACAGCAATATGTAGCAGAGACCCATAGTGACAAGGTAATATCCCCACAGCTGCTGAATGATTGTTTTAATTAGGCCTTGCCTGGAAAGAGAATGAAGAAATAGGGGAAAGTGACAGTGAAGGGGTTCGATGAGCGCTTGAGCTGTGCATTATCCCAAGAAGTTCCAATGTTAATCCTCAGGCCAGATCGGGAACCCCGGACTTCGGATCCAGCGTCACCAGTGACTAAATCTTCCTACAGCATCCTCAGCTGATTAATTAAACTGCTACAAGTGTATGAATGGAATAGAATGGATGGGATTCATGGAAAAGCAGCGTGAGATGTAGTCTAGTGTTTGCCTTTCAAACCCCACCCAGCTGCTAGTTGTTTGACTGTTAATGTGCGACTGGTTATTTCTAATCACCCCCCCCCCTGCATTTCTCTCAGTGCATTGTTAATGTGGGATGACATAACCAACCGGTGTCGTCTTGTGTCCCACTGTCTTGTACTGTATCCATTTACTGAATCAATGAACAAGTCATATCACAAGTGTGAGGTTTGAACAATCTATGCATCCGTAATGGATTGTGCAGATTATGTAAGCCGAGGTCTCAAGGTAGACCGAGCAAGCGAAACAAACATCCGGTGCAAATGGTCCAGAGGCCAACAATTGATTTCATTACTCCTTCAGTCGTGGTTTTCAGATAGCTCACACTAAAGCATAGTGTTTATGCATTTCGTCAGGCGTTGGTGCTGAGCCCGGGTCGGGCTGAAGTGCTTTGGTCAGGGAATCATTTCTCTTCACTCGGTCAGAACAGATGAATCCAACACTGTAACATGTAAACCTCCCCCACTGTTTTTTGTTCGTAGTCTTTTGTGCATAATTCCCATTTAACTTGGGTTGTACCACAGAGCAGTTTTGATTTTGTCGTTGGCACCACACAGTGTTTTAGATTTGACTCGTGAGACTCGAACAACATTTTTAAGAGTTTAACCATCTCCATCCCACCTCCCCACTCCCTGCATACTGCATCAATCAAAAATGATGGGAGACATGCTGGCATGACTGCAGCAGATGGCCAGCTGATCTAAGTTAATGAAGCCCCTTTTGTTTTAGCTATAAAGCACAAGCACACTGTACTAAATGGCTCTGAATGCATTAAGAGCAATTTGTAGTCTGGGAACTGCCTTATCCCTTAACTGTCTTATCTGTTTTTTTTAATGTTTTCTGTTTTTCTCAGGCACCGAAAGTTTAGAATTCCTACAGATGGTGAACTCAGTCGCTACCACTGAAACAATACAATGGTGACGCTCAATAATACTACACCACCCACAGTACACTTTTCCATCTTTGTCATATCGAAGAAAACATGAATGAATAGGGATGGGAAAAAAAGCTGGCGAGCTGTCTTTGCCTTAACCTGAACTGAACCATCACCAGCATGTGGCTGCCAGCTGGTGTGCTTGCTAATCCAGAGGTTGCTGCCTCTGCAAGTCTTCCCGAGCTCCTGCTACTTGAAATGTGCTGAGCTTGAGGTCAGAACCTTCATCATCACCGTTTGTCAGAATTTGTGTTTGAGCTGGTCAGGATTAAACTAGGTCATTGCATTTTCCCAGCATATCCAAAAAGTTTCACAGGTGAGTGAACTATCTTCAGATGCTGAAGATGGAGAAGCTGCTCATGAAGCTACTTTCTAAAATGGAAAAAGAAATTCGAGTTGATTTGGAACATAAACCTCTCACACACTAGGTTAAACATGTGATTGCTGCTTATGCTTATTGTTTAGTTGATATGTAATTCACCGTTTGGCGTATGGGGCAGAGATTCAGATTTGCCATATGTTCAGGAACAGGAACTCTTTAAAAGCAGAGACAGTTGGTTTTGAAACCCAGAGAGGTTGTAAATTATTCAGGAATTCACAGGTGACACGGTATTTTGTAATGTAGAAGCGCTGTTTGAATCCGTGCACCGGTAGGTGAAGATGTTTGCCTAGGAGCAGATTGTCAGAGCAGACTGTGACCAGAGATGCCATCAGTGGATTTGGCTAGTTTGAGCTCTGGGATTTGTCAAAAGATTTTGTTCACTTATTGCAGAAGCAACCTGTTGTCATGCAAACGTCACTTGCTGTGTCTCTCTCTCCGGAGTTCAAAGCAATGCGCTTTGCATTTTCATGTCACATTTGTCAGGTTCCTGAATGGCCTCTCCAGCATTAATGGCCTGTCATGGATATTCATCGTTTGGACTGTCTCCTTTGAAGGGAAATGCAACATGAGTGCTGGTGGAGGTTTAGCTTGCATCATTCTAAGATGTCCTGCGTTATGTTTTAGACAGACACCGATGTAAAAGTCATCTCTTGTTGTTTCTTTCACAGATTCATTGACAGCCGCTCTGTGACGCGTGTACCAATCAGATATACCTATCTGCTGCTGGATCGCTGCTGTCATACTGTGTGGAGGTGAAGTGAAGGTATGTAGCACTGTCCCTGAAAAATGAAAGTTAAAGATTTGGTTACATTAAATTCAGAATTGGAAGCGATGTGACAGCTTAACGACAGCCCACATTTAGTCAAAGAACTTTATCAGCTTGTTGTAAAAAGTTAACTAGCTAATTTTAATGTCGATGTTGGAAGCATGTCTTTCCATGGATTTGAGTTTAACTTCATCTACTTATTACTTTATTATAAATATGACAGCTGGTGCTGCTGGTATATTGTACGTCTGCTTCTTTGAGTGGCTATTTGTAGTAATTAGTATAGTTGCTGTGCTGTAGTTCATAGTTGTGTCACATTATGTTTGTTTTCTACACTGCGACTTTGCTACTTCCGTATATTCAGTACAATCTATGTGTCAGACCCGGAACAGGGAGAGTGTGTTGCTCTTCCAGATAAAACGCTTTGTCTTTATCTCTGTTGTTTTTCCTTATCTGATTCTGCGGGTATAATGTGTGATAGGACTGTAAGGCCGCTGCTATAATCCTGTGATTTAGGGTTCCATAGTGTGTCCTGGCAAACTATAGAAAACATATCCAAATTTCCAGTGAGGTGAGCTCTGACTTTGTGGAACTGGAAAAAGGCTGCAGAAATGCACAAGAAGCTCTGAGGAGATATTGTGTCTGACTGGACATTTCCCCAGTGAGTCTGAATGTGGACAGTGGAGGACAGGTCCAAGGAGCGCTGATGACAGTGTGCCTCGTGGGATGGCTGGAAACAAATGGCTAGCCAGATGCAGGCCTATTGTGACCTTGAAAGCATCTGAAGCTAAAACCAGAAAATGCCTGAAAAACAAGCGAGGGATGAGAATATATCATGAGTGTATGTGTATCATGTATGTGTTCTCCAGTTTGCTTGTTTTGGGCTGTTGTGATCCTGTTCCTGTAGATGTATGTATGTGTAATTAGGGTGTGATCACACCAACACTTACTTTCTGTGGTGTGTACCTCATGAGAGAAGTTAGTCGTTTTTGGCACATCTTAATTGTTTGTTTTGGGTCACGCTGTTTGATTTCAAGTGAACCATGGCTTGTAAACAAAGAACGTGCAAAGCTTTTATTAATTGGGACCTGCAACCTATCACCCTGCAAAAATGAG
>JAUMHF010000008.1:1792559-1838544 GCA_032359275.1 Microctenopoma steveboyesi
AGCGGCTGTATTTATGGCAAACAATTTCCCTCTGGGATTAATAAAGTGTTTTGAATCTTGAATCTTGAATCTTGAATGACCGATCGAGTCTTTTCTTGTCCAGGCTTTCCATCCTGTTGTGACGTCCCCCACAGGGGTGATGTTGAAAAGTGACTCCATTGACTATAAAAGGCAATGGTTTATGTTCAGTTGATGCAGGATGTGATTACTGACCGAAGCTGTTGGGATTAAGTGGATGGACCAGTCAGATCAGTCTTACTGACAGCAGAGCAGTGGAGCTGGGTTATTGCCTGTGCATTACAATAATGCTTTCCTTTCTTATATCTATCACACCGACCTGGCCTGTTTTCCACCAGAAGTTCTCATTGTAAGAATGATATGAAAATGATGTGGTGTGGTTAGGGGTGGCTGGTAGAGATTGTAACATAGCTTGCAGAAAGATTTCTTTTTTAATGGTTGAAGTCAGGCTGTGACTGCTGCAGAGGAGACACTTTTTATCTGAGACACTCCTGTATTGTTTATAATTGATATTTACAAATTCCCTAGATAGGGCATGAAAGGAGATTGCTCTATTAATTGCCACTGTATGCCATTTAAACGGGTAATTGCAAGCTATTCGCTGGAATGTAAATGTGCTAGGCTTGAGTATGTTTATTGAGGTGCTAGTCGCTGACAAATTAAGATGCTTAATTTGATGCCATGTGCGTTTAAGGTATTTGTGTTGCACTTATTGTTGCAGGTATTTCAGTCGTAGTGACTTATCTATTTGTTAACTACACTGTGGTTTTAATCGTACAGCGCTCCACTTTTTAAAACATAAAAACAATAATTATTTTCAGAAAACAGCATCAAGGAGAATGTCACTAATGTTTATTCAGTTTATGGTGTGATATATTCAACAAAGGTCATCTCACACTTTCCAGTGTACAGACATTACAGATTTTACCTTTAAATAAACTATTATCTTGAAAACCTAATCATCTCACCTGAGCAAGAAGTCTTTAGCAAAACCAGGTTCAGGGTGGGCGACCATCTGCCTCAACCAGTTGTGGTGGAGTGAGTGGTTAGAGCAGGGGACAGAGGGAGCCTGGTAACGGTAGGTGGTCACAAATGCAGACAATTAAATTGTTAACTCTATAACAATATCTCTCATACAGTAGACGAGTTAATAGATATAATATAGAATAGGGCGGCACGGTGGTGTAGTGGTTAGCACTCTCGCCTCACAGCTAAAAGATCTCGGGTTTAATAAACTTTCTGTATGTCTACGTGGGTTTCCTCCGGGTACTTTGGTTTCCTCCCACCATCCAAAGACATGCATGTTAGGTTGAGTCGGTGTGAGTGTGAATAGTTGTTTGTCTGTATGCCTATGTTGGCCCTGCAATGGTGATCTTTCCAGGGTGTACCCCGCCTCTCGCCCGAAGACAGCCGGGATAGGTTCCAGCACCCCCCGCAACCTGACCTGGATAAGCAGCAGATAATGGATGAATGGAATATAGTATTTCAAATATGGAAATGTAGTTTGAGTCTGGTGGGATCTCAGTAAAATGTATATTTAATATTTACATATGGACCTATAAATCACCTATTTTATTTTGGTTTCTTTCTCTGGAGGAGTCTGACTTGAATTAAGCACTCCTTAACCACCCTCAGCCCACAATTTTGCGCCATGTGACTGACCTATGATAGATGACTCCTCAATGGTAGCTGAACACGTTCATTAAATTCCACTCTGTCCTGAGACCGCCCCCCACAACGCTCACCATTTTCAATAATATCGACCTTTTCATACCCCCACATGTGTGCGTGTTCGAAATGAGTTCATCTTCATTCATCTCCCCTCAGCAGGCTTCGCCCCCTGCTCTGTGTGTTTAGTTTCTTCCCAATAATGGGATGAAGAAGCGGGACCCTCTCTCCATGGCTGGTGCTCACGCCCTGATTTTCTTTACACATCAGCACAAACCTTTGGCAGTGCTCATCCATGGAGAAGGTGGTTAAGCGCTCTTCTCATAAGCACCTGTGTGTCTCTGAGATCACAGGGATGAGAGTGGGTGGAGGGGATCAGAACAGGAGGCGAGGATAAAGCAGTTGAGATGGGGGGGCCCGAATTCAGAGAAAGTGGCACAGGAAAGCGAGATAAGATTTTATTTTTTTAGTTTTTCTCTTTGTGGTACAGCAGAGCCCTTTCCGATATACCCAGGAAGGCCTTTTTTCCCACGTCTTCCTTCATCATGGAGCCCTTCATCTTCCCACATTATTTGTTTTGTCCACTCTTGTATTCCTTTTCACCTGTCTTATTTCATTCTCTACCTTCTTCAACAGAGGTGTGATTGGGGAACCAATGAGCCAATCTCATCCCTATTCATAGACTTCCCAGTACTTTCCCAGTCTTCCCCTCCCCCTGCCCGGCCTCTAAATCACTCTGCGCCACGTCTGCTGCCTAGGCTTTATACCTCTTTGTTTCCCACATTTTGTTTAGCTTTTAAGTCCTCTTTTTACATATCCAACTGACTTGCCTACCATAAAGGAGTTGACATGGCATCACAAGCAAAAGGCTTGGTAAGCTTTTTAGAGCCAGTCACGGTGCACCATTGCCCCATCGTAATTACTGCTGAAACAAGCAGCTCTGGGAAGTTTCATCGCTGGTGGACCCGTCATTACTGACAACCTCCCAGCCTTTATCTATATAGCAAAGAAACTCTTGCACCACAGGGCTGTGATTGCCTTACTGAGCTGTGAAGGAAGAAGAGGGGGAAATAAAAAGGATGATCAGAGACAGCGAGCAGCGTGCAAATGGAGGTATTTTATAAGCGTGAGAGAAGTAGCACTGCTGCTAAAGCCCTCCACTGAAAGTATTTCAAACCAAAAGCCGCTCAAACCTGCCAAACAACCATCTAGGTTTCCATGGCGATTCAGCACTCTCCAGCACCAAGTGGAGAACTTCAAATCTATTACACTCACACTGCCCTGTCAAGAACGGTTTTCCTGAAGAGGTGTCCAGTGCTCGGTCCCAGCCTCCTGTCAACACTGAGGGCTAAAGAACGCTGGATTGTTCATACCCTTCAGATCAAGTCATCAACACTTAGACCTTTTCAGCTCAGGAGGTGTCACGAGTCATTTACTTTCCTCAAGAAGTGTTTTGCATTTTCCACCAGCCTTTTCATGCTAAAACACATACTTTTTTATAAAAGTCACTAACCAGCTTTAAGAAGTTCTTGAAGCATCTTGTCTAGGAGTGTTGAAACTGAGTGTTATGTTTGATTGTCAACACTCACCCTATATCCTAGTTCAAGAGAGCAGGGAATGAGACATTGGCTCTAGTAGGCAGGAGATCGAGATGTTCTTTTAACAAGGCAATTGAATTTGTTTTTGTGGCCAAATCCTGTCAGACACACAATATTATTTAAAGCTGAGTATTTTTATGTCTTGTTACATATCTGGAGGAGTCTTAAAAAGCTTGTCATTTTCCACCTCGTTTTTTTTTACAGCTGAAAATGACGAGTGACTCATCTTGCTTTAAAGAGCTGCTATGTTTGATTGCATAAATCTGAGGGCTTGTTTGTGGTCAAACGCTGTTTCTAAAGGGTTTGTCTGGCATTGAAGTGAGTCAATTTTAATATAGTGGTCAATCAATTTTTAGTATTAACCCAAGGGCTCCGGAAATGTTTACTGCTGTAGACCCAACCAACTGTTAACACCAGCCACTCTGCAGCATATACTCTACCTTCTGTGCCCAATATTTCTGCTTCAGCATTTCATGAAATAGTTTGGCTAAGATTGCAGTGTGTCTATGTATGTGTGAGTGTTTGCTTCCACACGGGCGTGGGACTGTGCTAAAAGGGAGTGGAGAATAAACTCCAGCCAAAGAGTGAGTCGAACCCAGCAGGTTGAAAACAGGTGTCATTACCTGCCTACTTGGCTACAATGGACTGCCCTAAGGTGGGAACAAACTGGTTCTTGACAAATCACAGATGTGACGACACAAGGGTGGACACAGATTTTCCCAATCTGTCAGCTTGGGAGTTTCCTTTGCTTCCTTTATAAAAGGACTAATAAACAGTTGAAGCTACAGTGTAGATATGAGAATATATAACACATATATTCTTTGTTATAATATATTATAATTTCCTTCCCAGTCTGTCAGTTCAGCTCATGTGCAGAGCAGCCTCATCACACTTGATCCCTGTATTATCCTAGATGAGTCTAATGTATTACCCATAATACCTATTTAATTTATTTATCTGTGATGTGAGAACGTCAGTTTTCCACAGTTCTTGACTGATGCACCACATCCTCGACTTGTAGAGATGTGCACAGTTACCTTTGCAATACTACGCTACGAAGAGCTTTACACAATGGCAGTTAAACCTCAGCCATCTGTTCTGGTTACAGAGCTATAGTAAAACATCTAAATATTATTGTAAATTCTAAATTTCAGCTTTAATTTTGGCAAATGGTAAAAGCCAAAATATGACAGTTGTATCAGTATGGGATCTGCAGCACAAAAGCTGCAAAAAGTGAAGGGGTTTGAATACACACCCTTTGTGACCTGCTTCCAGTTTTATCATCTTTGAAACTCATAAATTATTCTTATTTATCTGTTATTAGTTATACTTCATTCCTACCCCAAAGGGCATATGCATACGCAATGTAGGAAGTTGATACAGTAACGTTAAATGTTTTTTTTTTAAATCTCAACTATATAGGTCTTTTGTTTCATATTACTTTTGGTTTGAAGTATGTAAACATGGATATTTGCTGTTATGAGTTTGATGAAATGGAGGATTATTTTTTTCAAGGTTGTTACCGTCTCTTCTCAGTACTCCATATGCTCAGATATAATTTCCAACTGCATAACACCAGCTCAGACCATGCTGATGTTGTCTCAAGGGCAAAACCTGAATATGAAGTAGCTCTAGTGCTCTGTTGACAAATGAATCTCATCCATGCGCCAAGTTCAACAAGTCAGCCGCTCTTCCCTTGCTGCGCACCCCTCCAGCCTTTCTTTTTGCACTCTAGTCTCTCTGCCCCCCACCACTACACTCATCTTCTCCCTTTTCAAATGGTAATGGCACTGAACCATGCTGAAGTTTTTCAGCTAGAAGTGAACTAACTCTTCTCAGAAGAGAATTTATGGATGGTCATGCAGCATTTTTAAGGTTTGGCCCAGCGGGCATATAGAATTTTTCCTTGTGGCCGAATCGTTTTGGCCACCGTCTCAGCAGCTTACCGCAATACACCATGGGTCTCTGGTTATTGTTATTATGCATAATGGAACAAAATGCAGTCTCAGTGCCCTCTCTGTACACCCAGCCCTTTTTTGTCTCCACCAAAGCCACTGATGATATGTGGGGATTGCTGCCTGGCTTCTGCGTGCTAGTGAGCTGTCTACTGTCCAAACTGTTACAAAGTGAGCAGATGAAATTTGCCTCTTGAGCAGCAGAAACAGCTCACATCCACAGTTGTTCCCCCACCCCTGTCATAAAAGCTTGTTTAGCCAAAGAACAGACAATGACGATCAAAAGCTGAGCTCCAGCAAGTCGGTTGTCTTGGCGTGTTTGGTTTGTGCAGAAATGTTCACATGATCACACGTGGTTTAAGTTGTACATTTGCATACAGCCATCTTGTATTGTTTCACATTCTCTCACTCTCTCATCCCACAGCCAGCAGCTGTCAGTACAGCTGCCACATGATAAACAGATAATATTCTTGTGAACTGTTTTTTAAAATAGCAGTGATTGACTAACCTAAAGCAGTGAAAAAGCAAATACTTGTGTCATGACAGTCCAGTTTAACCTCACTCTGACTATGGGAAAGACAGTGAGAAGTGATTCTTGGCTAATTAGGACAGGTGCTGTGGTGTTGTATTCTCTAAATGGTACTGAATGACGTAAACCTGAGTAAAACAGCGTATTGTACCTAAATCGCGTTTCTGTTCAAAGTTCAAAGCAAGTGGGATACTTACTACAACTAATAGCCAAACTATATCACTGTTTTAAGCCTACTTTATTGCTTTCTGAAAAAATTCTCCCCCTAATTTGTAAATCATAGCTTTTCACGTAATGTTTTCATGTGCTTGGTGGTTCAAGTTTCAAATCATTTCCAGGTGCAGGAAGATTTTTAATCAGGCAGCAAAAGCTCCCCATATATAGAAACGCATTCATTGGGCACTTTCTGAGATGCATTTAGCATATGTTACTTGAAGGCTTTAAAAGGCAAAGAAGAACAATAAACTAGAACAAACTGCCTGTCAGCAGGAGAACGGGATATTTGACTGGTACTCTTGGCAACTCTCCATTTTAAAACGGCTCAACCGGTATATGAAGTGGGTCCACTCTATTAAACATGAAAATGAAGAGCTTGTACTCACTTGTTGTCGAGCATCAATAACAGGTTTAGGCATGTGCTGTGAGACAGCAGTTGGAGCAGTTGCTTGGCCAATCACCAAATCTCTTCTGATATTCACTACTTGATTCTAATAAATCATGTTTACTATTAGTAATAGTAAAACTCCAAACTAATTTATTTACTTGTATTTGTGGTGTGAGAGAGGCCACGGTAGCCAAGAGATCAAGCAGAGGAAATGCGTAGTACTGTCCAGTTGCTTTTTCCTGGAAATAAGGCAGGCAATAGCCAGGCAGTGACTACTGAGAGAGAACAAGGCAGCCTACATGACCACTTGGCCCTCACTGTGTCTTTGACCCCAACTGATGCGCTGTCCAATTTTTCTTTTAAGTAACTCCAGTCTTTAATGCCAGACCCCTGATTGAGAGCCTCATATCTTGGGAGGCCAGTAGTAAACACTGGGCTGTGTGCTTGATTACAGCTGCATGCATGAGCAGAATTTGTTTCTGTGTGCGTGCACGATTTGATTGGGGGTGATTTGGGTGGATTGCTGAGGGAGGGAGGGTGGAGTGACACAGAAAATTGAGGCTGGAAGGGTGGAATTGTTGACTGCCAAGTTGGACAGCAGCACCATACTGAGTTTTCTACCTTATTCATCGTTTCTTTACAACTGAAAGGCAGGAACAGAGAGACGAGCGTGAACACAGATCCTCTCAGCACAGATCTACCCCGGCTTGGCGCCTTTCTAAAACGATCCCCTCTCCGCTCCAAACCTCTTCATTACTCTCCAACAGGCCTCTTGAGTTGAGTGTGTTGTGCGTTCTGTCAATTTCAGGCTTTTCTCAATAATTAAAGAATGGGGTTAAGCAGCAGTAGTTTGCCTCTTAGCAATTTCAGTTTTCCTGTTGGGGGAGCCTGCTGGGACCAGAGATTGATTTACTGGATGCAGGTATGGCAGCACTGTGTTCAGCCTCGTCTCCTAGGGTGTCAGCCACCGCTGCATTTTTAGAATGACAAACACGGATGCTCCCATAGGCTCCGGGCGTGCGATCAAAAAAACCACACTGGCAGCTGTACTGTGCACCATGACTGAATCCTGTTTTTTTTTTTTTTTTTCTCCAACCCCCACATTCTTTTCAAATGCACCGTTCATTACTGTTGTATAAATAAGTGATGCAGCATCAGTCAGCTGAAGCTGGGCCAGGCAGGAGGCTCTAGGACTTGATAATGGAGCCATTTGAATATGAGGACAGGTGGGTTTGTCAGAAAACATTCCCACTTCTGTTCTCAGTGGATTTGGACTCTTAATTGAGTGCTGCCTTTAAGCAAGTTGTTCATAATTGATGACTGCCTGCTGACAGGAGATGAAGAAATGCTGTCTGCAGCAGACGATGTTTGCACATCTGAGGGCAAAGCTGTATTCATCCAAACGGTTGTCTTCTAACCCAACCGCGTCTGTTCTTAGCCACTGTCTTTTCTTTTTTCCCTTTGCTTCTCTCCTTCTGTCTACCTCATTGTTCCCTTTTTGTTCTCTGCTTCCCCTGTCATCACCTTGGCACAAACCCGCTCCCAACCCCCGAAACACTTAATTGACTTTTCATTGTGGTGAGCTGTAATTGGCTTTTAATCACCGTTTTACATCATGTTTTGATATTCAAATCAGTGGTGTCAGCTCAGAGAAAGAGGCCTCTTCACTGCTTCTGTCATTCACTGTGGCTGATGCTACAGGAGGAGCGTCTCTCCACTGATGCCATGTTTAACATGTTGCCTTTGCTCCCTGACTGAGGAGAACCCCTCCCCGTCCTGTGCTGGTGCCGCCTCTGGAAATACAAACGCAAGGACTGACATCTGATAGAGACACATTTGGGTCGTTTGCTCCTTTGCTCGCGGACCACCAGCATGATACAACCATGATGTGTTCATTCAAATACAGAAGACTTCACCACTCAAACCTAACAATCAGATGTACTGTTTATCTGGCAGGTGGCCACATCAGACATACAGTTGTGCTTTGCAAGTACCGGTTGATAAGCCAGGGTCAGTCTTCCATCTCCGCTCATTGCTCCAAAAGCTGTTCCCACGCTCCCTGCTACTGGTGGAGGAAAGATGAGACGTGGCGTGCATCCCTTTGACAGTAACAAAGTTTTTTCTTTCTTTTTTCTATGCGTGAACATGCTGACGAAACAAGGCGCGGCTGTAAGATGTCCATAAACTCCTAGACTTCAGGCCTGGCCTGTTGTTGTTTGTGTTTTGCTTGCATAACAAACATGTCCAATCCCTTGACAGTTCCAAGCTCTAGCTCAGTAGTCCTTTCTTTTTTTCCCACATGAGAGAGCGCTCCACAGGATTAGCATGCACGAGTATTTTTTTGTCTCTTTTTACACTCTGTCAACCTCCCCTCCTGTGTTCCTTTCTGTCACGGTGTTCTTCACATTGTCTTTTTTACCTGTGTCT
Source organism: Microctenopoma steveboyesi (assembly GCA_032359275.1). Classification (NCBI taxonomy): domain Eukaryota; kingdom Metazoa; phylum Chordata; class Actinopteri; order Anabantiformes; family Anabantidae; genus Microctenopoma; species Microctenopoma steveboyesi. The sequence goes on from JAUMHF010000008.1 coordinate 1,801,359, forward strand.
ACCTCTGCCCTCCCTCTCTGGTGGCTCAGCGACTCTGCCAGGCTTTGGGGTAGAGCCCACTCTTTTAGTGTGTCCCTGATGCTCCCCAACAAATGGTGACACTAAGATGTAATGTAAGCTGGCAGCCTGTGTATAAACCATTCAGCTGCCTAGACATTGGACAGGTTTTATTTCTTTTACACTGCTCCATGAGACTCAGATGCTTCTCCTTTTACTGTCCAACGGGAGAATGTAAAATAGTTTTACCTACTGGTGGAGGGAAGAGCACCGCCTACTATGACCCCATGCTCCTGCCTCAAATCTTTTTCCTTCATTTAACTGCTTAGGTCGTCCAATTAAATGTGTTTCCCATCAACCCTTTTTTTATTCCAGGAATGAATTCGCCCCCACAAACACTATTACAAAACTTAACTTATTTAGTTTTCATAAGAAGTGTCATGACCAGAAAATGCCCTGAATCTCTTTTCAGTCTCACAGTCCTGTTCCCACCTTGGCAGGAGGGATTCATTTTCCAATTCACTTGCCCTGTGTGATTAATTTCGGTCTTGAGTCTTGAGGGAGACAGTTATTATTGCAAGTAATTTAGTTTTATTTATTTATTTATTTTTAGTTTTTTTTCAAGTAATTTTAAATATTACTTAATATCCATAGTAACCCTGGGCTGTTTCTCAGACACTATTAACTACGTATATTATGAAAAATACTAACGAGCACAGCCAGAGACCTGATTTGAAAAAGTATTGCTGGTAATTGAACTCCTGTTTTGATTTATGTCACGTACAGTTTCACAGTTCTATTAACTCATTCAGCAGGTCTGTTGTCCAACTGTTCGTCACTGACGCCCTATCATCAGAATTTCTGGCCCTCTTAAGCTGTGAGAGCAGACTGATAACGAGGCCTCCATTTAAAAGGTTAAGGCATTCTCCCGGCTTATTACAAACCACAGTGATATTTGGCCTCTGAGCCTCTATCGAGCCCTGCAACTCAACAGCGGCTATAATCAAAGATGTTTATGTAAAAATGCATGCATTAAAGTGCTATTGTAGTCTATATTTTGCTTCCTCTGCTGCCTCCAGCCCTGTTTTTTCTGTTCTTTTTATTTAAACTAAGATCAATCTTGTTTCTGCACAGTTGCACGGTTTGTAATCTATTCAAGTTAAAAGAAAGTGAGGTGGTGGGGGATGCTTAACTTGAAATGGAGCCATACATCACAGAGTAAACAGAATAACAGAAGGACTAAGAGAAGGAGCACGAGAATGTTAGGAGGAAATGCTTGGGGAAAAGAGAAGCAAAGAAATTGCTACTGGAAAGGTAAACAAACCATGGCAGCATTTTCCTGTCCGGAACCAAACCTGTAGCTTTTCTCCACTCTTCTCACGAAGATATGACATTTAAGAAGGAGGTGTCTTGTCGGTGCAGGCCTAATTAACATTCTACTATTCGCCAGCTGGAGTTGGACACCCTGCCAGCGCTGTCCTCCTTTTCACCCTTAGCTGTTTTTGTCCACAAGTTCTTTACTTAGTCTAAAAGTGACTGGCTCTCAGTGACTGTTCCCTCATACCCCGAGATCTTTATTGTGTGACGATGCACAGAGGCTCTGCCAGTGTCGTCTCAAATGTTCCACTGTGGTCAGTCTATTTGCAATTGCCAGAGGTGTCGGGCAGTGGTAACCATGGTGACAATGTTAGGCCTGAATTGTTGAAGGTATTGAAGCACCCCCAGGGCACCACAGATCTAACTACAAGAATCTGTCAAGCTTGATGCACTTTCTTTGCCAGGTCGGTTACAGTCCTTTGACGAATGTCAAAGAAATTTTTCACAGCCACACAACCCTGTCCCAGCACTGCAGTGTGATGGAATTTGTGTTTAAACTGGACTATAAGGACATTTCCTTTCTAAATTTGCCAACCTATGGATCATCACCACAAAGTTAACTTGAGTGACCTATTTCAAAGGCCGATTCACACAAACTTCCTGTTTTTCTTAAACTGTCATTAGTGTTCGGTGTTAGCTGGAGTTGTGCGTAATTCTATTCAAATCTGAGTGACATATATTGAAAATCGAATAGTTCACAAACATCTCACAACGTGTGTCTTGGCAAAAGGACTTGCATGGCGAGCAGGAAAATAGGTACCTAACTAAACGAAAACCCATGGCGGAAAATTGCAGGAAATGCATGAAGGGTACATTTGTAGAGTACTTAATCGTTCATGTGCTTTTCTCCAGAGTTAGAACTCTAGCCTAAAATAATGTTTCATCTTTTTTAGCAGGAAGGATTAAAAGCACTCAGAGATGTCTCTGTGATACCTGACAAAGAATCGCATGGACAAACAGCAGGTAAGAAGAGGAGAATCGTTTTGTCGTCTACTTTATGTCTATAAGACACATGGACTGGTTGTGGACTAAATGCCAAACGGACGTCACATAAACCAGACTGATACGAGCTAAATTTACCAATATGAGACTGTAGTGGTATGCTCAGTATTTTCCTTTGTGGAAAAGACACATACACTTTATTAGTACCAGCAGTGATCTTTAAACCTCTTAACCTGAATAGGACTCCTCCTGGTTCCAGTGGGAGTGTATGTGTTGTATTGTGATTTCTTCATCAACTCTGTTTGCTTGCTTATCAGCCACGCAGGCACGCATTGAGCTTGTGAAGATGACAGAATTGCGGGGCTTGCTTTGCCAGGCTGAATCTCTGAGCCTGGAACAATAAACGATGAAAATGAGAGTGGCAGCAGAGGGCAGGGGGGGGACATTGTCGCTCGTGTGAAAGATAGATGCCACACAGAGCCTGGGCTGAAAGTGGGACAGCTCTCAGAAGCACATCAGAAAGACAAGGGACCAAGATACCAAATAGCCTCCATTTCTAAATGTCTGCTGCCCCAGAATCAGTGGTCTGGGCAAATCTGAGAGCCAGCAGTCCTTTGTTTCAGTATCCAAGACGTGCCTGTTTGATAAATCATAGACACGAGTGGTTTGATTTTGACTTCTTCTGGGCCCTCTCTTGCTGTCAGTTCAGATGAAACTCCAATTTAGATTGTGTGCCTCTAACTGTAGGTGGAGTTTTCTCCCACTGGTAGTAATTATTATTGACGTGTCATTGCTTTTGATCATGTACGGCACCTCAGCTAAAACACGGCATCTGAGCGCATGCAGATCTCCGCAGACCATCTTTACTGATCAATTCCTCAGCCCATCTGTCGGCCAGGCTCATTCACAGGGCCCACAGCAGGCGAGACGAACCCTCGCGGCAGGAGTCTTCATTAAACCAATCCTCCCTCCTGCCCACTCATTCTCCTCCTCGTCTAGCTCTCTCCAGGACTGGACTAGTTAATGAGAAGATTCGATCAACTGGCACCCCCCTACCTTCTTCAACATCATTCCCTTATCCTGGCCACAAATCTTCCTCCCACGTAAGCTCCAACTGTTCACATAGTTGAACAGGGGTTAGTCAATCCTGACCTCGGCTCCCACTCCAAACCCCCAGTTGTTTCTCAATGGCGTTTTGATCACTGCTTTATTGATACGTCAGGGTTCATTTGGATCTCAGCCACCACTGTTGCGATGCAAGGTTCAACCTAATCACAGCAACCTTGAAATAGTTTATGTATTAAAAGGCAGTGATTGCTTTAAGATTAGAATCTCTGCTTTTGCCTACAAAGATGGTTATGAAAATGTACTGACGGTTGCCCAATAGATGGATGACCTCAGCCCATCAGGAGTGAAAACCTGCATGTTTTCAGCCATTGTCTTTTGACATTCTCTGTACCTGCTGCCGCACTCTCCGCTGTGTGGGAAGTGGAGTGTGATAACGTGGCTCAGTTGTGCCAGAGAAATGGATTCACAGTGATGGATGGCAGTGGAACTGTACAGGTCTCAGCCTGTTGCTGAATCACTGCTTTAAACTAATTTTGTGGGCACAGAAGAGCCGTTGTGCTTGTGGCCGAGCTCGAGACCTGGCTCATTTAACTGCCCTGCTGAAGCTTGCATGCCAATTACCCCCACCGTCTTGCCAAGGAGAGCGGGAAAAGCAAAATATAAAAGTATTTGCTCACTTGCTGAGGCAAACACTTTGCCTAAGTGCCTTTAGTATTCAATGCAACAGGTAGCACTGTCAGACTGTATGCATCTTAGCAACAGTCACCAGTCCAACAAGTGATTTACTTTTTTCTTTCCCTGTTTTTTTTGTATGTTTTGTTGTTAACATAAGACTACTTATTGCAGCAGATTAATCCATAAAGACCCAAGGCTACAGAGTATTTCCACCAAATTATACTGTACATAAAAGTTCTACTTTGAATTTATGTCACAAATATGGTGTTACTATGAATTATAACACATTAAACTGTGTAAATGTATAAAAAGGCAAAAGCAGAATTGATGTTTTTAGCTTGGAATAACACTGATCCAAACAATCTAAACTGAGCTAATATGAAATAAATACCTGGAGTCAAACAAAATGATTTGTAAGTAGTCATGAAAAATATATTTTGATTGGTATTCTATAATGCCCTTTAATAGCAAAATGAGTGTAGTCCAGTTATGTGGTAACTAATGAACACGACGAGTCACGACGCTAAATTCAAGTAACAAAAGTAGTTCTCTTTCTCGGGTGTATAAAGTTCTGATCTTTCATGTATTACTCTACACTCACCAGTTTCTACTCTGTTCCTTCTGACTTTTTAAGTTCCTCTGCAGTCTAAATTTCCTCCTGACAGCCAGGAAAGGATCATAAAGCTTCACCTGGATTAGTAATGGACAGAGCATGTGTGTAAGCCGTGTCTCACATCAAGCGTTGTCGGACGTCACCACTTTGTGATGTTCTGCCGCTCTGGTTCGTTTTATGATGAGCAGTAATTTACTCCGTTGGGCAACAACCGCGCAGTGTGAGCATAAAATGATTGTGTTCAGGGTGCTCTCACTAAAGGCGAGTAAATATAAACAGCTGAAAGCCTTTTTCATTATGCTGGAGCTATATTCAGCATAATTATGGTTGTGCACCTTGTTATTGTGCATTTCGATAACTCTAATAGAATCGTGAGCTAACGCCCTATCAGACGCTCTAACGGCCTGCTAAACCTCTTGCTAGCTTGTGGTGTAGGCTTTGCGCCTGTCCCGATGATGTTTCCATGACACACTGGAGTCACAGGACACAGTACATTATACAACATTTTGTCACATGCTGTTTAATTTTTCTCATGAGCAGTAAGATGACGTGTAAAGTCAGTGACTCAGGAATGCAAAGAAATGCTGCCAGCAGGCATTTGTCTGGGTTAAAGCCTCTTTAGGATGGATTTATCCTTTCCCAATTGTAAAACATTCCAGTCTCCTGGGGGTGTATGTATTGATGACCTGTCCACGGTTAGTAGGTGATACAAACATTAAAGTGACAGTACTGTCTTGCTCATAACTCTCTGCGCCCCTCATAAAGAAAAAAACCTAATCTCTCCTCCCCCTTTTAGAATCACAGAGGAATTCATGGCAGCAGCGTGACCTCGGACCTGTTTGGGTCTGTAATGCATTAAGATGAATGCAGCCGTCCCACTGCCACATGATGAATGGCGAGCTGCAGAGAAAGCTTGCCGCTATGTAAAAGAGGCGTTTGCAGACATGGCACTTTCATCAATCAGAACAGCGCTGGTGTAAGGTTGTTACACTGCAGGAAGAGGAGCTTCTGCTTATATGCTTGAGATGTGCCTCAATGAAACACTTTAAAGTCGTTGTTGTTATGCTGCTATGTAATCAACTGCCCTTACACATGGGTAATGTTTGTCGTATCTGCCCTAGAATTTGTCACGTTTGGTTCAGATGATGATATTAAGGTCCCAGTTAAATTGACACCAGGGATCTCACATTCACACTTGGTCACGAAACCCTGGAGCTGCTTAGTCAACACTTAAGACGCTCTGGATGATGATTTTAGGAATGTTGCGATGTCCCCGGTGGAGTGACGGTGTGTTGGAGCTTGAGTCGTGAGCAGGGCTGATGTCATTTTACACACAACAGGTACAGAAAATAGTAGACCCAGGTTTTTATGTTACACGCTGATGCTGAATAATACTCGTTATAATTTTGCAGCAGTGTTCTGATGGAGAAACCCAGCTTCTGTTTTTACATGGATTCTTGTCTTTAGACATTAAAACACTAGAAAACAATCTAGAAACATTTTAGTTTCATATTGGTTTAGAAGCTACATAAAAAGCACACAAACATTTCCAGGGCTCAGTCACACTTTATTTGTCATCTTCTGCTTTCTTTACAAACGCCACCTTCCAGGAGCTCTAATGATCCTCCCAGAATCTCCTACATCTCTCCCTCTCTGTTCTCTCGCCTCTCCCTTCCTGTTGCTACCCTCTCATTCTCTCTGCGTGTGGTCGCTGGGTCGTGGCAGGTGTTGCAGCGGGAGGTGTGGTGCAATCTTGGCTGTTTTGGCAGATAAGCCTCAGCCTGCCCACCTGCACTGTCACCAGTGTTCACTCTGCAGCAGAAGGTTGCCACCTTGATGGATCCTGTACGACTGCTTCCCCGCCTCCAATTCTTATTCCTGCAAAATATGGAGAGAGTCCAAATATCAGTTAAACAAACAGGAAATGTCTCCAAAGAATTTAACCACGGAGTGTCTCAGCCTGTATAAGAATCTTTTATGCATTTGAACCAAACATAAGTTGTTTCAGATTCCAGCCTCTCCAGCGTAAGTGGGCACTTAATGGTTTTCACAGGATTCCACTGTGGACCAGAGTGTATCTATTAAATGTAATGTTATAAATACGGAGCATTTAGACATGTGCCTGTATACACAGGCCTTTAATTGATTTATCTCTGCACTAATGATGATTACCACAACAAGTTGTCTTCTCTGATGATCCAATAATTGTGGCTGTCAGGGGCTCGCCACACATCCCGATGTGCATCCTGAGATGTGATGTGTGTCGGCCAGCTGTATGATGTGGGTTTACAGAACAGAGCTCGGCTTAGTATATTTCTGTGCCTCGAGCCAAAGAAGTGATTGCCTGCTGAAATGCGCCGTGGCAAAGGTCAATAAACAGTGGCTCCGTTGTTGTGTGGTAGATTGAAAAGGAAATGATCCTGTGTGTCTGTTTGCATGTACTGTAGTGTCTGCGTGTATAGGTTACCGTCTGTACCGCTGGGGTTACACGCCTGTGCCCGGTTCTTTCCTCTGACGGTTTCTCTTGGCAGCGAGTCCTCCAGCTGACCTGTCAGTGTTACTCAGCCTGCAGGACTATGAGGTGACCCACCACAGGGCTCACCTGGGGCCACACAGTCTCTTTCAGCTGTTCTCCTCGCTCTGTTGCTCTGTTTCATTTCATTTATTCAGCTTTTTTCCTGCTCACCACACCTTGCTCACTCCCTTTTCTCTCCACCAAATAAACAGAATAACAAACGTTCTCCTTTTATTTATTTATTTATTTAATCGTGCGTGTTTGATTGATTCCAGTTTGCAAGTATCACCTAATGTTCTAAGAGGGGGTGAGAGAGCAGACCTTTGGTTCTCAAATACAACTAAAAGCAGTTCAGATCTGTGTGGGTTCTGCTTTTTTTTGTTCTTGTTAAAGTTCAAGTCTCCAGTCGATATATTCCTTCATATTTCTCAGTACAACTCCTGCCCTACCTTTAAGTTTGAACTTGACCTTTTATGGTGAATCTTGGAGAACATCCACGTTGCTCTGGCCAAACACGGCAGATCGCTGTGCTTTTCTCTAATGCTGAAGAGATGGATGGTGGAAAGAGATTGATCTTCATGGCACGGACATCAGTCACGCTGACAAATGGCAGCCTCAAACTTGGAAAGCCATTAGCAGGCTGAGGCAAGAGTGAAGCCAGGCCAAGCCCCACTGATTTCCAAGAGCCTCCCTTCCACAGCACAGGCCCGTGCCAGGCCATGACACGGCGGTGAGTGCGAGCAGCGCTTCATGGCCCTCCTGGCCTTCGCTGCTCTGTGCCTGCGTGCTGACTTAGGGCCGAGGCCCAGTCATTAATGAACAGTCCCTCCTAAGAAAAATGAAGGGGTCAGGCCGTCTTTTCATTTCGACTGTCATGACTCATGCAATTGGCAAACGCTCTGGGGGAGTTGAAAGCGAGTGCTTTAGCTAGCGCTGTGTATTTGCCACCCAGTGTTTACAGTTTGTCAACACGGATTCCGTGATTCAGACTGGAATGTGGACAAAGTAGAGCAGAGTTTCTGGAACGAGGCTCGTCACTCGCACATGTGCGGAATGAAAGCGTCTGTGAAGCAAATGTTGTTGCAGACTGATACTGAAGATTTCCTTCATGCTGGTAAACATGTGCCAGTTTGCTTTTCACTGCACTGACGATGCAAAGCGGCTTTTTTGAGCTTCTCTTACTAAACCAGGTGAGAGGTTAGCTTTACTCCACAGAGAAGAAAATGTGTTTGGTAGACATCAGCAAGTTCTGTGTTTTTCATTGTGTCTTTGTTTTAGCAGCTGCTTTCGCAAGAAAAATATGCTTTTTTCCCTCAGACAGAAATAAAGAGTCAGTAGGGAGGAGGGAAACATTAGCTTGTCTAAACGCTGTGCCAGAACTCTTCTTCTACAGTTACTGTAAAATAACACTGAATAGACCAAAGGGGTGTCTTGGAAATCATGATCTTCAACAAAGACATTTGAGTGAAATGAAATGTAGAGTGATGCATCATAAAGACTGCGAGTAGAACCTGACTGAATCTACATTTTATTAACAAGGCAGTTGTTTAGAACTAGATTTAGCAATTTCTGGAGCAATTGCGTGGGAGGGACGCATCACGCGGGGCATTGGGGGCACGTGCCATGCCACACCATGTGGGAGGGACATGGAACACAACGGAGGGGAAGGGGGGGCGAGGTCCGTCCCTGAAATGGAACAATTTCAGTAATAATGGAATAAAAGGACACGCACAGACTGTGCAGATATACTACTGATTAGATTATATTCACATTTAAAAGTATGCTTTTAAGTACATAATAGTTGAGGGGAGCAGCTGGAGGGGCAAGGCCCCCTCGACATCTGTAGATTCACCCTTGGTGTTGGGCAGACTAACTTCACAGGGACTGGACTAACAACTGGGCCAGATATACATTTTTCTTTTTGGAGAAAAAGACAGACACTGAGACACACGCACTCATGCTGGGAGTACAGTACTAAAGTAATGGAGTACAGAAATCAAATTTGATTCAGTTTAGTGTGTGTGTGTTGAATCTGTCAGAAACCACAGCTATTTTCACAGCTGTGTCCGTGTGTTTTTATTTGAACATCGTGTACATTTTAAGTGATTGATGGAACGATCCTTATTTGCTGTTTGCATTGCAAAGACGGACGCTGAGTGCAAACACACTCTTACAGCTCATTCAACACCTGAAAAACATGTAAGCAACCTGCAATAGAAAAAAGAATCAGAATCAGAATCCCAACAAATGAAGGTTTTCAGATTCATTATTCATATAGAAAGAGAAGTCACGTGTCTTTAAGCCATTTAATTCAATGACATTTCTACAAAATTCCAATGTAACTCTGGAGGCTTCATACAATAACAAACAAAAATAAATAAGAAAAAGCTGAGCACTGTCAGACACATGAGTAACTCATCTACAGCTCAGACATCTCTGGTTAATACCTCACTCTTCTTTCTTTACTAGCTTTTAAAGCAGATACAAGGATTTGTCTTATTTCCTACTTTTTGCTTTTGAGCTGCATTTACACACTTCTGAGTCCGTCCCTGGATGTTTTTTTATGTGTTTCCTCGTCACGGCGGATGGTGCATGAATTTCTCGCTCGTGTCAGACACCACAGTCACACACAGGTAGGGGAGAGAATGCCACTCGACTGGAAATGTCATGATGCATATGTAGATGCAGCTCCAGGAATGTGGCCAGGCTCTTCCCCCAACCAGCCCCAGTGATGAGTGAGAAGAGAGAGAAAAATTCCAAGCGGGGAACCTGCGTCAAATAGAGAATGCTGTTCCAAATTCACCTGTTCCTTCACATGGGACACTGAATAGGTGCGGTGAGTAAGTCATTCGTTTTTCTGTTGCTAGTACCTTTATTGGTAGGTCTGAACGAACTTTGAACTTCCCCTGCATATGCATCATATGCATGCTCATTACATTACAAAACTGCTTTAAATGGTGATCCGAATGGGACTCTAGTTTATGAAGATACCATCCCATGACACACTAAGGACACGATCGGCTGTCAACATAGTAAATGAAGATCTGTCACTTTGTGTGTGTGTGTGATGAATCAGGTCCCTGTTGTTGGCTTGTCAGCAGACTCACTGTTTAAATGAAGCTGGGACCACTCTCATTCGCTCTCAACAGCTGACAGTACGTACATAAACAAAGAAAACATCCATAAATGAGGAGTTCAGGAAATGTACTGTAACAGTTATACTTACCTATTTCCGTCCACTAGGTGTCCATGACTTTTCTTTTTAAGCCATTGACACGGCAAGTGTCTGTAATTTCTGAGCTGATGCACTTGAGTTTAAGAGTCAACACTCAAAAATGAAAACATTCCTTTGAGAAAAGGTAGACTTTATTTGCATCATGTTTGCTTTAAATGGCTTTGGGGATCCACTTAGACCAAGAGGAGGACGGGTACATCTGCTGTTTGTAGACCTAAAGGACATTATCTGTCACTGCAGCCTCTTACGTTTAGATTGGCTGTAAACTGAAATTGTTAAGTTCATTAACTGTGAAATATCTTCTTTCCTTGTTTGTGTAAAAATGAGTTTCTTCCCGCTGTTAAGTCACCTCCCCCTTCAGCATATGGAAAACTACTTGTGGCTGACTGTCCACATGTGGCTGCCTGTTGGAGGGATTTTAAGACGATATGAAATTTCATCCATCATCTAGATGCCTTGTTTACTGAAAAGCTCTGCGCACCAGGAAACAGGCAAAGCAGAGTTTAAGAGTGTGACTGTCGGAAAAAGGGGATGGCGTTGACAAAGGAAACGGGAGCTCATTATCTCGTCGTCTATGCTGGTCCACGGTGCGCCATTGATGGGTGCCAGAGGAGAGGATGGAACAGACAGATGGGGTTGCACCCCTACGTTTCACACAAAAGACGATGGAGCAGGAATAACACGTCCACAGAAATGACATGTCGGCGCTGTAATCCTGGATTACCTGTCTGCCTCGCTCTCCTTCACCATACGCCTGCGTGTCGCACTTTCCGCATCAGACAAGATAACAAACAGCAGCTCAGCTTCAACTGCTGTGAGACTGCGTTTGATTTGTATTGTCAGGATGCATAATGTGTGCAACTAGAGCCCAGCTTTTTCTTTCCCTCCCTCCGCTCATCCTTTGCTGTCCGGCTTTGAACAGGCTGTGTAATGCTGGGACAGGTGACTACGAGGCAGTATAGGTAGAAGGAAGTGACGTGTTGCTCGAGGTTGTGCGAGCAGCATCGTGACCCACACAAGGTTTCTTCTCGAATCTGATTGTGTCTGGGTGAGTGATCATGTCTGCTATACTCGTGATGGTGCAAACCTCATCTGCTGCAGTTATCACCAACAGCAATGCAAAGAATGTGTGCGCAGGAAGAACTACGATAACATCTTTTTGCTTGTGTCCTATAAGATCCAGTGTGGCACTGTACCATATCTTCATAATGTCCTAGAAACTAAAAATGCATTTCTGTGTAGCTTTTATTTTGCATTTGCATAATTAGGAAACTGGTTCAAATAGCCCGTGGAGGAAACACTTGAGTCTTGGTGTTTACGTGGCTAGAAATCTGAATCAGCAGCTCTGTGGGTGAGGATGGTCCTCAGAGATTGCCTTGGACCGCTGCCACTGGTCAGATTGCAGCCACAGGAGTCCGGAGAAGGAAAAACCTCCTAGCTAACACCTCAGACTAATGTTTAATTTCTAGAGTGTAACAAGTTCTGTACTGAGGGTTTGTGAGCTGTTTACATTTCTCTCTCGCAGCAGTGAGGCCTTCTTTGCAGGATGTGTTCTGCTGCTGGTGTTTACCAAGGGGTGCGTCTTGTGTTTGCGCGAAGTGGGAGTGGAGTGGGAGAGAGGGATTTAATGTTTTGCCTCTCAGCTAATCATTTGCATTATTTTGGTTGGGAGCAATGTGAAGGCCTGCAGAATTTTTAGTTGTCTAGTTGTCACAAATAAATCACAAATAGCTCAGAGCATGCAGAGATTTGACATAATGGATTTCTACAAGAAGAATTGTTCTTACGTGTATCAGATTCGACTGTCGATATTTTATTCAACTTAAACAAACTTTTACACTGACGCTTACAGTAGCCACTCATTAAAATTAATAGGGGCAGCATGTTTGAAGATGTTCAAGACATTTTCAATGAATGGAGTTAAGGAAGACATTGAACAAAAAGATTTAATAAAAAGGTTATTTCAATAATTTAGGTTTTTGTGGTGTTAATTAGTGCCTTAAGGTTTTATGATATGCATACACTGAGTTCATTTTCTTTATTGTAGTATTCATAAAATGTGTTCGTTTTAGGGTACTGAAGGGCAGAGCAGTTCTGTTTCACGACATAAGGCTTTTAGTTATACCACATTTGGCGTCCTTGCCATTTCTTTGTCGTTTCTTCTGACATTTTCCAATTTAGCAGTCAGTTACTGGAAGGAGACGAAGAAAGGGATAAAACAAATGCAAACGCATGAATAAAGCAGAGCATGCACAGAAACACACATAAAGTATCCACACACAAACGTCACACTCTCGCTCTCTTCTGGTCAATAACATCCAGAAAGATGCACCAAAGCGAATCACATATGAATAGACATTTATACATCCAAAGTGACGTGTCACTCACAGTGGGAGGACGACAATGGCTGCCATTGTAAAGAGTGAGGTTGAGGACTTGTAAAAACAAAGCTGCCTCTGTATTCTGTAGATAACATCTTTACAGTATATTTGTATGCAGAGGAAAGAATTCGTATTCCTGTATTTGCATAAATATGAGTTGTGTTTGTAGCAGGATAACTGTGGGGGTGGGGCGGGGTGGTTGGGCACCTTTCAGTATAATATGCTCTTTAATAAAGACACAGGTTGGCAGATTGGGAGTGTCAGTGCATTTGGCATGCAGGCTCTTCAGGTGATTTATGAGCATGCTGCTAGGCTATTACATTATGGGCCCCAGTCCTGTTCAGTGAGGGTGATAAGAGCAGCCCACCTCTATTGAACCACTGCAGGTACAAGCGTTTTCTTTCAGTGGAATATCACTGCTCTTTGATAAAAGAATTAAGCATGAGGACAATCTAATCATGTTGTCTGTGCTGCAGCTGTAGCTCATCTATTAGGTTAGTTGGTTTGTGCTTTTGTCCTTCAGAATATGCAGAGCGTGTTCAATGGATGGTGGCTTAGACACTCATAGTACACATATTTTCCTGTGTATACAATAATATGCAGCACTTGGACTCTAACCCCACATAAACCTTTATTTTCTTTACCCTTTGAGGACTGCTTTCTTATATTTTGGAACAGTTCTCAACACTTTCTGCTGCACTTTAGTGCCGCAACGCTGGAGGAAAAGGTGCAAGTCTGCAGTTTCTTCCTACTCTGTGTTCCTTTGGACCCGATCTTGTGCATACAGAGGGAGACGGGCGAGAGGCTGACACGGTGAGGCCAGAGTTCACGCTGCAGTGTGCCGAAGCCGAAAGGCCAGTTGTCAACCGCCGGTGGAGAGTGAGAGTATCGGCCAGAGGGGTTCGGAAAAAGGACGAGTCGGGGTCGCTTTCAATTAGCACAGCATGTCGTCACTGCAGTGAGCCACAGGGGCTAAGACAAGGAGGTGGGAGGGAGACGTGAGCTTAGGGAAGGAGAAAAGCAGGTACAGGCCAAGACAGACACAGCTGACGGTGGATTGTTGCACATGTTTCATCACAGTTTAGAACAGCTTCTGACAAGTATAGAGTCACAGAGTGCATACGCAAGCCTTTTTTGTTTCTGATCAGTCCTGAAAGTATCTAAAGGTCAGCGGCAGAACTCCACATTTATTTGAATGCTGGATAAAATTGCTTGTTATATTGTTTTTACGGTTGAAGGGCCAACAGATTCCAGTGATGGTACTCTGACAAAGCCCACCCTCTATATATGTACATTACCTTTGTCAGAAGTCATGGACTGACTCAGAAAAGCACAATGATTAATAGATCTAATATTTCAACCTTTCTCAACAAAGCATAACATTCTTGCACAACTTGACCCACTGCCAAGGTGCCTGCTTGAAAGAAAACAAACTGAAAGGATCGAATCTCTAACGCTCGCAGACTGTAGAATAACTTTTGTTTGTGTGTTGTGAGACCAACGCTTTTCAGCCCATGGACCCCTTAATCTGTCTCAAGAAGACTTTATCTCACTGTTAACAATACTTGGAGACCCACCAATTATCATCCATGTCACGAGATAAGAGGACCATAGGGTCTATACTAGTGGAACACACCAGTGGTGGTCCAGCTCCCATCACTGATGACATTATGTCATAATGAGTTGTGAGATGGAAATGAATGACAGACTTTCCTTTTAGTTTTACTGTTGGACCAGTTGCATGTTTTAAATTTTCTTCCGGAAGTCAAGTGGAGTGTTTGCAGCACACGTACTGTTGTCCATTGAGGCTGGCGAGAGGCATTGCAGCAGGATACAACTTGCCGTGGTTGTGCTGGTACAAATCACACAGCTCCCTGTTTGGAAGGCATTATCCCCTCACAAATGTAAGGTTATTTATGTTGAGTGTGGGTGTGTGTAATTAGTGTGGCCATACCAGTGTGCCAATTAGTCTCATACTCAGGAACTCATGCATGCCTGCCTCAACACTTGTTGGGAATGAAGTTCTGCTTATTGCAGCAGTCATGTTGATTCTGGGCTTGAGCGATTGGTATTTTTAGGCCTAATGTCAGTTTTAATACAATATTCAATGATTTGTAATAATTTTGGTATCAAGATGCGAAAACTTTTTGACCACAAGACACTTACACTGTTAATTAAAACCAAGGATAATTAATATTTAATATAACAACTTCCTACACACGACACTGATCAATTTAATAAGTATGTCCTCAAATAAAAAGCATCACATTCATCATGTTGGAGGTTATACAAAGACACTAAGTGGCCAGTAATTGATTTTTAATCATAGACACGTGTCATTCTGAAATATGGGCAAACCATTTTCAATTTAACCTCACAAGTACACACTTTAATCTTTTCAATAAACTGTGTAGAAAAGATGTTGATGCATGAATTTCTTGATTTAATTAACAGCGTTACCTTTTTTTCGAAGCTCTTCTAAACCCCTCGGACACAAACACGCATGCCACATCCTTGATGTGCATTTTTATTACTTTTATCTCTTAGCAGGGAGATTAAGTGGAAATCAATCTCCACACACCTCTGCACCCTTAAGCAAATAGCTGTTGAGCAACACCATCATTACACAGAAGCTGGAGAGCGGTGGGTATTATCATGTCATGTTTTCCATAGCCATAGCTAACAAGGCAGAAACGTGGTAATGGGAAGGTGGTATTCTCTCAAATGAAAAACGGCAAATAACACTAGTGTCGTTTTGAGTTAGTGCTTTTCCTTTGCTGTAATCAGATGTACTAACAGAGAGAGGCCCGCAGAGAACTGAGCAATTTATTAGACATTTTTAAAGTAATAGGTAGTCGGCTAGATTTTGATTGAATTCTTATTTAGTACACAGGCTTGGGAAAATGTTTTGAATTGTACAGTCATTTCAGAGGACAAACAAGCATTCATAAACCGTGGTCTACTCTTTTCTCTTTTTTTTGTAGCCTCAGTGGATATCTCTCCACCGTCACTACTCTTGTACATGTCAGGTCCCTTGTTCCAGTACACTGTCAGCCTTTTTTCTTTCTTTTTTAAAAAAGATGGCAATTAATCTAATTAGTAATCAATCATCCGATGTAGCTCCTGCCTCCTCTCTGCTAATGGAAGATATGACAGGCTTGGACCTTGCATTATTAATACCTCCATTCCTGGAGCCCAGGACCCTCCTGACAGAGCGGCCAGGGGCCATTGATCACTACCACATCTCAGTGAGCAGTCTGGAGCCTACAGGGAAATATCCAGAGTAGTGGGGTGGATATGGGAATATAAGGTATGTGCAGTGTGAAGGTGTTTAAAGGGATTTAGATGTATTTTGGTACTAGAAGGACTTTACCAAAATGCCTGAGAATGAGAAAATCTTAAAAATGAGATGTTAGCTTGGTGCTGCAGGGAGGCTGTGGAAACACGCCATGGTGTGCCTTTATGGGAGCTGAGGGATTCTACCAATGGTGCTAATGCTTGGAAAAACTAATTTGGTTAATGGGGCTCACCTCTAAACTATTATGGCAAGATAAAGGGGCCTCTCTGCAGGGCCATTTCAAGAAAATGAAATTAGAAATTATAGGACACCGCTAACATGGGGCACAAGGATCGCAGAATAGCAGCAACAATCAAAGCAACATTATCCTTCATCTCCCATGCATTATATGAGCACCCAATCTAATCGGCCCAGCGGCTGAAGTTACAGAGCCTGATAACAATCCCACCAGCTGATCTCACTAAAATCGATATTAATAGGTACTGTTCTCAGCCTGGAGGAGAGATCCCTTTTTGCTCGCAGGTGGACTGACACGAGGCTGCCATGTGTTCTCTTTAATTGAAACTCCTGACCTTAGTTTATCCAACCTATGTTCCGGCAGCCGTTAGACATGTCTGCATGTCGTCTTTGAGCACACACAGTCAAGGTTTGTGTGACAGGGGCTGGAATCTAATGGTGATTTGATTATCTGTATGCACAGATGATTCTGCTTAACTTGTGAAAACGATTTTAATGAAGATGATGATGGTAATAGTTCACATGAAAAGTATCTGTGGTCTTTTTGCAATGTGACAGATGTGTGGGATGGTTAAAATGTATGGTCAGTGCTTGTGTGTAATTGGTCCAAAAATGTTGAAATACTTTCTCAGAGGGTGACATCACTCTTTACTCCACCAGGCCACTTCCCATGACTAAGACCTGAAGTCGTTTGCTTGCTGTCAAGTAGCCACTTCCCCGCATTAACCAGCATTACACCACACAGCTTAAGTCACCACATGCCAGCTTGCCAAAGTTCTCGCGCAGCTCCGGCCATTTGGAGGAGGCTACAGTTGTTAGCATTTACAAGCCTTCTGTGGATTTATGACTCCACGATGGGAGTCGCCGGTGATGTTGAGCTCACAGCAGCTGCAGTCGGCTAGCTCGTTCAGAAGGCAGTGCAGCTGATCTGCTGTGGGGTGGAGTCGATGTGCGGGACATGCTTTATCCATGTTTAAGGAGGCGACGACTCGTTCGCAATCTGTACCCCCTGCCTATGTGTGCACTTGGTTAGGAGTGGAGCTTGGTTCTGGGCATTCTTTGAACCACATCACATTAATCACCACTGGGAATTAAAGACAGAACGTGTGTGTTTGCTGTGCTGAACAGTAAATTTATTGAGTTGAGTTTAAGATTGCTGGTTTAAAATCCCAACTTTCCATGAATGGGAATGAAAGAGACAAACTTTAGGTAAATTTAAAGTCAACAGTGTCAACACTGGAGCCATTGAGGTATGCCTCCCGAGATCTGTCCAGCTACTCTGCAAAGTGTTTCCTGCATATTGTTACGAAAACACGCTTTAGATAACCACCGTTTACCATAAGCGTAGGCAGGGTAAACCACATGGTGCATTCGTCTACTGTAGGACACAGTAGCTCACACTCATACTGTATATAGACGCAGAGTGTGGGTGGAGGTTTGGATGTGGGAAGGGAATTATCAGGAACTGGCTTGGCTATATTGGTTTTCAGTGTGTACATTCTTCAGTATCATGTTTGTCTATATTTTAACAGTGTCCACATAATGGTTCAATCAGAAAAAGGGCAAAAATAGAAAACAGAGAAAACCGATATTAGCATCGCTGTATAGTTTTTTTCCATCCTCTCCACGTTGTGCCTATAACCCAGCACAGCCAAACACATCTGGCTGTATTTATGGCCCCTTTGCTTGTGTGAGCTGTGATGTTATGACAGCAGAGTGACTGAAGAGATTACACTAAAATGACACAGCCTGTGTCCATGTTGGCTCTGTAGGTCATTGGCCTCATTCAAGCCAAAGAGACAAACCCCTTAGGTTTTTCAGCAGTGTTCACAGTGCAGCTGTTTCTCTTCTCGTTTTTTATTCCATTGTTTTCTTCCACAGGAAAACTGAACGTCTTTAAAGTTGCAACCTAAAGCGGGGTCTTACCCCGCTGACCACCCCATCTTCTAAGACCACTACCTGACAGAGGAGAGAGACGATTGGTGGACGCCTGTCTGTGAGTTCAGTTTTAAACCTTTTATTGTTGTGAAATAAGTGATTTTAACATTTACCTTCCCTTAAGTGCTGGTGTGAAGGTACCGTTTCATTACCGTCGTAATGTTGGATACACACTCAGTCACAGCCGTTCTACACAACACCACAGGTTATTAAATTGACTGTAGGAAATAATGTCATATTTATGTTCTGTAATTTCCAAAGCATATCCTGTGAGGCTCAGATCGGCCTCAGTAATAGCGAGAAAACTGTCTGCTGGTTAATAGCTTTCCACAAATGCTCCCACACCTGACTGTATAAGCCACTGCAGGTTGTGCCTTTGAAGTGTTTTGTTTTCCAAAATGGCAAAAAGACTCCTGAGAGCTTTCCATCACATCTCTGCCTCACACACCCCCAGCGTTACAGGTAAAAAACACCACATTGTTTTTGCAGGACTAGCAGGGGCTTTGTTTGCAGCGGTTTGACAGTAAGTGAAATGCTCACGTTTGCGTCTCTTTATTCATGCCCCTTTCAAAGCGCCGTCATTGTGCTGTGATCCCTCTTTTGACTGGACACGCAAATATGTGCAACACGGGACACGGTGCAAGACTGTGTTTCAGTCACCGTGAACAGAACCCACCGCTTTTGCATCACAACATTTTGGTTTGGTGAGAAGCTGGATCATACAGGAGCCGAGCGTTGTACTGGACCACTGGCATCGTGGTGGCATGAGGTCCCCGATGTGGGCAGCCATTTTCTGCCTGTCATTATTGATGACACAAAGACGTGTCAAAGGGGGTGAAATGAGACGGAACATCAGTCAGTGCGTGTGCACAGGCGTGAAATATGATCAGACCGCTGAGTTGAATAGAGGTATTATCATGCCAAGAGTGTGAGCGAGAGAGACGGAGGCAGAAAGAGACTGAGTGGCATTGCTTTCATATCTTGTCACCCACTCGCTTAACAATGTAAGAGCTGTGTCCTTCTCACTGTGAGCGAAGTATAGTTTGATGCATAGTTTGGATGTTTGAACATTTGTTCAAGGCCCACATAGTTCACACAGAAAAACAAAAATCCTCTTTGTGCAGCAAAGCAAAAAAGCTCCATTTACACGACTTTCCGAGCGAATGCAAACATTAACCCTGTTCCACAGCCAACCACGTCTCTGTAGGAACATTGTTGTAGCACCTGTCCTTTCAGTGACCGAATTAAAGACACATTCCTTCATCGGAGTGTCACACTGAGATTGCAGCTGTCTCGTTTTGCTTTTGCGGTTCTCTTTAGATTAGGTAAAACATTTCTGGCGCTCCTTCATTATCCATAAAAAGCCCAGAGAGGGAAAGATTGGCAGAGAGGGTAGATGTGACACCAGGTCGCGGTTCAGATTTGCACCCGTGGTGTCACAGGTATGTGGTTTGAACCAGAGCCAGCTCAGTCACCAGGACACCACCTGCGTCTATTTCTTATCTTTACTCTGTGATAAACTTCAGGTGACCTCTCTCACTGCTCGCCCCAAGGGCTGCACTCTTTGTCATTGCCCCTATTTTCTCTTTCTTTCTGTTTCTTCCTCGTGTTCTTCCCTGAGTTGTGCTCTTGTTCAATGTTAAATGAGGGCACGACCACACTTGAATGTACTGTGACAAATTGGCACAGAGGAGGCAGATGGTGACGGGGAGGAGACTGGTTGTCATGCCATTTGCTGCAGCGACATGAATTGATCTCTGTGCCGCAGAGCAACCATACATGCTCCATATGTGTAATCCTAACTTCAGTTGCCCCTACACCCCCACACACCCCAGCGATCTCTGACACACATGCCACCTTACACCAGCCATCCATCCCTATTAGTATCAATGATGTGTGCAGCAGAGGCGTTGGCTAACTGTCAGAGGCTCTCTGCTTGGCTCCACTCGGAGAGGCGAGGGATGCGGAGGGATTTTGACAGAGACAGAGCTCACACTAATAGTAGGCTGGTGGGGCTGTTGGACCCGTAACAGCCTACTATAGCGACACATACCGTTACTGATGTACTACACATGTCAGCAGACTGTTCTATTTACAGTGCTGTTGTTTACCCATGAGGCTTTGGTACAGCTCGACTAAAATCCCCATGGGTGTTTTTCATTGCAACATGACTTCTGGTGAGATCAGTTTGTCTGACAGGACTGGCACTGCTCATTAGGCTGTGTCTATGCAGGGGATCTATGCAGCTGCATTGGGTAGGATTTAAAAATACCTGAAACCCATCATGAATTAAATGGCAACATTAGGGTAGCAGCAGGGTGACCATTTTGGGCCTTGTGCACCATCTTAGGTCATGTTGATAAATGTGCACTTGTTGTAGCTTAGATAAAGCAATAAAAAGTTTACCATCTTCATATAGTTTGTTTCACTGGAGGGCCAAAAAAAACTAATCAAAGTTCAAAATCCCTTAATGTTGTTTTAAGTAAAACATATCATTACGCTGCATTACACTAAAATTGTATCTGACACCTCGCATTGTTTTCACAGAAGCTCTGTTTAAGCAGTTTGGAACAGAGCAGGTACCAGGCGTGCAGTCACACTGGAGGAACGCGGAGCGTCAGTTGGGCTTGTATAAAAAGCCTTTGTTTTCTAAAGTGGAAGAAAAACCGTCACAGATTCTTCACCTGTCGCTTTCTGCTTACAGCTGACTGATAATTAGCCAGCTGCCATTACATGAACTGTAATTTATGTTCCATTCTCACAAATGTACAAGTGGTTTCACTAGTTTCAAAGGTTTGATCAAGTAATTTAATGAAATTGCTTTTGCAATTTTTGTTTGTTGGCAGCCTCTGAATAAGCTCCTGACTCCTGTGACCTCGAACCATCTCTTATCTAGAGTAACGAAGGAAAAATAACTGCAAGCGACCACGTGCCTTAAAATCGAGTTGACCCTAAAAAATACAATGAATTTTAAATGTGGGGGACTTGTTAACAGATCAGATTCTTTTTAATTCCAATCCTGTACTTGGGGGCGTGAGGATGGGATGATTGCCAGCTTTGGCTCGCTGCTCACCTGCGACGTAACAGGATAACTTTCCCACGGTTGCTTAATATTCTGAGATCTTGCAAGCTTTAAGCAGAGATATCGATCAGCAGATGTGATGTATTCCCTGCCTTCCTAACAGGCATCTGCAGAGTCATCTGAGTGGGAGTTGTGATGCTTCTTCTGAATCTTAGGCCACCAGAGAAAACATAAAAGGTAGATGATGAAAACTGGAAAACTAGAGTATAGCTCTCCACTGGCTGATGTCCATTGAGGGTTTTCTTCTTGCGCAGAGAAGCGGAATAATTCTGTCACTGATTATTATTCAAGCTGGTGTTCAACGGTGATCTGATGAGCTTTAGAAGTTCACAGTGAACCATAGAAACCTTTCTTAGAAACGTGCCTCTCAGACTAATATTTTGACTTCAAAGAAACTTTTTGCTGACTTACAAATTTCCCGTCAGCTAACCATTCTCGCATGGGACGTCTCCAGTGATGCAACTTCTCAGGGTGAGTTGAACTGAACTGTCCAGCTTAGCAAAAAAGAAAAAAGGACGAACCTCGCAGCACGTAGGTCTTTATGAGATGTCCACATGCTATTAGGCGCTCGGAAATGCTGGACATGAGCCAGTTTGCTACAGAATCCACACAGATGCATTTGCGTGTCAGTGCCCGAGCTACCCGAGCTAGTACGGCAAGCTGCGAGGAGGAAAACGAGCTCTTGAACAATCTGCAGACGTAGCTCCCTGTAAACATGACGGGTGTTCACATTTGCTATAGTCATAGAGAAACAAGAATGCTCCCAGAATATAAAGTGCAGAAACAAATGTGGAGCAGAGTTTAAATAAATCATGTCTCTGTAATAGGGAAAGGAATATTTGAAGCACCTGGCCTTGCTTCTGCAATGCCAGGAAACATGATTGCACAGCACTTGGCCTAAAAAAATGGAGACGTGTGTTTGACTTTGACCTTCATTTTTTTTCCCTGAGTAATAACTTGATCCCTGTGCCCAGGTTTCTCAGCGTTTAGTACATTTAGATAATGAGGGCGGGATCACCCAAAGTTAAGGGGAAAGGCAGGGTGTCCTCTAAAGTGCAACTCCAGACTGTTTATAATTACAATTCAAATGAGCCAACAATTTCATATATCTTTGTCTTAAAGGTCGCAGAATAGTGAATCTTAGTTTAGAGTTGGTCTAAAATTAGGCGTAATTTATGGTAATTTTCAATGCTATTGAATAATTTTTATTTTGAGGGCAAAACCCAAATTAATTAAATTATAATAAAGTTCATATATTTACCCATTACAGTTTCTCCCTTCAGAGAACTCCTGTGCACATTGAAATTGATCTGTATAGTTGGCTGTAGTTCTTAGATGGAATAAAATCTTTCAGCTTTTGGTCCCAGTTTGACAGTGTCTCGCTGGACATGCTTGCCAAAGCGAAACAGTCATGTTCTTCCCTTCCCCTTTTCTATTCTGTGCCAAAATATGTGGACTTAGACGTTCTCTCAGTTAACAGTCAGCTGTAGATAATCATGCAAAACCTGTTGTAACCATTAGATCAGCCATTTCCACTGTAGGCCCCACCAAATACCCGAATTGTCTTCACTGCGTTAAGGTCGTCTACAACCGTTTATCAGGAAACTATCTGTTCACAGCAGAAGGGGAAAGTCTTGCTGAATGATAGACGGCAGGGTTTGAGTTTTCTAAGTACACTTTTTTATCCAGACAGAGTGAACATTGTGACAAGTGCTGGGAATCAGCCAGCTAAGATGGATCAAAAGCCACACAGTTATGAACTGAACTTCAATTTCTTTGCAAGGCAGCAGTAGATATAACGCTCTGAGGCCTGTCTAAAGCCAAAAGATTTAGAGGCGAGAGGCTCAAGCAAGCCTTGTGTTTTTAATGACAGAATGTGCTCCATCATTGAGGAGACTGATTAAGAACCGCTTGTGTCGTGGCCCGGGCAGCAGTAGCATATGGCAGGAGGGCTTAAGCACAGAGAGAAGACATGTGCAAGTACCAACTCACTGAGACACAAGCGAGGAAATGAAATCACAGAGATTAAAGTGAATCTGCCTCATTCCTCTTTTGGAGAAATGTCTCGTTCCTAATTCCAACTATTTAGAGTTTTAATTGTGATACAGTGTAAGACAGTTGGTAAAGCTGAATGTCAGATTACTAGCTTACTAGCATACACAGACTAAGGATTCATATTTCAATTATATGTGCTTTACACCATAACACACCCAGGGGGAGCCAGCACGAGGTAATGTCACGATCAGCCATCTTTACGATGATCGGGCGTGACTGCGTACACAAGTCGTTGGTAAGTGTGGATCTGCTCTTTTTTAAACACATTTGTGTTGATTGTAGATTGCAGAGTAAAAAAATAACACAGAGCTGTACATAGTTTAGCGCAACACACTGAAGTGTTAACGGGTGTTAAGTGTGTGGAAGAACGTTTTGTTAAAGACGCACATAAGCAAACATTAGAATGACACATTGAAAGCATCGTGCACTGTTCTTTCTGCGCTGCACTTTTCACTGCTCTCTTGCTTTAGCGTGGAACTTTGTGCAATAATTCCTTAATAAATGTAGTGAGTTTCCCTAAATGAGACCTGGAATGTGCTGTTTAAAGATGTTAAACGTCTCATTACTAGCTTTGGCTGTTTCAGTACAGTTTTAGGATTAGACTGCGCAAACATACTACACATGTACAAAACCCAGACACAAAAACACACAAATACAAATCCAGAGTTTTGGGCATTATACAAGAAATATTTTTTCTTTCTTTTCTAGAATTAAATTTGAATGTGCAAATGTCCTAGAAACTTTGCAATCAAAGGGCCTCTGTACGTTTCCCAGAGGGTTCAGTCAGTTCAGTTAGCTGTGTTTACCTTTTTGTGATTTATGTCCGTTTGCGTGAAGGACTCCTCCTCAGTTTGCCTGTTGAGTTTTTCTGTGCTTTCATTTTTCCAGGTTTTAACCACATTCTGAACTAAGCCGTCACACCGACTTTTGTCAGTCACTGAAAGGGGACACATTTTTATAGCTCTCATAGAGGTTCATCAGTATACAGCACATTGAACTGAACAACAACATTGAACCTGCTCCAAAGAGTCTCACGCATAATGAAAAAATGTGCAGCTATTAGGCACGAAGGTCAGTGTGGTGGAGAATTTCTCAAGAGGGCTGGAGGAAGTCCTCTTCAGAGTGAGCGAGTAAAGCCAGGTGGCTGATGAACTCCAGGAATAGTTAGACAAAAACTATCACCAGTGACAAATGAAAGTGTCAGCGGCTGCCCTACGTGGCATCACATTTCCTGCGTTGTTCAGTGATAAGCCCTGCCAACACCACATGGTTGTCTCCAGAACAGTCTGAGCAGCCCATGAGGACAGAGGTACAGTAACAGGAGACCCGGGCAGATGCTTGTCTCTGAGTATTGATTGGGCCAGACGACCGTTACAGCCACGGACGCGGGCCGGGATGGCAGCCACCTCTCCTTCCAACTGTTTTCAAAATTTGACATGACACACTGTCCCATAGCAGGAGCAGATACAGGAGGATTTTTTCTGGGCACATACGTCCTTTTGCCATCACACGATCAAAGATACTGAACACTATGTATCAGTTGGATTCAGTATGTTTTCAAAATGCTAATGACGAGTGATGTCACGACTGTGTAGGAACCTGAAGGGATTGTTGTGGTATGGCTGTCATTTCAGCCAACTACACAGGATACAGTTGCTCAGTTGCTCTGTCGATAGGTACTGTACTGTACTGCAGTGTGTACTCCACCAGCAACAGGTAATGATTTATTCAACGTTTTCAAATATGTTTTTTCTTCATTTAAATATGGCAGTTGATTCAGCCTACATTACATAAAAAACTACAGATGTATAACATGTGAAATTGTCTACTAAATCATGCAACCAATACCACTAGCTGTTCAGTTCAAAGGTCTCTCACTACTACAGATCATCTTAAATACCTGTAAGTGCTTGATGTGCGTAAGTCAGTCAGAGCACACACTTTCTCTTGCTCTTATGAGACACATTCAGCCTCTTGTCAAGGAAGCCACAAGAGTAATGGCCCCAGGTCTGCTCCTGAACACAGACTAATGAGAGCCTCAAATCCGACAAGCACAGTGCATTTATCATGCACTCCCACTTAATGACACTATCACCCGGGCTCAACAGTACTCACACCAGTATGTAGCACCATTACAGATGGCCCCCGTTTGTCCCCTCACTTTGCTCTTAGTATAACTGCTCGGTCAGAGTCAGCGGTACATCATCTGTAAAGACCCTTTTGTTTTCTGTAATATTTTCCCTCCCAGTGTGAGCTGGTGTGTTCTGAACACTTTTTTATTCTGGTTTAAAAACTGTAAATGTAGATGAGTCGAACGCTGGTGAATGAGTCCGCAGATGAATACTACATGTGCTGCTCTCATCTGATCTCATCTCATCAGCGTTGCCTTTTATTTGTGATGTGACATTGAGTTTTACAAACCTGTGAACTCATAAGCAACATATTGCTCATATTCAGTGATTCATCGAGAGACCATTTTGCATAGTTTAGTTACTCGTATCAATGTAGAACTAATTACGTCCCAAATACAATTCCTGTGTAATCCTAAGTGTCAGTTACACACTTTGTTGGGACGAGGGAGGATGATTTGAGCCTCAATTAGATGGAGTTCTATCAGCCCTGCCACCACTGATGATTTCTGGGGATTTAGACGTACATAAGAGCTTATCCTTCTCAAGTGCTGGAAAGGCTATATTATCTGAGCTGATATGATATGCAGGCTGTGCTTGGGATATACAAATCAGACAACACTCTGTGCTGATGAGATGGTAAAGGTGCCATGTTGTCAAAAGAACAATGGAAACTAATGATTGATGCCGCCTCAGTGAATGAGTGCAATTAGATCTGTCAGTGGCAAGTGGGTCTAATTATACCGGGTCAGCAGGTCTATTTTGGATGGTTAATATAACAAAAATGTACTGCGGATGGAATGATCTCAACAAGACTAAACGAGAGCATAGCAATGAAAATAGTCCCGTAACAATTCCATTTCAGATCAGATGAGAAGGGTAACTTG
This sequence comes from Microctenopoma steveboyesi, assembly GCA_032359275.1. NCBI lineage: Eukaryota > Metazoa > Chordata > Actinopteri > Anabantiformes > Anabantidae > Microctenopoma > Microctenopoma steveboyesi. Next base: position 1,827,788 of record JAUMHF010000008.1, read on the forward strand.
ATTCAAAGGCATGAAATGTTAAAACTACTATTTAAATACAGTTGTAGTAAAGTCAGTTTAGTAATTTTATTGTATATCCATCTCAGACTACCCTACAGAGGGACGATGGTTGGATATTAACTTTAGGATGGAACACATAATATTAACATCTGCAGATCAGATGGACCTCAATAACAAATATTTTTTAGCCTAAGAAGACAAAAGAAAGAAAACATCTGTTTAATCGTTCTGCTTGCCAGTAGTTAACCTTTAATCACATAGTTCACATGTTCTCTATTAGGATAAATACAGTGATGAAACTCAACGAGCTTCATTATGTGGCAATAAAGTTGTGTACAGCTACTAAGATAAAGCATTTAATTACAAGCATTCAAGAGGGGAGCGTAGAAAGGGTCAGTTTAAAATTTCTGCGTCTCATGAATCATCGTATTGCTCTCATTTGACGACTGTGACTAATTGTCCCGTTGAAGTGTTTCAGCACGGTTGATAATTCAGTGTTGCCTGGGAAGCTCAGTGATGTCGAAGCAGGACCTGCCAGTTTGAACCTGAGTGGTGGAATTGATTGTCTGGCTGCTTCCAGACTAGTGAGCTGTGAGACACTGTCATTCCGCTCTTCTTCTTCCTCTTCTTCCTCATTTAGATTTACCGTCTCTTCCCCTGTCACTGTTCGCGATGCATTCCTCTGTTCCAGGCCCTGGCTCCCACGGCCTTCCTCCCATGTTCCATGACACAGTGTAGCCTTGGACGAGGTGAGAGGAGGCTCGCCGCCCGTCGGTGTATGATTGCCCATGGCCGTTGACTTATCTTGCAAGAGACAGAGCCGTTAGAGCCATAAAATGAGATAAACTGAGCTTGAAAGCTTCTAGGTCCTGCAGTATGTGTTTAGATGATATCATCAGTGAGAGACGGCAGTAATAAAAGTGAGGTCAGCTGCCACCGCGGGCTACTGCCCTGAAAGGTAGCATTGTCGTGATAAGACTTCTGTCTCTTCTCATTTCTCCTCACAAAGCTTCTGGCATGTGATGAAGCTGACGTGCGGTTGTCGGCTTTGAGCAGAAAAAGCATCTAATAATTGGATGCGTTCTCTACATACGGACACTGTTTGTCCCAAAGACAATGATAAAGTGTTTAATCTTCCCAGGAACAGCGAACCACACAGGCATGATGATGCCATTATCTCTGAGAGGCACTCTTGCCGAGAAGCCTCACTCTTACCCTTGATTTATATTTCACTTCATCAGCATCGACCATTCAGATCGCAAAAATCATTCATTTATAAAAGCAGGGCTCACTTGCTGCTTTTGTTCTTGTTCAAACGAAATTCACCAAATGTACTTCTGTTACGCATTCTCTCGGTTGCTCCCCCCACCCCACCCACTCTTTATAATCTTGTTGGGGTAATGTGACAGGGATGGATCTTCTGGGTGACGGCTGCGTGATTGTCTCTGCTAAAAAGGGATAAAGCCAGTGGAAGAATCTTTGCAGCTATTTATCTTCCTTTGATCAATTCTCAAATACTCTGGCTTCCTGTGTTTTATCTTTTGAGTAGAAAGCTCTGTTTTGGCACACCTAAAAATGCAACCTCTCCTTTTGTAGAGAGAGTAGCTTGAAAAAGCAGTAGGACATCTCGTTTCAAATGAAGCATCGTAGTCAAATGAAAGATTTTCACACCGAATGAAGGCGGCAGTGATTTGTGCAGAAAACGAGGCATTTGATGTCCTTTCAGCACTTGTAGAGTTCCCTCATTTGAATGAGCCAAACTGTAGAGAGATGCCACTCATAATTCACTTTTTGTCGAGAGGGAATAAAAGTTCTGGTAGATTGATAATTCATGCAGGATGTCTTTCAAAATAGGAAGCGCAAAGAGTTTAAAATGCAAACGGTGCAGCAAGCTAATTGGTACCACGGGGGAGATGGAGATCAAAGAGTCTCCGTGTTAATAGAGAAGTCTCACTTACTTTTTGTCTGCCACTGAGTTAACGGCCGCAGAGCCACCATGAAATCCTCAAAGTGGTGGTCCTCAAGTGAAGCATCCTTCACACGAGCAACCTGAAACTCTCCACTCCATTTGGCTGTGGATGATTTGTGCTTGGATTTAGTTTTGTAAATGTAATAGAGAGGGTTACACGTGCTGTGTTTTCATTTCATCAATCAAGCGCCAGCTTTTTTTCCCTTTTTGTTTCCCAGGATTTATTTTGTATGTGTGCTGCTTGCTGTTTTACCAGCAGAGTTGGTGCTTGCCAAGCTTATGAGACTGTATACAGTGAGAGGCTGATCAAAGAATTAATTATATTGGTAAGTATACATGCACATAGATGTGTAGACACACTCACAAGCCAAATCTAATCAAAGGACTGCAGACAAACCACTTAGCTCAGTGTGCTTTGCTTCCCATGTGTTTATTCCTATACCTGTGGGGGGTTCAAGGACGCAACAAATCTCCCCACAGGCTTGTTCACCTGTTTCACTCTGATTTGGTTTTGCTTTTCGATTATTTCCATCTTTCTTCCCTTCTTGTTTGAAAGTATTTTATTAGCATGTTTTCACCCTTCCAACTCTGTAGCATCTGACTAGCTTGAGCCTCGTTCTCCGTTGAGTTTTGCATAGAAGCAGATGACAGTGTACAGCAGTATAATATATAATATAGTTCATAGCATATGAATTATTGTGAATGTCCTCCATTGTGTTTTTATGCCACAGAATGTTTGGCTTTTAAGCATCTGTACAACATACATCCTATCCTCAAATGGCCAAACCCAAAACGTTTGTGATTAAAATTTTAATATACTGTTGTTTTGAGAAAAAGTGGTGCTGAATTCATCAAATGTACAGATTTTATTTTAATTTAATACACTGTCTGACTTGTTGTTGTTGGGTCTCTGAAGTAGAAAGGTAAAAAATGGAAACACACTAGATACAGACAACAACAACGCTCAGTCTGCTTTCCCACCTTGCTCTGCATTTCACATCAGTGGCCTCGGGGGGTATCCAATTATGACGCCCTTGAGGGAATGACGGTGCTTGCATTTCTGTCAATACAGGGTTCAGGTACTGTTTCTCAATAACATTCTGAATTATTAATGACGGAGAGATTGAGAGGAGGGGATAGTTAACGTTCACTTTTATGTATGAAACGGAGAAATGGAGGTAGCTTAGCACAAATGCCACCCAGCATATTTTAATCTGACCTGTTTGATTAGATGACCCCAAGGAAAGACTAGTTTGAAAATCCCATCAGGACGACAGAAGATTGAAGTTGGATTCCGCTTGACGGGGAGCAGAGAGCGGTCAGGGAATTTTAGGCTTAAATAAAGATGAATCTAAATAATTAACTGAAGACCGACAAATGAAGAGGATTGCACTGGTGTGAGCCTGATCCTTCTCCACTGATGGCCCCCTGGGCTTTTTTTTTCCGTCTCCTGCAAATAGACATGAAGACGATGGATGATGCCTGCAGCGGTTTCGCCGATCGATCAGAGAATCGTCTCATTGTCTGAGTCCTGCAAAGATGCCTCTGTGTGAAGTCTGGCCAACTCGCTGTCTGGAGAAAGAAGTCCTGAGAGCAGGCCCGGCTACCGGCAGTGTTACTTTTCACTGAGAGGGATATCCATGCATAGAGCAGTGGGGCAACAATTTCCACTCTTATTCAATACTGGATGTTTGCATCATTGCTCTTACAGCTCATGTGTTCGTCACATCAGTACAATAGTGGGATAGCTTCCAAAACTTTTGGCGTTGCTTGCTGTCAGCTTGGTTTTACTTTGACATTAATCCTCTAAAGATCTGCCACAGAGGCTCAAGAATGAGCCAGGCTCTAATCTGTAGGGATTGTTCGATGAGGACAGAGTAGAGTAGTCTGACATGGGGTGACAATCAATGGCCTCAGTGACAGGACAGCCCGTCATTTATCTGAACTCTGTGGGCACTGAGGTTAAAGCAGCATTCCCGTGGGAAGAGGCTGAGTGGCACTGATGGCAAGGAGGGTCCCAACCTCCCCTGACAGACACATCTCATCCTGGATACCATCTTGCCCTCTGTCTGCCCTGGCACAATGCAGACACTCTAAGAAAGAGACTACATTATGCTAAGGCCAGACTATTGACATACTAATCAAGAACTAAAGGACTAGAGGGACAATGGATTTTTAAAATTCTCTTATCCTTGATAAATGGCAAGAATCCAGCCATCACTCCTTTTTAACCAGGGATGCTAATCGACTTTTTAAAATGTTTTTAAAAATGATCTTTAGCATATGAAATGCACCAAAACGCCCAGCTTCTGTTTGCATTCTGCAGCTAGGCTTGGATGTCTCAGCTGTGCCAAGCATTTATAAGGAGCATTTGCCTGGTCAGCGACACCGAACACTGGAAATCCAAACCTTGATATCAGACTTGAAAATAGTGGCAGATAATGCTGTAAGGCCACTCACAGTGTTTGCATCGGTGGCATGATGCCCACAAACCATTTGCCTTAAAAATAAAAAAAAACACTAGCACACTCATCAAAAGAACCTACAGAAATGATGTTGGACTGTAGTCCATCTACCTCTGTCAGGTGGTGGTTGTTCTCTCAGTTATTGACCAGTGTTCCTTGATCACAATTCCAATTTGCTGCAAAGTATTGGCAGCAGGTCTCGAGGACCAGGTATTCACATGGTTAGATATCGGATCTCTGATTACCAAAGTTTTCTCTGAGAGGAAAACCTTGCTGTTTGCTTGAAACACACACTAAAACTCATGGTGAATATTTTCACAAAAAACTAACCATTACATGTACTTTCCTTGAGAAACGTAGCTCAGCTCTGGCTGTTTGTGGAGAGTGAACAGTGAGAAGGATTTGAGCACTAGGAGAAAAACAACTCTGCGCGAATGATGAGATGTGTGATTGGTGTCATGGGATTGCAATGGGATTGGTGCTCTTGTGAACCTTTCAGAAGGAGTTTGAGGAGGGACAATATGGCTCAGGCCCTCAACAATCAAATGTTTGTCTCACCGTGCACTAATCATATCATGTGTTGTTTTTCTTCCAGTCACATTAAAATTCCCATGGAGTTATTTTGACAACAACAAAAATCATACGGTTGTGTTTTATACCGGAGTGGAAAATTAGACGACCTGACACCTTTATTATTTCCTAATAATGAGAAAATAAAATTTATTTATACAAAATCCTTACAATATTTCATATTAATTCAAAATTTAGGTAACACAGGAGAGCAAAAGTTATAGATGGTCATGGAGACACTAATGTACACGAAGCTGAAGGCGTTCTGAGAGAGGCAAAATAATGGAAGCAACACCCTCCTGGATTATTCCAAAATTAGCAGTTTCATTTCAGAACATCCACCAATAGCTCTGTCTTTGTGGTTGTGGCTTTGCGACTTGTGCCAAAATGTGTTACAGAATTGTGAATCAGATTAAGAGTGATGTGAACCCGTAAATGGATTATGTAAGGATCAAGCCAAACATGAATTCTGTGCATCTAATGGAAAACACTGTGTGCGGTCAGACTACTCCACGTTATCCATGTTGAATTCTCAGACCGTCCAGATTGTTATCAGAAATAGGTGCAAAATCCACATCTGTAACAGTTTGCAGATGAATCGGTTCCCACAGCAGTGGGATGACTAGCAGAGTAGGCCTTACCGATTCAGACTGACATATATTTGAATTTTAGAGAAACTTACTATAAGCTGCCATAAAGGCAGTTTCTTATGAAGTCTGACATTTAAGTAGAATAACACAAGGCCTCATTGTGTTGATGCTACAGCAGCATGGCTTTGCAGGATGTATTCATGTGTGCTTGACTGGCGTGACTGCGGTCCACGGTTATCTCCTATAGAAAATGTGTAGTGCATCATGAGGAGGAGAATCTGACAACTCGCCACTAACTGTTGAGAAGCTGATTTCTTATATCCAGCAAGAACTAGTAAATATTCCACTCAGAAAACTCAAGTTCGCAAAGAATAGAAAGAGTAATTAAAAGCAATGGTGATGTAACACCGTTCTAATGGTAAACATGCTTTGGTCCCAACTTTATGTGTGTTGCAGCCATTAAACTGTCCACCACTTTTCTAAACCATTTTAAGAAAAGTCCAAGCTTTTCTGGAAAAGGGTTTTGTGTAAAATTAAAACACTGTATCTCAATCCACCTTATAATGGAATAATCCTCTTTGCCCTGGTGTACCATAAGAACCCAGCATAGGGGCCTTTTTTGCAATGGCCAGCTGAGGATAATGACCGGTTTAGTCATTAGTGAGGTCAGTGAATGTGGGAGGGTGTTTCTGGATTAGGATAATGTTGTGCTGTTGAGCTGTGTGCAGCAGGTGTTGACGGAAAATAGACATCCCAAGAGCCAACAGGTGCACACAGTTGATTGAGGATAAATTTGGAATTTAGATTTTAAGTGTGACTTTTTATCTTCTGCCAAGTGGGGGCTGTGTATGAATGCACTCGACTCATAGCCTCAGCCATGCAAACCTATGAAGACCAAACGTTTTCTGTTGCTTAAATCTCATTTGGGCATCAACTTAAGTGCAAAGTTCTTACGTCTTATCAATCATGGATGTACCACTGTTGGCTAACTGAAAGTGTGTGTGGATGCTAACTAGCTAGCGGTCTAACACTCCTGTCCATAGAGACGCAACTGCCAGTGTGGTTTGATATGTTCAGTTCATTAAAACCAGAATGGTCCAAGCCATCCAGGGGATGGGATATGCGAGGTCTTGTTTCCCTCTGACTGCTCTAAGCTCATCAGCGGTCCCTGCTTAGATTGCACAGAGTCATATGAACTGATTAGACTTGGTAGGCAGGTGCTAGAATCAGATCTCGAATCGGAATAAGGCTACTTAGGTACTTAGGGTTAGGGTTAGGGTTAACCCTTCACAGACCTTTAGTCTTAGTTGGCTTCTGTTTGAGTGACTCAGGGCCATGACTATTCAGACTTACTGGCTTTGCAGCAAAGGATGGATTTTTATTTTTAAATATTAAATTATACTCTGTGTGTGTGTGTGTGTGTGTGTGTGTGTGTGTGTGTGTGTTTAAGTATACTTAAGTGAACTCAGTAAATTAAGCAAAATGTCTCCCAACAACATCTCTGAATAGTGATAGGTATTTGCGTGCTCTGTGCGTCTTGGCTTGAAGTAAAGGCATTAGCATGAATTACAGTGTGTATGAGTCATTTTGCACAAAGCCTTAAACTCACTGTGGTCGCCTTGCTCTCCGTGCGTCACCAATGTCTTCCTCTACCTGAGTGGAGTCTGGACTCTTGAGAGGTTATGTTTTTGGTTGTCTGACTCTTTGCATGGTGTTTAACAACAGTTTTGTAGGTTATAAATTCCTTTCAGTTTTCAGTCCTTTCATCATCCCTGAATATTTTTGACATTTTAAGGGACTCATTGATTTGTGTATTGAATATCTGTTTGCTCCTATACACAATTATCTGTTTGTTCTAATGGCTTGCCTCCTTGGCAGAAACAAACATTCAGATCATGACATATGAGGCTAATCCATCAGGTATATTATCCTCGTATATCGCCTATGTGGGCCACACAAGCTGCTGTAATTCCTAAAGTAAACAAGAGCAGACGCCCGCCCACTTCCTTCGATTTATGGTGTTGTGATCATCACTTGACCTCATTGCTAAATGCAGTTCTCTCCCCTGAATTTAAATGCAGCAGACAATTATCAATATTGATGACGGTTCATGTCTCTGTTGACTTAATTTTCTGCTCCCACTTAAAACTATGTGGTCCAAGTCTCGTTGCCAAGTGACACTATGCATACAGTAAAATTGGGAGGGCTTGTAAGAAATCTTTGGAGGACACATTGCCCTAATAAGTTAGCGGTGAGCACAGGTCATCAAAGTCTCTTTTGACAAATCCCTCTGCCATCCATCTGTCACTGTCTTTCTCCTAAGATAGCAAACAGATGTGGAAATTAACATTTGAACACAGTCACAGCTTTGTGTATGAGCACAGTTTTTAATTATTCCCACACAGACACTCAGCTCCAGCTTTTATCTAAACCATTTCAGGATAATCATTGTCAGAGCCTTTCTAAGAAAATATATTGAACATAGTTTGTGGGAATTTCTGTAGGTGGGTGAGTGATACACTTACTTTTACTGTACGTCGTTAGAAAAAGTCTGTAAAATAAAAAATATTATCCATTATTCCATTATTGTTTCATCTGTGGGGTGACATAGTTTATCCCAGCATGTGCTGGGTGAGTAAGCCACATTCCCAGTTTAGAGCAGAAGATCCAATACCTGGCTTTTAAGGCCTCCCGCCCTGCTCGAGGCTGCTTATGTGCCTGGTTCTGTCTGACTCATCCACGTCTTTTTTAGGGTGTGTGTCTGCACTTTTACATCTCTGCCGTACAGCAGGTACTCAGTCACATCCCTGCATTGACATAAAGCGTTGCATCGTAATACAAATTTTGTTTCCACCTCTAAACATTGCTGCAGTATTATTAATAACTTATTTTGAAAGTCTCTCAAATACCCAATAAATGTTTAGCTTCTACTGCTGGTTACAGTCGTATGCTTTCACTGTGTGCTTTTTTCAACTGATGGGGCTCAAATGTGGTAACCTTTCTAATCCACATATTATTATCTCTTTTTAGGTGGGAGGTGAATCTGCTGTGGGCCATGTGTTTCTAGTGAGCTCTTATCTCCTGCCAAAATGAGGCTGATGCCCGGCTCGCCTCGACCTGTCCTGCCAGCCATCCTGGCTCTCACCTTAGCCGCCTGCTTACCTCGGCTTTCCTCAGGGGCCACGCCATTCCCCCAAGACCTTGAACCAATCAGCATTGTGGGCAGAGAATGTAGGTTCAAAATTTGTGTTGCCATGGTAATCTCTGTTACAGGAATAGATGTAAAAGTAGAGTCACTTGGGTATTATCTCATCACTGGGGAACATGGCTTATTGAGGTGGATATGTTTAAGGTCTGTTTGCAGCAAGTACATTTGTGGAGGTTTATTCAGCTGTCAGAATCTTCTGTTTGTTTTCATTTGGTTAAAGAGAAAAAGGTTATTTCTGCACAGGAAGCAACAATGGCAAAATGCATAAAAACACAAGTCAAGTTAACTTAGAGCTGAGATGCAGCTGCACAATGAGTCTTAGTCAGAAATATACTATCGCTGAACGTTATTTACCTTTTTTAGTTTTTTATTTAAAGGTGTGATTATTTGTACTCATACTAGCTTTTAATTCTACCCATGTAGTTTGGTTCATTTAGGTTGCCATGAAGAAATGTTAAAATTCTCATGTCATCAGAATCCATAGTTGTGCTGCCACATGTCCAAGGAGTGGGTTAGATTTCAGTGCATGTGGTTTCATTGTGTCACATCTTGGTTTGTTCGTAATAAGTTGGAGTAAGTAAAAGTGCAAAACCTGGGCACAAATAACTTTTCAGTTTGACATAATATATCAGTAGTTTAGGCCAGTCACACCATCTGTAAAGGCTAATGACAAAATGTCATCGAGCCCAGCATGTGACTGCACCTTACCTTAAGAGTTCAGCAGCTAAAAGAAATGATTTTGACTGAAGATGATCATTTACTTCTGTGACACACTCAAGACACTACTTCATCAGACCCCCGTAAAGACGCGTCCCTGTCGCCCAATCACTTGGGAGGGCTATAGAAGAACCCCTGGCAGCTAAATGTAATAGCCCATAATAGATTTAAGAGGTGGCTGAGACCATGGCCCGCACACTATAATTGATCTATCTGGAAGAGTGTAACGCAACCATTAGCAGAAATAGCTACGCTAATAGTGCTATATGTGGAGCTTCGTCCCAGGTGTAATGAGAGCAATTTGTCACCTCTGGTTCCAGCAGGTGACAGAGCAGCACAAGGTCTCTCACAACTCTCTAATACGTCCATTATGAAACGTAGTACTTCTTCAGCATGAAGTCTATAAAATCATACTCAAGTTGTTATTTCTCTTGGGAAGTGCAGGCGACGCCCCCCCCCCCTAGCATTCTGTCTCTTTGTGACAGGCTGAATACAGAGTGAGCTTTAACCACGTAAAATACAAGAAAGAGACATTATTGTGCTGCCACATTTAGATGGAACCTATATAAAAAAGGATGGGTTTAGAATTATTAAAATATTTTATATTGTTTCTTTTAGAGCATCCTAGATTGGTTTAAAAGGAGTTTATTATCATCATGTGGTTTATTAAATATTATCCATCACATTTTCCTCACGGTGACATTTCCTTAGGTGGTTACATATGAAATGGTTTCATCCCGTCAACAGTCCAGAGATATTTGGCACTTGCCTGGAAAAGGGTTTACTGTAAACGGTGAATCTGTTATCAGACTAGTTGCCAACTCATCTCTGGAAGATTTATTGCAGCAGTGGTAAATGCAGTACCATGTGTGATGCTTTTGGACATTGCCTTTTTGATTGGAGCACATAGATGGGTTGGTGTCATAAATTAATGAAGGGGACCATCAATGTGAATGAGGCCATCTTCCTCCCCACTGTCGCCTCAGCGCTGGCTCAAGTGGGACTGTTGGTTTCTCTGTATATATTTATATAATGTGCAAGGTCTTAAACCTTCAGATGCCTTCAGATGACTTATGTTGTAAATTGGCGCTATATAAATAAAGTTGAATTAATTTCAATGAAGGGACAGGGATTCTCTGAATGCAGATCAACAATGCGAGATTCTACAGGTCCTTCTCAAAAAATTAGCATATTGTGATAAAGTTCATTATTTTCTGTAATTTACTGATAAACATTAG
>JAUMHF010000008.1:1838712-1861548 GCA_032359275.1 Microctenopoma steveboyesi
CTAATGTTTATCAGTAAATTACAGAAAATAATGAACTTTATCACAATATGCTAATTCTTTGAGAAGGACCTGTAGTTTGATTCAGTCTTTGTGTCCAGAGGCAAAATGCTAAAATAACTCTAGGTGCCTGGACCTGCCTCTGGATCTTGCCCTGAGCAGTTCTCCAGCTGCTCCTCAAACTGGAAAGGTTGTCTGTATTTTAGAGTACTGAAGAGTAATTAGGAGGGGGGTTCAGATTGTGGTTTATCTCTAGCGAGGTTTGCTAATTCAGCAGAAACCCAGGTCACATGGGAGCCTGGAGGGTACTTAAAACATTAGTTCACAGATCTAGGCCGTGGCCTTGAGCGGAATCCTTGCTAAATTGAAAAAGGTGGGAACTGCCGAGGAAGTCTGTGATGTGGAAGACAGCAAGACAGCCTCATGTCAGCATTGAGCAGACTAATTTTATTTCTGCTTTGGGGCAAAGAAATATTTTTCCAAGATGTTTGCGAGGCACGTCCGAGCACTGACGAGCTGTCGCTGTGCTACTTGATGTACAGACACATCTAGTTGTAGTACAAGGCAAGATGGCATAACAAATCTAGAGGAAGAAGGAAATCTGCTGTGGCGAGCTATAGTTTTTATTTTTGCACCACCACGTTTATGCATGAACATATAATGGTATACATAATCTGCCTGTGGTAACACAAAGTTTCGATTTCACCTCTTTCTAACCTCGCGCTATCACTTGTTATATCGTTTTCTAGCGGGGTTTTGACAGGTACAGCCATTTAAAAGACAACACCGAGTAAACTTTTGTGACCTCTAAGACGAGTGCTGTTTAAATGTGGGTTCACCAGACAGAACGTCTTTCCATTGAGATGTTTTTGATTTGTTTCCTTCTTCTCACTTGGCGTAGTCCCCAGATGTGTCTGTTAAAAAATGCTTACCAGGAGCTATTTATTCAAATCAGACTGACTTCTATGACACCACCATCTAATTTGCAAGTTCGAATGCTATTTTTTTCCCCTGCTCATCCACCTCCACAAAAGCACATTAGCATGCCGTGTTTGCACTGGGTTTTTAGGACAATAGGCCAAATTGTAATCTTCAGTTAATGTTTCTTAAACTGCAAAGATTTTTCTAAGCTGTTGATTTGTTGTGGCTGAATGTTTAGAGAAGGCGTTGGGATTACGATTACATGAACACATTTCTTTTTTTTTTCTCTTTACCCACACAGCGTCCTACCTGTACCCCAGCTTCCAGGGACTCATGTCAGACAATGACACCATCCGTCTGGGCCTGGACTTCCAGAGGATGCTGAGGATCAACCACATGCTCTACATTGCTGCTCGGTCAGTTATCACTACCCACCCAACACTATGGGAGTTGGAGAAGTTGAGAAGCAGACGTCTGCCTTGCACCATTTTTATCTGTCACACAATAGATTATATGAGCAGTGAGTGGTGTTTGCGCTTTGGTTTCAGCTTAAGTTAAACACTAAGAAGAGGTGGACCTCTCGAAATGCAGCAGATAAAGGAAGATTGCTCCACCTAATCCAGAAATGAGCTACAGTCATGATCATGAAAGACAAAGTGATGCTACAAAGTAAAGTGCGATTTTTAGAAGCTAAATTAGTGACAGAGCTGTTTGAGTGTCACCTGCAAACATTTTGGACAAAACTCAACAGTAAAAGCACGTTTTGGTTTGCAGCACTGGTCAGACTTTACCTAACCCACACTTAACCTTTATTGTGTAGTATCTCAAAAAGCATCTCTACAAATAACCGCTTTCATGTTTGCAGCTTTGGCAGCATTTATGCAGTTTTTCAGCCCAATCACATGTTTCCCCCCTTTGTGATCAAGATGTTGTAGGTCAATTATCTAAAAAGTTCTGCGGCTGAACCTGCTCTGCTTATTTTTATCGATGGGAAATAAATTCTGCTCCGGCTTTTGGCTCAGCCTCGAACTGCAGTTCACTGCCAAGAACTCCATCCAGAGCTGTATGGAGATTCTTAATGTACCTAAAAGTCCACCCATGCCTCACAAAGTGATTCATGTGGGCTGTATCAATAGTTCGAAACTTTTTGTTAACTTTCTGAAGCAGTCACTTCACCTTCCACCTCCTGTTAATAGTGTGAATCAGAAAAGCAGGTTCTGGTGAAATAGTTGGATCAGAAGCATCAGTCCAAATTGTCCAGAATAAAACAAAGCATGTGGAGATGGCCCCACTAATGTCGTCTTGAATCTCCATCTCTTGCAGGGACCATGTGTTTGCCATCAATCTTGCAGCTTCGTCTGAGCAGATAATCCCACAGCAGGTAGGAAAGTCTGTCCACAGTCATGACTCAAAAGCTTCTAGACCTCACCTTGTTTCCATTAGAGTCACCTCTGTGTAAAACTTTAGTATCGGCCTCCAACATGTGTGACGCAGCAGCTTGTCCAGATGCTTGTCTCAACGCTGAGACGCTCGTCCTCCGTGGGTTCCTGTTCAGTTTCTCTGCTTCTGCAGAATCTACATTATTGATTATTAGATAAAATGTTTCTCATAAGTCGGTGCTGGGTTCTGCTGCTGGGCCACATGTACAAATAGATCTATAGTTGGTGTGAAGCAGGGTTTAATGCAAGGCAGTGCTCTTTACACTTTAAAAGGCAATTCGGTCCTTGTTTTTCTGAACTGCACACCTTGGTTCACCAGAAAAATCTTGTATGCTTGTATCTCATTATCTTCCTCTACACCCTTTGCCTGTCTTTTCATTCAAGTGTTTGGCAATCTCACTTCAGACATATATCCAATACAAGTGGAGCAGTGCTCTTGTGGCTTTTGAAGTGCCATGCTTCCTCCTATCTGAATCTCATTTGTCAAACATCGTTGTACTTAAATAAAAGCTCTCGGAGGCCTGGACTTTTGTTTGGTTGTGCTTAGATTAGTGCCAAACATGAACATTCATTCAGATACTACTGCACGCTGAAACATTGATTTGACTGTAGCAGAAAGACGACCTCTGAGTGTTGATCTGTTTTCAGTTATATTACGTGAGAACTTGGATATTGAACGTGTGATCATATGATGTATTTTTTTTAGCATTTCAATCAATTCTCCGCCGCCTCCAGACAACTGCTGCCATATTCTGCTTTCACGTTCCCACTCCCTTATTCCGGTTGTTAATCTGAGCTGCCTCGTTGGTGTGTAACTGACTCATAACACCAGAAAATGGTGCATCCTCTTCATCATCACAGATCTACTGTTCACTCAAACCAGCTCCTCGTTTTCCTCTCATTCACATTCTCTCCTTCACTGGTCTCCCACCTCCCAGGCCCTGAGCGCTTATCAGTAATTATAAGAAAGCCAAATCAAGCATGGACAAGGCAGGACCTATTGCCATAATGCTGACTCCCGCTGATTCGCCTAAGATCTTCACAGAGTTGCACTGGAGGTGTTTCAATCAAGGACCTTAAGGGAAGAGTGCTTGCTTTTAAATTGTATTAGGACATGTGCCATATACTGGTCAGAAATAGAAGAACAAGTTAGCATCATCTTCATAGCAAAGCTAATTGCTAGAAATATTTTCTAGGGTTATGACAAAGCATGTTATGACAAAGCATGTCATAACCCTAGAAACCTGGCCAGGACGTCCTGGCCACAGAAACCTGGCCAGGACGTCAACTGTAGACTCGACTACCAAAATCCCTCTTGAGTCTCCTCTGTCAGATGTTTTCCTTTATGCAAATTACGCTAATTGAATTCACGACATGCAAATAGTTTGCAATTTGCCTACTGGACTAAAAAGTGGCTGATAAAAAAAAACAGCCTTAAGAAGAGACCAGTAGGCATGTGGGATAAATTGTGTTTCAGGGACCCTTTGGCTTCAATTAGGAATCAAAATCAGTGTGAAATTCTCAATGACAGTCGGCCTATCTAGGCCTGTATGCTGCAACATATGAAGGAATGTAATTCAAAGGATTTAACACATTTACTGACGCCGGACTCCTGCACATGTATAGTTTCGCAAATGCGCTGGACTTGACCCAGAGTGACATGTTAATATCAGACTTGTGACACGACTAGAAAGTTAATCACGTTAGTCCAAGCTGCTGCTGGGCTGTGCAGGAAAAGCTGTAGGGGTGCACAGCAAGGAATGAAATGAATGTTTAGAGTATCTGCATAAATAGCACATGCACAGGAAGAATTCTTTTTGTTTGTTCTGCAGTAGCACAGACATAACACACCTCTACAAATCTGTATAATATCACAAACACTGCACAGATACCTTCATTAATTATTAAGACCTCCTGACAGAACGCTAGGATTGAACTGTTTACTGACCCCTCGAGCTTTTCTGAAAGGTATAAAGTGTGATCAGTGTAGAACAGCAGCGGACCAGCTAATCCTCAACAGTATTATAAAGTAAAACATGTAAGGACCTTCAGGAGCCTTTCCCTTTGGCCAAAAAACAAAATGCATGAAACGTACTAAGAGTTCAGCAGGTATCATTTCACTTTTCGCATTGATGAAAGCGGATCATGGCACAGACACACGGTTGGTTGTTGTGAGGCTGTAGCTGTATCTTATCGGAGGAAGAGGTACATGTCATTTTTAGATTTGCACTCACGTATTTCATGTCTCTTTCATTTGTCGACTCTGGAAGGGTTCAAGGTCTAAGGATTTTAATAAAGCCATAAAAATAAATCCATCATGCATTCATATAAATAGTCTGCACACATTTTGATCTTACATCAGAACTTTAATGAGAAATGTACATCTGCATGAAAACCTTACTTTAAATGACGACAACAATCATGGACGACCTAGAGAAAAAGATGTGAGGCGTCTTGTTTGTTTGTTTTTAGTTGTGCGGGAGGAACGTTCAAAGAAGCTTACACACTGTAAAAACAGTAAAAAAGGAAATTCAGCTCAGTAAATCCAGCAGTGGATGGGACATTAGACCTTTACTGGACAGCTAGAGCTGATACGAGAAGCATGTGCAGCTGTGTTTGGAGACAGAGGGCAGGGCTCTTGGCCTGCAGATTAATTGGTGCTAATTAGCTGCTCGTCATGTATACAGTCTAGTGATGCAGACATCCTTTGTGGTCCTGTGATTCCCTTGTGTGTGTGTGTATTCTTACAGATCCACACACATCTTGCAGAGTGATTTTTATCACTGCGGAGCCACAATATTTTGCTGCCCACTGATGAGCTGCACAGGCCGCTGCAGGCATCCCTAATTTTTTTCTCAGTTTGTTTGTTTTTCTCCACAACAGTTTATTGAAGTTAATGAGATTTTCATCACAGCTGTCTCGTAATAGCACTTGAACGATCGGGTGCAACAAAAGCCGGGATGGTGAGAAACAGCTTGTCTTTGAGCTGACAGTTGGCTGTCTGTTCGTTTTTCAGAAACTGACTTGGAAGACGAAGGATGTGGAAAAGTGCACAGTGAGAGGGAAAAACAGCGTGAGTATCATCATCCAGACACATACACATCTTCCGCTCTCTCGCTTTCTTCCCCTGCCTGTGCCTTCGTTTCCTGCACACTGAAGCTTTGTATTAAGTGAAACTGTACAGGTAGCTTATCACAATCAGTGCCACAGCCATCAGGGGACAACACACTGGGATGTCTGGCATCACATTTTCCTCCCCAGAGCCACAGTGATACCATAAGAATCTTACTGGGGATTACAAAAAATGTCTGTGCTGTGTGTGTGTGTGTGTGTGTGTGTGTGTGTGCGTGCGTGCGTGTGTGTGTGTGTGTGTGTGTGTCGGCCAGTGAAAAACCTTATCTACCTGCTGCAAGTCCTGCTTTGATTCTGTTGTATGTGAGCCAAGAGCTGACACGGACCTGCTCCCTACAATAACGTCAAGCTGTTTGCCTCCTGACAGGACGAATGTTACAACTACATCAAAGTGCTGGTGCCACGTAACGACGAGACTCTTTTTGCCTGTGGCACCAACGCCTTCAACCCCACCTGCCGTAACTACAAGGTGAGATACTGCACTGATTAAAAGTTTGAGGTTCCTGTAAAATATCATGTTTTCTGCTGCTCTACATGATACACACACAGTCACAGTTGTCCATTCAATCACATTACTTTAGCATATTGTATGTTTTCAGGGTTTTAGTGTTACTAATAACAGTTAAACAATGTTACAGTTAAATAATATATCACTGTAAATCATTACAAATCATTTTAGATAAAAAAGTCTAAATAGACTCAAGATATGTTGAAGTAAGACAAACAAAAGGCATTTTACTGTGTGTTTTCTCTACATAAAGATCTGCTCTGCTAGAGCCCACACAGTAAATAATATTAACACCCCATTTAGAAAAGGACTGCTACGGTTACATGAAACCCTCCAAAGTTGGGTCACGCCAGGTCGAACGCAGTGTTTACCATCCATAAATGAGACCAGGCAGTCGAAACAGTTTGAATCTGCAGTGATGATACAGGAACAGCTGCGCGCTTAGGCTGCAGGTACACATGCGAGAGTAGCTGTAAGTGATTTAATGAAAAGGCCACGCTGACAGACGCTTTTACAATGTGAAACAAAGCAGCACAGAAATCAGTTGAGTGATACGTCCTGGACATATAATATTGTAATTCTGACCTAAACCCTGGATTATTTCCTGAAAGAGACGTAAACAGTCAAACTCTCAGATCCGGGATTGGGTTTTATGTGAGCAAGTGACTTCATGTTAACGGGATAAAATGTTGGCTCACCAGGACCAGCCGACAGCAGTCCACTGACACAAAACAAGATATGCTCACGGCAGCAATAATACCACACTTTCTTTTGCACTCCAGAAAAAAAACAAAGCCAAGAAAGGAAATTGAATTGAGAGGAAAAAAGTCGAGAGGGAAAACCAGAGTGTAATCCATGCCAGTAGACGAGGCTCTGAGCTGTGCCGTCTCTCCGTGGTGGCTGCAGAGTGAGAACATTCTACTTTGGAAAAGGTGCAGATACCTTTTGTTTAAAGACAACAAGGAGGCAAAGTTACCGCAGTTCAAAGTGTGTTGAACAAAAAGCCGACATGACAGCGTGCTGGAGACTCAGAGGTGACATCACAGGTGTGGACCGTGCTTCACAGCAGGCTGTTAGAGGAGGATGAGCACAGGCTGTAAATCTAAACGTGTATAGTATTCTAAACTCCAAAGCAAGGTTTGACATGTCAGTGATGGTGTTGTTTTCCTGCTGCACTGTCCTGCTCGTGGTCTCAGTGGACAAACCCAAGTCTTTGTTCAGTAGTTCTGATTTCCTGCCCAGTTTCATGCTTTTTTTAGTTCCAAGTCTTTTCCAGGATCAAATGGAGTAACGTGTCGTAAAGGAGCTGCACAAATCAATGCTAAAGCTAAAAGAACTGCTCAGCAACAAACCTTCCCCCCTTATCTTCCTCTGACAAAAGAAATGGCTGATTTACAGTAACCAAAACACAAAAAAGTGGGGGGTGATGGTGTGAATCACCACCGCCTTCCTGTTTTCGTCAAAGAGAAAGAGCTTTCTCTTTGCTACACACACACCGTCACCCTCCACTTTTTCCCTTGGCTGGAAAAAAATACAAGAGATGACTATCCAGACAGCTGGGGAGAGAGGGACCAAGTGTAAATCAAATCAAGGAATCTGTCTCTGGGACTTTGGAGGACAACAGCGGATTGAGTGAGCGGCGTCTGCGCGCATGTGTGCGCGCGTGTTGTCAGAGGCATGAATGAATGCCCCTCCATGAGCACGCAGCATCACTGACCAGACTGCTGAGACAGCTGGTCTGTCGACAACAGAGAGGCTGTCTTCAACATGCGTCTGAGATATAAGCAAAACCTTGAAGCATCAAATCCATCTGTCTTCATCTAGCCCCTGGGGTAACAATCCTGCAGTCAATACAGAGCTTTGTTGGCTCCTCGCTTCTCTCTGACTTCTGCGATGTGTTTTTATCTCGTGATTACTTCAAATCACTTCTAAACATGTCATCCCGCAGGCAAGAAGTCTAGTCAACACTGTCTCCATTTCTAATCAGATTTGCAAGGGAATATAATTTAATTAGAAGACATAACGCAAAGCTTGTGATTACTGATTAGAGCCTAAATGGATTTCTAACCACCTTTATTTCTGTTAGCATGTACGCGTCCCATTCATCACCTAAATCACTGTGTTTGATGACTTTTCTGGTCACGGTGCTGAAATGTATCTTTAAGAAATGCCTCATTTGTAATTGAATAAATACATTTGAATAAATGAAATTAGCTTATTCCTCTTTAAACCTTTTCAGTGTTCCCTGCTGTCGAGTGATGTTCGTCTCGGTTTTTCCCTGCACATCTGCTTCCCGTGGTAAAAATCCGAACTGGAAAACCCATTAAAGGCACTTAGTCTGTGCAACGTTGTGCTCTTCTCTTATGTTTTTGTTTTGTTAAAAACCCTTTATACCAAACCAAAGCCTAAATTTGATTCTGTACAGGGATGGTTAATAGAAAAGTGGCACTTGTGCCATAAAACGCAATTCAGCAACAACACAAAGTAGAGAACACTTCACATAAGTGATATTTAGGGCAGAGCTGTTGTGTGGGATTGCATCAGGTTCAGCGGTGCAAACATTTAGCCCTTGCAGAATCTGATGCGATTTTTTCTGCGGCTCCTTGGGGCATTTATGCAAAGTTTTTTATAGCAAAGTTCTGCTGTAAGGTTTTGGATCACTTATTTTCTGCTTCACTAGATGAGCGTTTTCACATGTGGTAACATAAACCACCACCCACTCGTCTCAGGTGGAATTAAAAACACATGTCGTCTACACCTCATCTACACTGACGTTTTCAAAAACAGACTTCTGCATCCTGTGTGACAATTAACCTTTGATTTAATCAAGTGTGAGAACGTTCTACTAGAAGTCGGTTTCTTTTATTTTTAGATGTTGAAAACGTTGACTCTCACACTTTGCCAGGCGTTTAATTTCCAGCAGAAGCTCTGAGGTTGTTCAGGAGTTCAGACATGCAGCAAACGTACAGACACTGTTTGAGTGCCATGTAAACCAAACCGCTGGTCACTGGACTGTTAACATGGTGTGTGTGTGTCACTCAATGCTGTGTGCACGTTAATCTGTTTACACTCGCATTATGGAAACTAATGTAACGTTAAACATTGTCTCAAGGTTCTAGGAGATAATTCTACATCAGTGTAATGTCCTCTGTCATGATGGAAACGCCACCATGTGTGTTGTCACCTTGTTGTTACAAAGGCTATTGAGGCCAGTCTGCACCTGCTCAGCCTCCCCTTTACTTGAGACACACACACACACTGTTGGGTTTTGCTGATTGATTGTCGTATCTGAATGTGTTATTAGTTTGACGGTTAGAGCTGCAGCAACCTCTTGGGTTTACAGGTGTAAACAGAAACACATTTGTCATGTTTGCAGATGTGTTTGTCCACTTTTTCAGTAGGTTTAGCATCGGCTCTCTGTATGAATCCCTTATGCTGCTGTCATCTCTGACCTAGATGTCAACGCTGGAGCAGGAGGGGGAGGAGGTGGTGGGGCAGGCTCGATGTCCCTTCGAGTCCCGCCAGTCGAACGTTGGCCTCTTTGCAGGTAAACCAAACTTGACTGTAAATGCATGTAGCAGCTGAAAGGCTCGTGTTTTAGATGCTCTTCAGGTGATGCATCAGTTTAAAAGCTTCAGGTTTTTCTCAAATTCATCAGCTAAATGAGAACTGTGACCATGTCTGTGTGTTTTTTCATTGAACATTGAATAATAAGGCAGTATACATGCAGTGATATAAAACACTCGATTTGCTCTGACTCAGACACGCAGGTTATTTGGATTCTGTTGGCGACGACAAAGAGGCAGAATAAAATCTATAAATAAGTAAAAAAGTGTGTGTTAATTGCAGCAACATGGTTGCAAATCTCCCTAAATGCAATATGATTGCAGTTTAAGCTTGGGTAGACAAATAATGTGATCAGTCTTTGTGCCTCTGATGGACCCTGACTTGTGGATGGATTTTCTTGAACACATCTGTCTCAAGTTCAGGGAGAGTGAATGAAGGTTCACTCCTGCCAGGTTTCCACTGACATTTATGCAAAGTTCATACCGGCTGTTATTAAAAGTGACTCATTCTTCTACATCTGTTGTCTTCTAACTCTTTTTAAAGGGCAATAAAAGTCACCTGTGACCAAAATAGACACTCAGGAAAAGTGGGTTATTCTTGGGAATTATGATCACTGACAATGTGTCTGACTTACTTTTTTTTTCTTGTTCGCAGGTGGTAATTTCTACTCGGCCACCATGACGGACTTCTTGGCCAGCGACGCAGTGATTTACAGAAGTCTGGGAGAAAGTAGCCCCGTCCTGCGTACAGTGAAGTACGACTCCAAATGGCTGAGAGGTGAGGATCCAACACGTTCACATGCAAAGATACTTGTTTCTCCCGGTTAGTCGTTTATCAGGGCCACAGTTATCTCTGCAGACACAGCAGAGGCGTGTGGTGTAAACTGGTGTGCTGAATATGTTCCAGGTAAAGAAACAGGCATTGTTGGAAAACTTTCCACACACCTGACCTCTGTTAAACTGACCAGTGACTGTGCTGTCTGCACCATTCACCACTGAAGCAGTTTCATCGCGTCATGTTCAGTTTTTACAGAATCAGCTTAAACATTAAACACGTATCATTTAGTATCTTCTTGCGTTCTCAACCAGCGAATGTTGCTGCTTATCAGTATGATGAATATTAAGAATGTTTCTCCTCATTTTCCTCTCCTGTTGTTCAGATTTCCATTTCTCCAGTCGAGCATCTGTTTGCCAGCTCTGCTCCCAGCCCGCTCACAAAGCACTGTCATGTTGGAAATAAGGCATCACCGGCAGCATGTTTGTTCCACGTCTTTTCTTCTTGTCTCCCACAGAGCCCCATTTCCTCCACGCTATTGAGTACGGGAACTACGTGTACTTTTTCTTCAGTGAGATCGCAGTGGAGTACACCACTCTTGGCAAGGTGGGGGATTTCAGGCCAGACACAAGCCACACGTGTGGTTTTCTTTAGCAGAATAAAGTAGATTGTCGTCAAGCAGCATCTCCTGCCACACAAACCACAGCCCTCCAAGATTATTAAGTGCTGTTCAATATTTCCATTTTAATAAACATGTTTTATAAATGAGACTTGTAAGTTTAAAGGGTTTTTTCTTTTGTCTCCCCTCAGGTGGTTTTCTCCAGAGTCGCACGTGTTTGTAAGAACGACAACGGCGGGTCCCCAAGGGTGCTGGAGCGATACTGGACGTCGTTTCTCAAAGCGCGCCTGAACTGCTCTGTCCCAGGCGACTCCTTCTTCTACTTTGATGTCCTGCAGTCGCTGACCAACGTGCTGCAGATCAACCACCGCCCGGCCGTGCTCGGCCTCTTTACCACACAGGCCAACAGGTGAGTGTTTGTGGTTTGTGCTTCCTCTGTAGCTTTGCTTGGCTGCCGCACCGGTTTAGTGTGATCTCGTGAAACCCTGGCTCTGGAGATGATTTACAACAACTCGAAAACAGCAGATTTACATTTACACAAAGACCATCAAGAAACAAGCAACACTATTAATAAAGTCATGTTTTTGTGGACCCTTTGGTGACTTTATTTCAGAATCATTCTTAACTAGAAGGGAGCTTGTGCCAGACGTGGACCGTTACAGTCCTGACCTTTGTGTCACTTGTGCTTGTGTAACTTCCTTTGTGGTCCCTTCAACAGCATCACCGGCTCAGCAGTCTGTGCATTCTACATGGACGACATCGAGAAGGCTTTCAGTGGTAAATTCAAAGAGCAGAGGAACAGTGAGTCAGCATGGACACCTGTTCCAGAGGAGCAAGTCCCGAAACCAAGGTAAGAGACGCCTCTTTAAATAGCAAACTGTCACTTTCCACAAACATGTCAGTGCAGGTGCTGCTACTATTGTTCTGCACTGACAACTGCAGACACCTGTTTCCCCTCCTGCTCATCCCCAGAAACAAACAGCTGTCATTTCTTTTACATCTGTGCCCATGTAGCTGAATTCCATCCTGATGCTTTTTATTTCCTTCCTGTGCTGCTGCACAGACCCGGGTCCTGTGCTGGGGAAGGTTCAGCGGCCACCTACAAGTCGTCCACCACCTTTCCTGATGAGACCCTGACATTCATCAAGTCTTACCCACTAATGGATGAGTCCGTCCCCTCCGTCAACGACAGGCCGTACTTCACCCGTACCACCAGCAGGTTTGCATTTTCTATTGAAACTTGCAGTTTTAAAGATATTATATATTCCTGTGTCAATAAGGCCAAAACCAGTGGATTAAGAAGGAACCAAAAATCCCAGCGTGTTGTTGTAGTTGTATTTATTAGGCAGGCCAGTCTGCTTTTTAATTAAGAATCCCAGGCCAAATCAAAGGTGCGGAGGCAGCTGATCTGCCTCAGACACGCCAAAGGGGGCAGCCAAAAGAAACTCTGTAAATGAAATCCATTGAGGAGGAGGAGTTCATCCCTTACTACGCACATACTAGGTCACCTCAACCCAAAATGAATCAGCAGTTCATTCAGTGTCTTCAGAGTTGATGAAGAACACACACCTCCGGGTCCACTGGTGCTACCCTCCAGCTTCCCTCAGCTTTTCTCTGGTTTGTTGGTTAAAGAAAACACAGACATTGAGGTTATTGTACTATTTTTCAAGCAGCTTTAAAACTAATGGATTTGAGACAATAATATTTTCTGAAATAAAAAATTTCTAATGCGTTGTCTTGTCTGAACATGAGAAACCTTAAAGATAGCATTCACGGAACAAAAACAGGAAATGGTTTTCAGATGAAAAATATTTCAGTGACTATTTGATTATCAGAATAGTTCATAGATTAATTTCATGTATTTTTCAGCTGAAAACTTTAAACAGGTCATCAAAGCATCATGATATGTCGCAATGGCTTCAGATTTGTGCAAGTAATGCTTAGTGTTTTCTGTAACAACGGGATGGACACGCAGTGTTTCTCCACTCGGGGCAGTGATTGGTATTGATAAATGAGCTCAGGTGGAACACACAATGTTGTTCCTCATTAAAAACCACCAGGTTCATGCGGTGGTCGATCTCGCCCACATCAAAGACGAGCTGCGCGGTGTGGGACATTTCCTGGGGTGCTGACTCCACCTGCCACTGCGCGTGCGTGCGTGACATTTGAGAATTGCCTCATATCAGATGATGGGGCGAATTCTGAAACAATGATTTCACAAGTGTCTCGGACAATCTTAGGCCTGGATGTAAACAATGCAGACACACATCACACATGCACAGAATACAGGAGCTTCCCTGAAGCAGAGCCAGGCTGACAGCCAGCCAGACACTGGGGAAGCATGCGCCGCTTCACATCTGGCACCAAAAACATCACATCTGCCTCTCCTCTTCCCCAGAAAGGAGCTAGATAAATGAAACCTAACCAGAAGCGCATCACGCAATACTGCAGAGTCATTGCGAGGACGAGCCAGTCAAGTCCGTGTGGATAAACACACACCAGCCTGCGCGGGAGCCATCTGGGGAGGACCAGGGGAGGAATGAGGGCACAGGAGCCTCTGGGGCGTCCTTCATAGAACAATCTCCAAGTTATGTGGTGCCAAAAGATGCAACAGGGTCTTATTTCTGGAAGTTTGTTTGTTTTAATACAAACGAACCAGTTAACCCTGTGTCAACAGCCGCTGGACTCAAGGTGCCCTTCAGCATTTTCGGCACTTAATTCTCTGCTGCTCCAGTGGAGCCAGCAGCGGGCGGCTGTGGTGGTACTGGGCAGCTCCCAGGTGTGACTGTGTGGAGCTGGATGAATATGAAGCAGGGTGGTGCTCCAGATAAAGCGACAGCTCACAGGACCTCCTCATAAATACCAAAACAAACAAACAAAAGAAAAAGAGACAGCGGCGCGATGAGGAAAGTGGCAAAACATCGGGGAAGGATGGATCGATTGAAAGGCTGTGGGTGGATGGGTAGATGAATTAATTGGATGAAGGGATTAAAGGATGTAGGCGACAGTGGAAGGGAACAGTGGGTTGGTAGATGAAGTGATTGATTGCACACTGATGCTTTATACAATGAGCTCAGTGCTCGCCCACTGTTTTTGTTTATTATGGGAAATTGACTTTGACAAAGTAAAACAATGTTAAGATGCTAACAAGAACATTTGCCATTGTCTTCTCCTTCATTTTACATCAGTTTGAACAGAAATATCGGCCTGAAGTTTGGTGATTTCATGCTCCGTCCTCTCCATATTATCAGTTTGTGTAATATACTATAGCACTTTCAGTCATAGCCCTTTTTTTTCCATATTTCATATCAAGGTTCAAGTTGACCCAGATAGCAGTGGACACGTCTGCGGGGCCGTATAAGAACTACACAGTGGTTTTCCTGGGCTCAGACAACGGTCATGTGCTGAAAATCCTGGCTAGCACGGAGGGAACCAACGCATCCTTCAGCACCCAGCTCCTGGAGGACATCGACGTCTACAACCCCAACAAGTCAGACAATCTCTGTAGTTCATCTCTTTCCATAATTGTGTTCTCGTTTTTTTATTATATACATCCGTAATTTAAGTCGCGCCTGTGTCCTTTACTTAGCATCTTTAGTTGATTCTCTCTGTTCCTTTCTTTCTCTGCTCCTCTTTGTGTTTTGCCTTGATCTGTCCTGCCCACCCACTCCTTGGTCTATTGTAACACTTTGCATCACCCTGTACAGCTAGAGGGGCTGTTTTCTGTCTCCTTTTGTTTTCTGACTGCACAGAATGTAACTCTACGGGTTCACAGCCGGCTTCCCGTATAATTTGCAGACTGCACCAGCTGTCTGCTGCACTCATTCTTTTCTTTTATTTATTTTTTTAAATGAAACAAAATGTAAAATGTCTCATCATGACAGTTGTATTTTTTCTGTGTTCTAAGATGCAACGTACGGGGGGAAGACAGGAGGGTGCTGGGTCTCGAGCTGGACCGGGATCACCATGCTTTGTTTGTGGCCTTCTCCAGCTGCGTAATCCGTGTGCCGCTCAGCCGCTGCACTGACTACAGCACCTGCAAAAAGTGAGTCACTGTCGAGCAAAGCAAGCAGCTGGACTCCATGTTCAGCGTCCAGTGTTTTTCTTGATCTTCGAGACCTCGCTGCCTCCACCTTCACCCATGTGAGCATTTGAATTGTTGCTTTAATATAATATACAACCTAGAGACATGAGTCTGGGCTTTAGGTGTGAATGTCCCTGAATGATCCAACAGTTTGACTGAATTACTGATTGTGTCCAGTGCCATCATGAAAAACCAGGTTAGTTGTAAGACTAGGTCCAGTTGAGTCTTAACAAACCAGGTGAAAAAACAGATCTCTATAAGAAAGTGTTTATATTTGCAGAACAAATAGCCAGAAATCACAAAAGCACCCTGAAGACTGACCACATGCAGTTCAGCAGTCCATGATTTGAGGCTTTCCACTGATACGCAGGGAGGAAAAGTGGCACAAAACACTTTGAGGTGACTTGAGCAGGAAGCTACCAATTTGAGAAATGTGTGTACTCCTGATGCTGTTAGAGGCCTGGACAAAAGCCTCTACCAACCAGCAAATGTTATGCTATTATCTGCCAGGCCGGGAGTTGCTCACTTTTCCCCAAAAGGTACTCTGAGGTGATTTGTGGTGTTAGGAGGTAAGTGAGAGTAAGATTAAACTGGGCACTGGGGAAGTACAGTGTGGCTGCCACGTTGAACATTTCTAACAGTCTGTCTGAGTGCATTCCTTCCTCAGCTTCATGTCAGATTGAACACACATGTTCTTCCACAGCTAGAGTAAGAAGCGGTAATAAGTTAATATCAGAGATTTACTGCAGCCGTGGCATTGCAGAATATGTTTTGAGATACCAAGCATGGCCAGAACTTGCTGATTTGTTTTGTTAATGAGAAAATACTCAGTAATCTGAGAGAAAACAAGTCACACAGGAAGTCAGAGAACACATCGGTGACATCCTGGTTAGTGTAAATGTGCACAATTGTTCTTACAATCACTGTTCTCACCTAACGAGAATTGCTTTGTGTTCACTTCTGTTTAAGTATCTGCTGTCACCCAGACTGCTGCTTGTTACAGGGATCAGTGATCTTTAACATCCCCCTAGCCATGAAAAGGGAGCGGGTCAAGGTCTGAATAATGCAATAATTGTGACCTCTAACCACCTTAGAATAATTTGAATGCTGTGGAGGATGTTGGTCACAGGAGGCAGACGCTGGGTTGTGGAGAGGCTGACGTTGTTTGACATGTTTATAAGCGGAGTACAGAAGAACCTCAGAGCGTCTTTCTTTGTCTGCAGCCTTTTGTTTGGTGGTTCAGCCTTAGCTAATGTACATGCACCAAAGGTTGAGGTTCTATTTTTGGGGCAGTGAGGAATGTTGGCCCCATGCACCTTCCCCCCTTTTCTCAACCCCTCTAACCCAGAGGAAAGGATTTCTCCTTAGCTCCACCAGGGAATACAGAACCCCCATCGCATGCTAAACCCTCATTGCAGAGGCCTGGAGAAGCTCTCAGCGCCGTTTAGTCATAAATTGGATCCAGCTGATCGGCAGGGAGCCAACAATAGTGGCTGTTTTTCTTTTTTTCTGAAGCTAGAGGAGAGACAGAAAAGAAGGAACAGGGAGAAAATGGAGAGGTCCTGTTTTACTTAAGCTTATGAAACAGCTACATCCCCAGATCCTTTTTAGAGGCTTGAGGTACAACACACCTCATCCTGGGATTAGGGGCCCTGTAAGCCTCATCGGCATTGGCCAGGAGGTCAAGTTTCAGCTTCCATATCCGCCTGTACAACACCAGTGAATTCGTCTCCCTCCAGATGAGATTTACTCTATCTCTGTTTTCTGCCTCCATTTTTCTCTCTCTTGCTCAGGTTTCTTTCTTCACTCGAGGCCCTGCTGCCAATATTAAGTTTCAGAAAAGTCACTGTTTTAAACTGTGCCTAGGAACTGTATTAAAAAAAAAGTTTTAATAAAAAATACGATAAAAGTGCAAGCAGGCCCCAAACCCTGAGACTTCTTCAGCTCCAGCTTTTATTTCCTTTTTTTATGAATCTTTTCTACTTAGTGACTGTGCTATAAGATTCTTTTAGTGCTGTATAAAGTGCTGATTTAAAGAATACATTTCAGTCATTTCAGTTTATTGCAACTTAAATTCTCTAGTATTGATCATGACACAGACACAACACTATATTTGATTGTGGGACTGGAACCACTGGTCCTGGTACTGGTGAGAAGCAACTCGTAAACTGCGCTTCAGTTTATTGTTTCATTTTCTCTTCCAAATAACCTGAGTGAAATATTGTGCCACAGAATTGTCAGAATTAAATGTTATTATCATTTTTATTATTTCCAGTAGGCGGATGGTCAGGTAGAAAAAGGTAAAGCTCTGATAAATTGGTCTGTAACACTTGATGATTTTTAGAAAAAAACAAACGTATGATCACATTAGTTGAAACCATCTCCAGTAAGTCAGCTTTGTTGTTCCCAGCATGTTGGTTAAATGACAGCTGGAAGTATGAGTCTCAGCCTCAGAAGCTGAATAAATCCTTTCTCCCCTCAGCGGCTAATGGATGTTACTTACTCAGTATAGCTGCAGGCTAACAAACACGCACCTATGTGTTCATCACAGCGTGACAGAATATGAGGCAGAAGAGGAGTCTGAAGTCCTAAAGAGTAACAAGGGACGCACACAAACATTCTTATATATAAACCACACATATGACAACATCGCACAAAGAAGAAATAACTTTTGCAAAGCGTGTCTGTACCAAACCCGGAGCTGGACGCGGTCAGCCTCTTTTCCCAAAGAGCCTCGGTGCTAAAGTTCATTCCTGTCATGTAACTGAGAGACGGAGACGGGAGGTAGAATGGGGAGAGAGATGCATATATACCTCATGGCCAGTGTGTGTGAATAATTCATTAGAGCTGCACTATGCAGTGTCATATATTGGCAGCCACACACTGTGGTGAGTCATTTTAGGACCACGATGCCCAGAGGTCCTCGGTCTGAGAGGCTGTGTGAGAACAGAAGGAAAAATAATGGTTCACAGTGTTTCTTTAGGACTAATGGTTGTTTTTCCTGACAACAAGTTAAGTTGGATGTTCTACTTCCTGTTTTGAACCGCCGGTAACCTAGACCAAACGTTTAACCACAGAGACAGTGTTGAGCTGTATCAAACCCTCTCGACAGTCTCAACAAACCTGATAAACCTCACTACGTCGGTACCAAACACATGACGTGGCCCGAGGAGAACCGCAGCCCTGGAATAAATGTTTATCTGAGCAGATGTTTAGGTCATGACTGGTGTCTGCTGGCGGAAAGGCAGGACTGCTGTGATACAGTTGTGGGGTTTCATTGCAGATGGATGAGTGTGTGTGAGAGAATGTGTTGACAAAGCGTCGGAGCACAAAATGCTTCCATGGAATGTTCTGGAGTTCAGTAATGTACTTTATATTTATCATCTTGCAAAGACTTCATGTTCTTAAAACAGTTTCTGTTGGTTACTTCAACCACTGATGGCGTCGTTCGTCATACCAGGCTAACACATCTCTAACGCGGCTGCTGACAGGCAGCAGGTAAACATTATTCCTGTTTGGTGTCATTCTTGGGTAACTGCGTGCTTTGTGCTTGTTATACTGGTGCCGCTGGGTGACCTGCGGCATGCTCTGCACCAAGCAAAAATGTGGTTAATTATATGTAATTCTGTTGAGGCAGTGGCAGCACAAAGTCCAAAAAGGATCATGCAACTGACTCGTGAGTGCAGGATTATAAACGGAGCTCAAAACAAAGATGGACACGAGATCAGTGGATGAGTTTAACCATCCAAACTGATGTGGGCCTCTCAAAGCAGAGAACATTCCTAATGACTGAGGGCTGTTGATGGTGGTTAACACTGACTACTTTAAATGGGGGGAAACTTGCATGTTCTTCTCCAACCAGGCTGATAGACGAACAGCACAGTGCACAGATCGACTGATTGTCTGCTGACTACTAACACGAGACGTGTGAAAAATCCTCCGCTGTTTTCTCTGAATAACGTGACCACCATCAAAATAGGCTGAACTGATCATGTGCACGTTGCTAAATGGGTTAGCATCCAGTTCTAAAATGACATAAGTTAGTTCAGTCTTATGGATGTACACGTGTGTCTCTCTCCATCTCCTGTGCAGAAGCTGTCTGTCTTCACGGGACCCCTACTGCATTTGGCTGAAGTCAGGCAGCTGTGCCACGGTCTCACCTGGTTTCAAGTAAGTCTCACACACACACACACACACACACACACACACACACACACACACACACACACAGACACAGACACACAAATCCAGGGAGATCTGACAAATGTCACCACAATTACCACTGCAACAGTGTTGAATGAATGTTGACTTTAAAATTGCTCACATTTACATTTTGACCAATGCTTTTATCCAAAGTTTTATTATTATTTTAATATCTTTTATTTACAAGTAATGTAAAAAGCGAGTTCCTCTGCTGTGTTCTTTCTATCTTGTTCCTTTTGAGTTCAGGCTCGCCACCAAAAGTCACCAGTTTAGAACATATTGCCAGACCAACCTTTTAAAACAGTTTTAGACTCGCGTGTTTGCAGCTTGAGTTTCAGAGTAGTTTGTTTCAGCATAATTCTGGTTTCGATCTGTGTCGGTGTTTTACGGCTGCCGTTTCTCCTCGTTGTTTTTTCAAACACACATTACATTGAAGTCGCAATTTCCTCCCTGATGTGATTCACTGTTGATTTCCCTTTTTAACAGAGAGGGCTCCACTCATGAACTACTAAGGGACAAAAGTGTGCAGATTTGCGTTGTAATCAAAGACCCCAGCAGGAGGCTTCTGCCGTTAATCCTTCCCCGGACAAAGTTGTACTAATTAGCGAGATCCGCCACTGTGTAGTTTGGTTAGTCTGAAGGCTCGGTGGTGACTACAGCTATATAAAAACATTATTAGTTCTATAACTCACAGTCACAGTGGACACATTCCAACTTGGTTAATAATGTGTAGCCAAGCAGGAGCAGAAAAGAATTTCTGTGTCTCCTCTCGCTTGCCAGTGCTGTGCACAGATAAACGGGATCTGCCGGCAACATCGACGTGATCCGATTATTGGTTCTAAGTGTGGGTCTCCTGGTCACTCGCCAACAGAGAGAGAACAGAAATGTCCTTTTAACAGGAATGAAACAAACGTGTGGCTGGGACACGGACTCACACCTGGAACTGTAGTGTGTAACAGTCTGTGGTGCTGAATTTAGCATCCACACTGTTTTAGTGCTGTTTAACGTGCAGCAGCCGTCTGTCTCATTAGTTACTGTACTCGACCTATAAACTGACATTATCAGAGCATCTTTCCTGGCTGTTTGCCTGCCTGCTCATTCAGTGAGCCGAGGAGCAGGCCGAGACAATATGGAAAGAGCTAATGTGGGTTGCACTTCAGACTCTGAGGTTTGTTTTGTTTAATATCTTACCAGTGTCACTGACAACCAGTGTTTTTTGGTAATATACTTTCCTGAAGGTTAGAAAATAAATAAAAAGCAATCGATCAATGCAAAGACGCAAGAATCTGGTTAAAGAAGCACAGTGGGGTGTGGGTGGGTGTGTGTGGGGGGGGGGGGGGGGTCTGCGGAGCGTCTTTCTCTCTCAGTCAAAGCCTGTCATAAAATCAAAAATAATGTTCCACTATATGTGTTTCAATCACCACACGCTTGAAAAATGGGGAAGAAAGATGGATGAGTGGTTGGATGGACAGATGGATGCTGTAAAGAGTGGCGGAGGAGGAGGCGGTGCAGGAGCAGTTAAAGATGGTATTTCTCCTTCTATGTGCCTCCTGACAGTCAAGGACTCTGCATGTCCCTGCGTGGCTGATGTACAACCTGCTGCTAAATCACCACCACAGGTGTTTTTTTCTTTTTCTAGTACATTGGTTGTAAACTGAGTGAGCGTACACTTACCTGGCCTCTCTCGCTCTCTCTCTCTCTCTTTCTTTCTCTCTCTTTCACACACACACACACACACACACACACACACGTGCGCAGAGAACCACTTCCACTGTCCGCTGGCTTCCAATAGATTATTTTGATGGCTGCAAATGTGCAGACCTGGAATCATTGCATATCCTCTGCATGGCCACCCAGACTTATTATTTTCCCTGCCCTCACACGGACAGAGGCTAATGGGATTTTTTTTTCTTCTTCTGGATTCGTGTTTCTGTGCCTGCTTATGTTTTTGTATTTGACAGTTTTATATTTGGGCTCTTGTACTTAAGTCGTTGCATCTTTTGTTTTCAATCATAGTTAGCTTATACTTGTTTTTTTAATTCAAAGGATGGTTCATTCAAGAAAATAAACTTCTTTCCAGTTTCTAGAGTAGTAGTAGTCATTGCCAAACAAATGGGGGCGTTTCAGTAATAATTATGTGAGGTGCTGATGCTCTTCTGGACACAAACAGACTTTCTGTTTTAAGGTATTCTGTCTGATAGTAAAGTGTTTTTTGTAGTCAAAGGTAACGTGACTTATCTTTTCCTTAACATGGTCTATCAGCAAATGTGTGTAATAAGATGTTTTCATTTTGTTGTGACTTTAAGTGGGTTTTGTGCTTAAGTGCACTGATTAGATTAGGATTCATCTGTGATCAGTAATTCCAGTAGTTGTCACTGGCAACACATCCCACTGTACTTCTAATGGCGAAGGAGGAAGCTGTGCTGAGGTTTGATTTACGAGTTTGGGTTTAGTGCTCACCATGAAGAGCCTGGAAGAGATCAGCCAAAAATATTTTGTCCAGACTCAACTATCAGCCCCCTGCCAAAATGAGAGTGAGAGAGAGAGAGAGAGAAGTAGGGAGAGACAAAACAACAAGGGAAACCAGAGGAAAGGAGATGAAGAAAAGTGAGAGTAAAGGTGTTTGTAAGTGAAATGTTAGGGAGGGGAAAGTGAAGAAAAATAAAAGGAACAAAAAAAAAAGGAAGGGGAGAAAGTGGGAGGAAGAGGAGAGTGGGTTATATGAATCTAATTCAAAATGCAGGACATCTGTTTTCAGTTTAAGGCTGTGTGCCTCTAAATCATCCAACGTTGGACCCGTATTAAGTGATAGTTTTTTTACATACCGATAATTGAAAGGAGGTGAGCAACATCTGGTGGAGGAGGTTCATGAACGTGTGTAGATAGAATGAGAGAAGGATGAACTGATGTGAGTCTGACTGCAGCTCAAAAGTCATCCACCTCCTGGGACCTCTCCCTCTCTGTCTGGCTCTTTCTCACAGTCTCCTCTCTGCTTTCATGAATTCCTTCAGTCCTTTGTCATCCAGCGGTGGCATACATTTTAACGAGCGCTTTGTGGCTGATCCAGGAGATAGGGGAGCATAGAGGATTCACAGACTGAAAGACTGTTTGACTGGACAGCTTTACTTGATACGGTTTCTGGATGTTTCAGTTTGTGTGGCATCCATAATGCATTTAACACCATCACTGTGCCAAAACAAAATACTGCAAGGAAAAAAACAGGTCAGCAGCTGTGTAGGAGGCATAAAACGTGTTTTAGGAGAAGACTGGTGACATTTTTATATTTTGGATTGTTAACAAACTCTACAAAAGGACCTGTCTACAGCAGTCAGCTGCTAGGTCAAGGCTGTGTCACACCAAGGCGGTGTCAAAAGAACTTAAGACTACTAGGACTAGCTGCAACTTGGCCTCACATTCATCTGGGCCAAAAAGTGGCACCAGGACATACAACTGTGTACCAGCAGGTGGCAGCGGTCTGTATTTTTCTTTCAAAAGGGAAAGCGGAAGATATTATATCAATATTCTATATTTAAACAAAGCAGCATTTGCTTTGCTTTTTATACCTCAGATGAGTTAATACTAGTGTTGTAGT
>JAUMHF010000008.1:1861648-1874294 GCA_032359275.1 Microctenopoma steveboyesi
AAGTGGGACTGTTGGGTTTTCTCTGTATATATTGATATAATGTGTAAGGTCTTAAACCTCACACTGTAAAGTGCCTTAAGTTAACTTTTGTTGTAAAATGGTGCTATATAAATAAAATTGAATTGGATTGAATTACTCGTTAAATCAAATTAATTTTATCTTTTTAATTATATTGTGCTTACTGTATCTCCCAGATCAGTGTGCTTTCTTTTGTGCTTTTTAAACTTCGGACGACTTCGGACATTTCTTTGTCGACTTCGCTATGATGCGATGTGTATGATGTGTGTGATCTGTCACGTGCAGTGTCCATTAAGAAAATGTTTACAATAACGTTTTTAAAATACTGGTGCATTTGAATTGAGGCGCGTAAGAAATAGCGATAGTGTTTTGTGAGGATGCGCTGATTTCTATTTTTCACCATTCCGTTCAGACAGAGACAAGACAGAGACCTCGAGAACCACAGAACTAGTTAATACACTGACCGAAAAGTCAAAGCCCAGCTCATCTCGTTAGAAATAAAGGGAGGGGGTTGCAGAGAGACCCACAGGATATAAACCACGACCAGGTTCACACAGGGTTGTGAGTAAGAACAGACGACCAGCGGTTTCTTCTGTTTGAAAAGCAGAACAAAATGATTTGTTGCCTGACTGTTGCATTCAGCTGTTTATTCATGTGCATGAACACCACAGAAGGTCATTGATGGTAAAGGGTGTCGACAACTCTGACGTGTTTTTTCAAACCTAAAGGTGACCCGTCAGCTTTACCAGTTAACTCAACTCTGTTTAAAGGCTTTAATTCAATTCAGCATACAAGTTTATACGAGTTGGCCTCGCATACGAGTTGAAATGTATTTTGCTTATATTTAATTGACTGTTGGCCACATTCGACCTTCATTGTGCAGAAAGATGAATGTGCAGTGTTTCACATTAGCGCATGGAGCATTATTTTGAAATTAAAAGTTGAATTATAGCACATTGTTAATGGAAACATGGCAGCGTTTTAAAGCTGCTTTTATCTTGTTTTTTTTAATAAATGAATTTGTCTCTTTGTGGGTTTTGGATCTTTAGTTGTAGTAGAGAGGGCCGACACGCCATAGGAGCGCACAGTTTGATTTGAAGTAAGACACGTTGCTGTTTCTTGATCTTTGAGTTTCCTGTCGTTTCCTGGTGGAGATGAGGTGAGTTACAGCCCGGTAATGACTGGAATGTTCCGTCTACAGGAGGAGAAGCAGAGGCAGGTGCTGCTAGATCAAGGTGCTTTTGAAAGATCTGTTTCCATCAGCCACAGCTATTTTTGCAGTACAGCAATTTTACCACCTCACCTCAGCTCTGTTACAATATTCCGTATATTCTGCTTTATTTATTTATTTTTACATTTCTACTAGTTTTTCTTTTGCTCACCAACTCCTTTAGCAACAAGGACACTTGTTAGTAAGTAGAATGCATTGGTGATTTTAGTCTCCCCTGGAGAAAAAATAAAATGATGGCACCCTTAAGCTCAGAGCCAGTGGTTCCCAACCTGTCATTACAATCATTATGAATTTCCTTTTAAATTACTGGATAATTTAGCTCTTTCGACATTTGAAAAATTATGGATACAAGAAGATGAGAGGGAACAATCTTTCATTAGTTGTTCAGGTCACAACCTTTGGATGCATGACATTAATAATAGTTCAGAACTAGACCCAACTGGTGCTTGAAACAACTCAAATATGAACTGGAAACAACAGAACTTTCACTGTGATTCATGCCAAAGAACACAAGCATGCTGTAAATGTGATCAGACGCTGTTGTTTTTACTTTGTGACGTCAAACAGCAGCTGCTATCAAGCTGTGAAAATGCATCTTCTCAAGATATAGATTTTCTTTTTTTTTCCTAAGTTCTTTTTCTAGACTCTTGAAACTCTTGTTTATCTCCACATGAGACGCAGCGTATCAGCTTGACAGTCGTAACT
The DNA here is from genome assembly GCA_032359275.1 of Microctenopoma steveboyesi. Lineage (NCBI taxonomy): Eukaryota > Metazoa > Chordata > Actinopteri > Anabantiformes > Anabantidae > Microctenopoma > Microctenopoma steveboyesi. Next base: position 1,863,603 of record JAUMHF010000008.1, read on the forward strand.
CTGCCCCCCTCCCCCTCATTTTGCAACGAAGCAGAGTGTGTAGCAGAAGGTGTAATGTAGTGCTCCGGGTGTGTATCTGTGCACTAAGGAGCCTCCTCACAGCAGATTCTACCAACGTACAACCCAAAACCTGACAGTTGATGGTGAAGTTACAACTTTAACACATACTGACAAACCTGAAGTTATTAATTCTCCTTGTGTTTTTCCTCCGAGCGGAGTTCTTTTTTTTTCCTCTCCGTTGTTTACTGGCTTCTGCCTCCAATTTAGACATCTATTGTTTCCATCAGGAGCTGAACAGTCTGCATTGTGTTGGGGATTGTGAGTCTCTAGACAGAAATGTAAAAATGTATGTACAAGACAAAATGTGTTTGTCTTGTGACTGTGTAACATGAGTGTGAAGAGTTTGCGCGCTAATTATAGATGCATGCTGGAAAACAGATTTAGCATATTATCAGTGCGAGATGTAGGTTTGCGTTTGTCATACTATATAAGGAACCAATTGGCTTTCTATAGAGTAGGCGTATGCGGATGCCTGCACAAGGTGTTTCTGCTTGGTTCCTCTTGCATATCAGCCCGTGTCTGCTTTGTTTGGTTAATTACAACATGTGGGAGCGTTGTTGGCGTTGATGCAAAGCGCCGCTCGGCTTGAAGCGCTTCCTCTGAGTCAACTTGGATGAATCTTAGGTTTCAGATTGACTTGAAGCCGATGCCGTTTATTGGAGGGAGAGCAGCGTATCAATTGGGGGCGCGTTTTCATCAGAGCAGCAGAAAATCAATAATTGTCAGATCAGTTTTCTTTCCAGTTTGGAGAAGCAGTTCAAAAAGCAAATTGATAGGATTTGGAGTTCAGCGAGGCAGAAATGGCTAAGTAAAACATTTTCTGAATTATTTATTTGAAACAATTTGCTCTTGTTTCACATTTTGCTGAGTACACAAGCTAATTTAATGACGTACAATCACAGGCCACAATGCATTTACACAGATGTGCTAGAAAGGTAACTCATCCATGCGGTACATGAAACAGACATCAGTAAAAAAAGATTCAGTATTTAGTCAGCGTGTTGTCAGAGGGCTCTTTTCAAGCTTACGCTCCGATTTTGCACTTGCAGTAACCCTCTTTCAACAACATTACTGCTAAATGACAGCTTTTGGCATCAGTCGCTCCGGATCACCACTCTTCCTCCTGCTCTGTTTTTTTTCTTTACTGTAGTGAGACGTCCACTGCAGAGCAGGCAGACTGTGGGTACCAATTTCACCAGGAGCAGCCTTAGTAGACTAAATTACAGTGCAAGCACAGAAAATGCTAGGTGTGAACAGAGGAGTCCAAATAACTAACTCAAGTACAACCAAGGGACGATGTTTAGAGAAAAGTGAGGACTTTTTTGCTGAATGTCACAAAACTGATAATCTTCGACCTTGTGAGAATATCCAAGTGTGGATTCTTCCCAAACAGGACACACAGACACTTTGACCTCAGCCAGACACAAACAAATTCAACCTACGGTTACTCTCTGTGACAATGGATCAGTGCAGATTGAATGATGTTCTTTGTCTTTGTTGATTTGTGTGTGTGTGTGTGTGTGTTTCTCTTCAGAGGTGGATTTGAACAGGACGTGGTGAACGGCTACCTTCAGCCCCCTGAAACCTGCCATGGTGAGACATTTTGATTATTTATAGCTCATTCGCATGAGAACAGCAAACAGGACAGAATCAACAATACACTTCCTCACGTTAGAAATGAAGGGATTATAGCCAAGACACCAGGAATATTAACTGATAACAGCCACATTCCTTTGTGGTGTTTTCTTCTTCTCTTCTCCAGATGTCCTGGCAACCACTCGCAAGCAAAACACAGCACTTGATTCAGCGTATGGTCAGTGGACAGTCTTTACATTTTGACTTAACCGGCTCAGTTGAGCACAGACATGATAACTAAACACTGCAGGACACCGAAAAGGATGTTTTGACTCTTGTGACAACCGTTCTTTGTCCATCAGCACCTATGTTCCACAGTCAATGTGATCTGACGTCCTATTCTTTATTATGCAACATGGGCTTAATCAGGTGTTTTTCTGATCACTTATAACAATACCCACAAGAAGAATAATGAAAGAGTGTCTCAGATACAAAACACATTACACAAGCAGATCGTAAATTAAAGGTTAGAAAAACCTTTTCTGAGCATGTCAAGTATAGTTTCTTGTTTTTTGGTGAATTGAAACACAAGATAAAGGTTGGAGGAAGGAAGCTGGTCCATAATTACACATCTACCACAGACACATCCTGTGTTCTTCTGTAGGACGTGAGATTTATACTATGAAAATATCAACCTTTTTTGTGTGGTGTCTCTAAGTAACACGTAAAGTGTTGACCTACTTGTTTGCTTTTTATCTCTAAGGATCAGCTTCAAAGTAAATGTTTCTTCACTCTACATCTTGGGAGGTTAGCTTTATTGAAGCAGCTGAGTGGCCGGTGCCACCTCTCCCTCTCAGTCAGGCTGACAGCCTAAACATCGAAGCCATTGTCTGGAGCATTACTCCTTTGATGGTCCAGGAGCTCCGCTAGCCAGGCTGCCTAATGCCCTGTATCAAGAAGGATCATCATCCCTGTCACGTCCCATTACTCCCCCGCCGGCCACAACGCGCAGCCCCTGGCACGGCCGGAGTAGAAATAGAAATGCAGCCAAGCTGGCTAGTTCTCACATAAGATTGAGGTGGTGGTGTTAGGACAATTATCTAACACTGCAACTTTCCAAACTAGCCGCTTACAATGAGATAGCTGCTGGCCAGACTCGATCACTTTTATCTACACAACTAAAGCACCCTCCTCAACTTTCTGAAGAGTTTTTAAGGCTTCTCAAAGTTAGATCCCTTTGTCACTGAACAAATTGGGACACAGGGGACCTACTGGCAGTCGCTGATCCAACAAAGTGATTAGTATCAACACTGAGCTCATCGTGCTGGAAGATGAAGGCCATTATGGCCCAGCAGAGCCAGCGATGCTCTATCCCCCATTCTCTTGCACAGAACAGAGGCCACTTTGTCTGCCAGAGGCTTCAGCCTGGACTTTCACAGTTTCTCAGTGTCTCAGTAGCAAGTAAAACCTCTCTGCTGGAGGAATTACCACTCAGTCGGTAGCAATACTTGATGAGCAACCCCACTGCTTAATCCTGTGGGGCTCTCGCCACCCCAATGCTCCACTGCGTCGTTTGAAGTTCTGAACATGCAGTCAGATTCTGTCTGTTGTTTTTTTTTCTAGCTGATTCACACAAAAAGCCTTTTAAGTCTCTGCACTGAAGATCAATTATCAGCTTTTCGAGACAATAAAACACCCCATATGCTGAACAAAGCTGTTGTCACACGGGGGCTTCGTTCTCTGTTCAAAAAAACACACCAAAGCAAGGACATTTTCTTTCTTCCACTTCCCCGTCACCCGAACAATTGCAGCTAGCAGAGGGACGGGAGCGAGACAAATGCCTGACTGTGTAGGTAATCAAATGTTCCTCTGTTGTATAATGTGTGTTTTTGTACTTTATCACCAGAGAAAGAGGAAAAATAATATGACCTCTTTCGTTGCACTTTCAGAATAACACAATTGTGCTAAATTGAAGTCCTGAAGGTATTGCCCGAGGTGCCAGGGACCGAACACCCCCTGGCGTACAGTTTTTAATTTGCCCAGCGCAGATGGTGAACTGACGGGGCACCTCATTCAGAGCGAACGCTGTCAAGTGGCTCACAGTGAGAAGGAGAGAGAACGAGCCCTTTTCCTGCAGTGTGGGTGTGAGCTCTGCACAATGCTAACGTTACCACTGGCTTATTAGCGCAGGGGCCCAAGCCAATAGCAACATGCTGCTTACTGGACCTCAAGGACAACAGAGAGCTAATAATGCAATCAAGATGGCGGAGTGTGTCATCAAGATGAATATGTTTGACGAAAAGAGGCCTATGGCAGCTAATGCCCGGCATGTGTCTTGGCATATGTTTGAAACTGTTTGAAATGTGTCCGTCAGTAATGTTTGCTGCTCTGCCTCAAGGTGACTGAGATCCCTGTGAAACAGCTCAGCTTGGGTGAGGTAGTGGAAAAGAGATGTGGAGGGGAGTATCTATTTCCACTTATCTGTAAAAAGACTTTGGAGAGCCACAGATGAGTTTTAATGATGTCAGAGCTCATGGCTGTGTAGAAAATAAGATGGACAACCAGGACTTAACTAGGCATTACTGAGGTCGGTGGTTCTCTCGTATCATGAAGGTAGAATTCAAATATAGTTTTAACCCAGGTCTTTTATTTATATATTGTTAAAGTTCCCAAAATGTGTAAAAACCAAATATCACTCATGGCTTCTTTATACTTAAATTATAGTTTAGACTCAACTTTTAGAAAGCAGACTTTCTTCTGACAAATGGTGAGATAGCTGTGGAATGACATTTAAATAGTCCAAATGTGCTATAAGATAATTCTTTAAAGTAAATAAGTAATATTTGAATGTGATAACGGCAAGAGTATATCTTAAGAATGAGGGACATGCTAAAACCCTCGGTTCCTGGAGATTGAGCTGGATATTGAGCAGCTGGTACAGTACACTCCAGCCCTTTAAATCAGTGTGTGATGTGCTGGATGAATTAACTTCTGCTCTGTGTGCTCATCGTGTTGCTCACCATCATCACAGAGTCTTTATGTTAACGGGTGATGCTTTTCCTTCCACTCAGGTCTCACCCTCATCTCTCTGAAGTTGATTGTCTGGGCTGATTCACATTTCACTAATCACTCACTCTGTCGCCCTCCCTTCCTCCTCCCCTTCCTCCTCCTCCTCCTTACCCCTTCACTACAACCACAGGGAAGACCACACCCACAAGCGCCAGCACCACCTATCATGGGGCAGCATTCCCAAAGGAGGCAGGTGACCCTGAAAGAGGTACAGGTCCTGATGGCCCTCCCCCAGTAGGGGAACAAGGGTCACCTGACTTGGAGCCAATCAGTGTGGAGATGGAGGGTAAGGGGGAAGGAAGGCCTCAGTGAACTCAGACCTGCGGGGGGTTGCACTGCTGGGCCCCAAACGCCTCACCGTACACTTCTAACAAAACTGACCACTAACGAGAAAATGTTCTGGGTGAACAGTCTCCCATTGTCAACACGCATACCAGCGCCGTATCCATCCAGTTATTCATCACATGCCTCCACAGCCAATTCTCCATGTACCTCCAATTCACTTATTGAATGACGTCTCGCTTCAGTGATCACGCCGCTCTGTACGTTTACCACTGCAGATACCTGGTGATGACTGATAAATAAGCTGCTGATCCTGTTAGAGGCTGACCGTTCAACCCACGAGGTGGTATGCATGCTGATATGTGTAATTGTTCTTCCAGGATGATATGAAATCACATCAGTTAGCTCACTAACACTTAACTCTCAAGTTCAAACAATATCTTATAGAGAGCCATCAAGAATTAGATTTTTTTGTTGCTTCATGCACTTCATCAGTCTCTGTTAAATGACAAAATTTCCCACAGCTTCATTTAATCGTTGCTGTAACTTAAAGCCTTAAGTGGTTAATGCAGGTATCGTCTTTGACATGACTAAAGGCCACAGTGTACATATTAACTGAACAAAGATAAACATAGTTCGGATTAAGAATATTACGTTGAACGAGCCCGACCCATGCTATCGCCCTGTAATCAAGTACCTATAATTGCACAATGCAATAAACCCTTGTACTTGATACGAGTCCTGGGTCCAAGACCAGCCTAGACTAAATTTATATTTAAAAACAAGAATGGTCACAATTCAAATAATAATATTTCTAAAACGGTGCATTTGTAAGTATTCTATTGCTGTCAATTTCTTTTCTGAGAGACCCAGAGGATTCTGTATCAGCATATCTATTTGTCTATAAAAAAGGTTTGGACAACCGTGATTTATTTGTCCTCTCTCCAACTCTCCAGTATATTTTTCCATATTTTCCCCACGTATTCTGGGTACGTGGACTGATCCCTGCTGTAAAAGGACAAACTATTGTGTTTCACTTTACTGGGGAGAGAATCGTGAAGGATCCGTACAGGGAGAAAAGCCCAAATAAATAACTACACTTTAGAAAAGGAACTCAAAAACCCACAACATTATTTGATAGTTTTGATAATATTTGCAAGGAACTTTTTTTGAGCTTTTGAAACTGCTCACCCTCCAGCGAGCGGCACTCTAGGCAGCCGCCTAGTTCGCCTATGCCAAGAGCTCTGGGTTTAACCAAACATGTTGGCTTTCTCAACACAACAGTAGTGAATGTGATAGTGATACTGCATTGCCTCTAATTAACTCCTCAAATCAAGTAGAGAATCTCAGTCTAAACAACACTTCTCCCACATGTCCTTCCTCATCTTTTATTTAGCTCATTAACACTCACAAATATTCTATTAATGTTTCCAACACACTCAAAAAATGCAAAGCACCAGCTAGGTAAACTCATTCTCAGCCTCTCTTTAGACCATTTATTTACATTTCTAATTTTCATTCCAATTTTAAAAACACCACACAAATAATTTCCTTGTCTATCCTTTAATCAATCTGTCCAACATAAAGTATTATTATAAGTTAGTTATTAGTCACATTAGACTTGAAACACTTAACAAAGTTGAGCTGTTACCAAAGAAAAAACGACGGGAACACTCAATGTGCAAATACCCAAAAAAATGTGTGGATGTTTCACACACCAGCCTTTCTTATAAAGATAACACAGAATGTGAAGTGGATACTAGAAGCACAGTGGCAAAGGAGCTTGTGCTGCTGCATTCAACTCCCTCCTTATAGGTCTTCACTCTGAAGCGGTGCGTAAGAATTACTGAATGACCCTGCATCCACTTTACACTGACTCCAGCCTCCGTTCAGCATCTAGCACTACACAAAGCATCTTCACCAGGTTGGCTGACGTTCCTGGAAAGACACAGTTTTCAAGTAGGCTTAGATAAAAGAAATGAGCAATGAGTTTCTTATGTCCATAAAAATATACAATGTTCAATCACGGCCAACAAAAAATGGATGGCACATTTTAGTTTCCACATGTAGGGAAACCTATTCTTATTTAGAATCATGTATCACTTCAGCTCCCCCACATTGTTAAACCCATAATGCAGTGACTGCACAGCATCGAGCTGCCCCCAATAAATGGCATGACCTATAAAAGTCCAACCAGTTCGTGAATATTTAATTACATCTTGATCTTTATAGACTTGAGTCTCATTTTTTCCTACATACTTAATCACATTCAAGCTGATTAACGTTATGAGTATCAAAGATTACAAATCGCAAGTAAATAACTAAATAGCCACGACAAAGTGCAAGACAGCTTCCCTGTGACTCTCTACTGAACATGTATAGGAACAAGCTACAAGACGAGCAAGAGACAGTGAGAGTTTTAGGGGCTTGCCTCTCTTTACAAATTGAGCATATTCGTGCAGGTTGAGGAGGAAGATAAGGTTTAGTTGGACATGATTCAGGGAGGCAGCACGAGGCAGCTTTTGTCCCGCCCTTGCTTGCTTGCACAGGCACCATGTCCATAAATCCTGAGCGAGTGAAAGACTCTTCCATTCACATGGACAGACTCTGGCTGCAATGATGAGCTACTCAGGCTCAAATGAGAAAAGCACATAACAAATAAATAACCAGCACCGGTCTGTACCAGAGAGTTGGACTACAGGGGGGTGGAGGATGTAATAGAAACAGCAATGCAATCTATTTCCACCAGAGACTGTGATGCTGCCAGTTCAATCAGAAGAGGTGGTCGGCTGGGTTGATAAGGCAGGAAAGGAGCTGGTGTGGAAGTAACAGCATCACAGTTCAAAGTGGGCCCCAGTCTCTCACACTTCCTGTCCATTTCTCACCACATATCTGCTTTTCTGTCTGTGCCTTGTGTAGAGAGCCTGCAGCTGTGTCACAAATCTCCCAGGAGCCACACCTAGGGATATCAGACAAGAAAACACAAATGGCGAAGAAAATTATAACAACAAAACACTACAATTATACATTTGTACACTAAAACAAGTCCTTTTTTGGGATAATCCATGACCTTGATCACAGGACATGGATGATACATTATTTATACGTGTTTATTCAAATTGGCTAGTTTAATAATAGTCTTATCTTTTCTCCAAAGTAAAATAGTTTCGACAAAGAGAGAAAGAGAGCTCATCAACAAGCCACCAGGATAAGGCAAAGATAGAAAGAAACTGACTCAAACCTGTCCCCAAACCCACGCTGTGAAACAGCCCTGCAGTTACTAAAGTAAATCTAACTCTGTGGATTTGCATAGTGAAGCATCTGTTGGCACTTTAGGAAGATTCTTACAAATATCTGCTTGTTCCACATACATAAAAGGTACTTTTTAAAAATACGATGGATTCTCTCCAAGACTGCATGTGTGCCTCGGTAGTCTGTATATCTTTTAAATTAAGCACAGTCGGGAGCCATTGACGGTTTAATTTTCACTATAAGTTTTTTAGTTTGTTGGAGAACCATTTCCCTTTCTTATGTGTGACAGCTGAGACAGATTTAATGGCTCCAGAAAGTTTTCCTTTCAGCAGACACACAAGGGAGCATTTGACTAAAAGCAACCTATGAATCCACTTTGTGAATGTTAGTAAGATATAAATTCAGTAAGCTATAAGTACAAAGGCAGAAAGGGACGGATACAAATCACAAAATTTAATTTTTGCTCATATGTGGGAAACTCTATGGCGTTATATAAACGTGAAGAAAGATTAAAAGACAGGGGAAGAAACCTGTTGGCCTGCTGCTATTTAGAAAAATGCCGGCAGTCAGGTTGCACTAGGGCTGTTTCAGACTAGGGAATACGCCCACCTCCCTATTGTGTGTCAATACAGATTTTTATTCGTTGGCAAAACTGCTGTTGCACCATACTCCTGGTTCTAAACCTCTCTAGGTTGTTTTTTCTCTTCTCCTGCCCTCTATTGTGATTTGACCTTTTCCTTGACTCCTTTGCACATTTAGATGAACCACTGTGGGCTTGACTTAAAAGCCAGGCTAGCAGCTAATTTAGCTGACATGCACTGGGAGATGGCTCAATAACGGAATCAAATGAAGCGGGCATTTTCTAACTCATTAGAACACTACAGGAGGGTGAACTCAGGCTGAACCTTTGCAAGAAGAAAGGCTCCCGTCCTGGGGGGGGACGTTGATGCCAGCTACTTTTCTAAAGAGTTATTTATACTTCAGAAGACCATGACAATGGACCATCTATATCATCCAGCCACTGATGGAGCTCTGATTGTCCACTCTAACCACCGTCACAATATCTGCTGCTTAGATGCACTTCATTCTTTTGAAAGCTGCTGTCACTTTCTCAAACTCTAGATATTGTGTTAAGTTACAACATTAAAATATCATTTCCATTTTCAGATCTTCAGCAGCCAGATTTGGGTCGTTTGTCCGGAACAGGTTTCTTATGACTTGCCTTTGCTGTGGACCCTACTGGCTACTTTCATGTGGTTTCTCAGATTGTGGATTATGATGCGCGCACACATTTACATTGGTGTTCGAAACATTACTGCCAAATTAGATTCACTGAGTGATAGTAATGGCAGTTTGCACAGCTCTCCAGCACTTTATGGCAATTTTGAAATCGTTTTACTGCAAAGACGCTATGTTCTGTGGAAACAAACTAAGCTTACAGTCATTACAAATACAGAATACTTTATTTTTATAGCCAGCACTTCTTATGGCTTTCCTGTATTTATTGGAACATAATTATTTGTTATGTAAGTTGCACTTCTCAACAGTGAGGAGATAAACTGTCAGTAAGTCTTTGAGGATTCAGTCATGTAGAAGAAAACTGACTCTGGTGTGGACTGTCTTTTTAAGTTGGCCAGTAAAGCCAAGATTCTTCCAGTGACCTGCTTCTCTTTCAAATATGAACTATAAGTTAGCATTGGAATCATTTTGCTTTACCAGCCAATACCATGTTGAATTGATAAAAACCTCTGCAACTGCATGTTTAACAAAATAGGGAAATAATTCAGTGCATGTGCTCTGTCTGGTTTAATGACATATGGTAAGTTAATCATATGCCAACTTACAGGGTTGCTCCACCAAAATGACAAAATAAGATATTGTCTATTCTTAAGTCCAGGAGTTCCTAGACATTCAGATAGTTTGAGTTTATTTTGATTCTACAGTATTTTACATATCTGCCTCATGTGCAACCACAGTGTGTGTTTCAAACCCATCCTATAAACATTTAACTCATCCAGTAGAAAGTTGGTGAAATGTGTAAATGTAACAAAATATCATACTAATACTTTTCAGTTTTTCCTATGTATAGTTTAATATTTTACACAACAAATACGCCATTTTTACATTTACACTTAGGAGTGGCCATATAGAGAGATTAGAGAAAAACAAGTTCCAGTAGCTTTGGAAAGTATTTGGACCCTTCAGTTCTATGCTTTGTGCCTTTTGTTGTTTGGAACCTCAACCAAGCAGGTTCTTGGCTCATCTGACCACAGAATATTTTTCCTAATATTATGAGTGTACCTCTTTTGGACTGCATGGCTTGACTTTTGTTCTATTATCTCTTGTGGGACCTCATATACACACACACACACATATATACATATACAGGTCCTTCTCAAAAAATTAGCATATTGTGATAAAGTTCATTATTTTCTGTAATTTATTGATAAACAT
>JAUMHF010000008.1:1875172-1888070 GCA_032359275.1 Microctenopoma steveboyesi
TTACCCTCTTGCTTGAGGGTGTCAATGATGGCCTTCTGGACAGCAGTCAGGTCGGCAGTCTTACCCATGATAGCGGTAACTTTATCACAATATGCAAATTTTTTGAGAAGGACCTGTATATAGATAGATAGATAGATAGATAGATAAGTCATGTCCTTTTCTGTTTCTTTCATAGTTCAGTCAAGTTCTTTTTAAATTTAACCAAACAGGCAAAGCTAACCGTGCATTAAGTTCATCTGATACATGATTTGTTTTTTTTATTTTCAAACATTTAACAATATTTCAATAATCTTGACTTCGTTATGTTTTATTTAATGGGAATTTTCTCCATTTTAAATGAAATGCAACAAGCGGAAGGGGTCTCAGTACTTTCGGACGAGATAATAAATGCATGAGCAGAGAGCGATATTTAGTTTTATTTAATTATCTGATTGAATTAACCCTTTAACCAAACTGTCGTTAAAAAGTGTGTTGGAAACAAAATGTATACTTCTACTTAAAAATCTGACTTTCCTTTCAAGGCAAAGGTGTAAGTATTGATGAACTAGACACACACACACACTCACACTGTGAGGTTTTAATTGCCAGATGTCACAGCATACTTAATTTACCAGTATTCAATCAAAATTGTAATGAAATATATGCTCTGTATGCATCAGCACACCTAGAATCAAATACACTTCTCATTACCACTACTTTTCAATTGGAATGGATCTGATACATTACACCATATCACCTTAGCTCGTGAGCATATATTAAAACCGCATCCAATTGGCTGAGCACTGAGGTGGAATATTATGCAAATTCCTAATAACAAGTGTACATGACTGAATTCACTCAGTCAAAAGCCAGAACCATGCACAAATGTCGTCGGTATACTCACTGTGTGTGTGTGTGTGTGTGTGTGTGTGTGTGCGCGCGCGCTCGCATGTCAGTGCGCACATGCACACACATCGTGTTCTGTTTGCTAATCATGCCTGTCACTGCACAGATATCAAGTATTAAAACTGTCAAATTACTAAAGCTCACAGTAACGGGGCAGAACTGCTCTGCTTTTCAACTGGATTTGAAAACGGGAAAAATTTCATTTGTTTCAATCTTTAACCTCAGGCTGTCTTTCAGGAGTTAAACTGTTATTTTTTTACTGTGGAAGAAATAAATCTGCAGTATTAGCAGGAGGCCTATGAAGCTCGGGGCCATTTTGTCCCATTGGCTTCTCATTGGGATGGAGTAGCCATTAAGGGAACAATTACATGCACTTGTAAGCTTGCAGAGGCAGAAAATAATTAGGGCTATTTTGAAACATCTTTAGTTGATGCGTTAAAAAAAGAACACAAGTTGTTCTTCAGGTTACAAAGTATTTAAGCACACCCTTGAGAAAAAACTGAAACAATGAAAAGGTTATGTCCGAAAAAAAATGTTGTTCCTCTGTTTAAATTCTCTTGTAAAGTGTACAGTAAGAGTGTTTTCTGATATGAAACACTTCCTGGCAATGTTTTAAATTCTGATATTGTAGAGTTCAGATGCCGTAGTGTCCTGCAGGAGATATGAAAGGAATTCTTTCACAATTGAACAAGTATAAAACTTCAGAGTGGTACGATTACTGGTAATTGGTGTCAGGGAAAAGCTTTTGGGTGATGTACTGTTAATGAAGTAGATTTAAGATGCCTACTAGAGCTTGCAAAGGCAGCAACATTTACATAATCACTCACATGCTTAAGAGAAGTCGTCACTTCCATTTGTTATTTGTTTTCAGAGTTGACTTCATCACCTCCTGTGTCTATTTGCCTGCTGCCAGTTAGCTAGATCTTGTAGGACATGGCACAAGTAATGCTGCTGTGCCATCTGTTTTAACACTATGGATGCAGAGTGCTGCTCTTCTTATGGTGTTATGGTAGAGCATGAAGGTTGTTCTCCAACCATATCACAGCGGCCATGGAGCACCAGTCTTTAAAGCCCAGCAGAGTGATGGTCTGTCGCTTACCCCTTCGTCTCTCAATCTGTCTATCCTCCTTCAAATCTGCTCCTTGCATATTCACTCATTTTCCAATTCTCCAATATATTTCCCTTCCTTTTTCATCTCCAGTCTCTCTTTGTCTCTTGCTCCATTGTCTTCTGCGTCTTTCATTCATTCCCATCTTCATTGCCAGTTTATCACAAAAGTAGAATTTCATCCCTTCATCTTCCTCTTCTTTTCTCCCCTTGGTTGTCACAATACATTCTTTCCTCCCTTGCCTCCACTCACGCAGCCCATCTGTCTTTTTACCTTTTGGCAGACTTGGATATCTCTATATTAAGCCTTCACTGAGCCGAGACCATGTTGAGTTGACACAGAAATATAATGTGACGATGTTGGAGATAAACACTCACTGTGAAGCTATATGAACAAAAGAATATATAATTAATTATCGCCTGAAGGTGAAAAGCCCCCCCATCACCACCACATAATACTACAAACATTTTTCTTTGTCCTTTCAAACCCCAGTCTTCAGTTTCTTTACAATTGTAGGGCCAAATAAGTGCCTAAGTGCTTCACCCCGGCTGTCAGTAGGATTCACATGATATGAATTTCACTGACAGGTGGCTCCATATGTCCAAAAAACCCTGTGATTGAGTCATCCAGCCTGCTCATGCAACGTGATGTGACAGGTCATTCATAGGTTCCCCCTCAAACACAAGGCACAGACTGAGAGCAGGGGTCACAGCAGAAAACATACTGTGTATGAGAACAGACTCATTACAAAAGGTGCACGTCTGCACCGCCACCAGGATGTTGATCAGTTAAAACCGAAAACTTGGAGCTACAGAGCGAACGAAGCTGCAGAGCTGATTGGTGGCCTGTGTAATGAGACAAAAAAAATCTGTCCAAGATTAAAAGAAGAGGTATTAACTGGCTCGCTGCAGCACCACTTTTGATTGCATCTCCCACTGGGATTGCAATTATGATTTATGACTTTTTAATGTGGTCATAAGTCGAAGCAATCATAAGAATAAATGGCTAAAAATTGAGGATTTTTAATTGGAAGCTTTATTCAAAGCATTATTTTCCAAGAAGACACAGTACCGCTGTCTTTGCAGGGAAAGTGGAAGTGAAGTACACCTCTAAAATAAATGTAGTGATACATGACAGGGAGAAAAATAAGCTTTACAAGAGCACCCGCATGACGTTTTATAGTAACTCAATAACAAAATAATAATCTCTTGTTTGACTATGTACATACAGATAAGTCTTTTAACCTACACTCTAATTTTGGTATATCCTACACCATCTCTAATAAAGAAAATGTTGTAGTTACTCTGGTATCAGTAGCCGTTTGAGACACATAAAAATGAGCTTGGATTCACATCTCTTGTGTATTTGTCATGAGATTTGACCAAAATCTAGCAAGTCCCTGATCAGATTTTGCACCTCTGTAATATTCTCTAATATTTATCTTTAATCACATTTACTCAGCGATGAAGAGTCTTCTTGGCCATTTTAATACATACTCATTACTTTTTAACAATGTTCAACTAGCCCTACCTGTCTCCAGGGGTTTTATTCACACCTTCCAGTGCAGTAAAATGAAAATCTTACGGAATGCAAATGTCAAACAAACCAAAGAATTTGGGTTATATTTGTGGCCTTACAAATGACTGGCTAGTTTGAGAAAGCTAATAATGAATGTACAAATAAAACTTTAGCTATGTCGATATAACCAATGTGTCAACGAGTTTACTAGATTTCATCACTACTGCAATATACAAACTATGCACTCATGGGTTTTGTGTTTATCACACAGTTCTGGAACATGGGGCCTTTCAGACCAAATAATCGAGTTCATCTCCCTCATACTCATCCACCAATCATCATCTTGAACATCGTCATTCAAAATGTCTCAAATTGTCATCAACCCTGATTTAGACATAATTTTTGATTTTTATTCCTCTACAAAGCTTTCATTAGCTTTTGAATTTAGCTTGTTTGGGTACACCTGCATTTTTCCCTCCGCGGTACAACTCAGCCATCCCTGTCCACACACTAATCAGTTTCACAGAAACCATCATTAAGGGCAAAGAGAAGGGCTTGATACCACAGATGGCAACGCCATCTTGCAAATGAGCTCTGATTATGAGAGATGGCAGGTTTCACTCTTCTTATTATTGCTGCTTTTCACGCCATTACAAAATCACATTGCGGGGGTTACATCACCCAAGGACATTTGCATGGTAGATTTACCTTAACTAATCCTGTGTTTTTGGTGCACTGTTGCACAGACTGTCCCCTCATATTCATTTTGCGTCTGTGCAGTCAAAGGCATTGCACTCAGTGAGCTAATAGATAGACCTCTTATTTTTGGTTTGTTCGTGCACCAGATGCTCTCACCCCTGACACTTGCACTGGAAAGCAAAGTCCATGAAATTGACATCAGGTTCCTGCTGTTGTGCTTCTATCAATATTTAATGCTCTAATACTATTCAGTGTTGATTTCTTACTGACTTTGGAATGCTTGGCCTCTGCCAGTCTGAGGGGACAGCACAAATTCTGTATTTATCTATCAACACTGGAAGCAAGGATAGCCAAGAACTTAGTTCAGATACCTGTCCCACTACGTTTCCACATAGCAAGACCCATGTAAACACAATCTGTCTGTCTCAGCTGCTACTTGACCTATATTATCTCTTAAAGATTTTTTCTTTCGTTTTACTCAGAAAAGCTTTAACTGAAGTACCATTTTTGTCAATCTTTTTCTCTTTTTCAAGGTGTGAGACGGCCACCTGAACAAGAGAAGACCAATCACAGTGTGCATTATACTCTACTGATTGCTTGTGTTTTGGTGGCCTTCGTCCTTGGCGCATTTCTTTCTGGCTTCCTGGTCTCCTGCTACTGCAACCACACCAGCCACAAGAGCAAGAAATTGGCAAAAGATCCAGAGGCACCAATTCCACATGCCCTGTCTCTCCGCAGCCTGGCCAAGCTCAATGGCCTCCTGGAAAGCCAAAGTAAGGATGACAAACTGGAGGTGTCATCTCCAAAGATCTACAATTCTTTTTACGCAAACAGCAAGGAGCATCACCCACACAGGAAAGGAGGAGGTCATCATGGAATGACGATGGGCGACCTGGTTCACCCCCACCTGCACCATTCGTCTGAACTCTCTGGTCTTCCTACACCAGACTCAACTCCAGAACTGCCTATCAAGAGCATGAAAGCCTTCAAGAACCGGTGGGAGAAGAACCAGAATTGTAATAATGCCAAGGACCCAAAGTCTCACAATATCGTATCTAGGCCAAGCTCAGCCCTGCTTCACCAACAAGTGTTCCCCTACTCCCAAGGCCTATCCAATGGCCAACCAGTAGGCGGAAGTCACCTTCATCCTGAGGAACGCAAAATTCACAATGTTGAACGTGTACTATCTCAACAGGCTTACCCTGGTTATTCTCAGAAAGTGATGGAGGTAACTTCCCTCGATGAGCTCCTGAAGCACATCCATGACGCAAATGGAAGCAAAAGCTCCCAGTTAATGAGCCCATCGAGTCTGATGGCTAGTGGTGGTGGTCAGCTAACCTTCGCCAACCGCATCCAACCTCAGATTCCTGAAACAGAATCTGCCCCTTACTACAGCTCATCCACTTTACCTCGTGATAGCCTCACTCGGCGCATGGATGTTCCTCCAGACATCCCCCCTCACCACCAGTCCACCCTAGAGAGGAGACACTCCTCCCAGAGGCACTCGCTGATTGCTGCAGCCACCAAAATGCCCAATGGAGGTGGAGGAGGAATGATCCCTCGTCAGCATAGCTTCAGCCAACGAAATGGTGGGCCCAGCCAGCCACCTCCCCTTCTAGCACGAATGAACTCAACAGGCAGTGCCTGCGAGGTTCATTACCCTCTCATTCCCAATGGATACCTGGCACGCCAGCACAGCTACAATGGAGAGCAGGAGGTCCCTCACAGGGGTGCCATCGTCCGCCGGGCCTCCTCTCTCAAACCTGATGTCCCTCCTAAGCCGTTGTTCATACCTGCCACATCCCCAGTCAACCAACAGGGGAAGTTCAGCTACTGAGGATGTTCAATCCTGGACTAGGGAGAGAGTCTCCCTCATTGTGTCTTCTTAAAGCAACTCCCATTTGAAGAAATGCACTGGGTTTGAGGTTGCAGACCTTCATAAGAAAACACAACCAGTGCCACTGTGGACGAAAGCCTCAACCAAACTTGTTTTTTCCCCTTCTTATTGTCCAACGAATATATTTGTACCATATTGGTATTGCTCAGCTACTTGCTTATTATAGAACCGCTGACTGGGGTGACGTGACGCCACCTACTTATATTAAGCTGCCAGTGTCCTCAGTGTGGATTTACAATGCAACTTGAAAGCGTTGGAGATGGCAGAACTTTACACTTCACTCATCTTTAAGACTTAAAAGCGGGATGCTCCTGCAATGCTTAGATTCATGCTTTTGCTTAACCTTTTTGCATTTTTGATGTAGTGTTGGTAACCAGTCCCCACCCTCCCTACCCCACCCTCGAATGTGTTTATATTATGCATGTGTGTGTATATATATGTGTGTTTATATTCACACCGTATATGTATACATATACATATGCAGCATATGTAACTTGTGGTGAAAAGTCAAATTCCCCAGAAAGTAGTTATGTCTTTGCCTTACTATACTCTTTCTTTGGGCATATCAAATGACCCCACCCCCTGCCCCACCTGGTAAAAATACTTTAGGGACACCACGAAATCATGCACTTCATCAACACAGCTCATTGTCAGTTGGCTAAAAACACAAAACTAGATTTGTTCATGTTAACATGAGAAAGACAATACTTCAACAAAGCAGCTATATTTGTCTTCTCTCTTCTTTTTTAAAACCCAGCAATTGTCAGGTAAAATTGACAAAACTGGGTCCATTTAAGTTTTTGAGAATGTTTCTATAAGATTGGTGCTCCACACGTCTAGTGGGTCTAACAT
This sequence comes from Microctenopoma steveboyesi, assembly GCA_032359275.1. Taxonomy (NCBI): domain Eukaryota; kingdom Metazoa; phylum Chordata; class Actinopteri; order Anabantiformes; family Anabantidae; genus Microctenopoma; species Microctenopoma steveboyesi. Next base: position 1,882,132 of record JAUMHF010000008.1, read on the forward strand.
TCTCTGAAATGGAAATAAACAATACTGTATACTCCTGACATATTTTGGACCCAAAGAGGACAAGACGAACTCAATACACCATGTGGCTCTATGAGAATGAACATAAAACATACAAGGACTGCAGTTATTATAATTATTAACTTTGTGGCTATTGGTTGTAAATAAAGGAATAATTACTAGCCAAATTTTAACTGTATGTGTAAATGTGTGCCTTATTTAATAATAGTGTGTGACATGGGGATAGGGATTAATGCAAGGGGCTCAGATGGCTACTATGCTACAGTATATTGTAGGTGTTTTATTTTCTATGGTTGTCAGTCTGTGTCATACAGTATCTATTGTATATTTGAAGAGTTTCATTCCACAGTGAGAAATTTGTCATTTATCAATTTATCACATTTTCTGATAAACTGCAAATATGATTGTAACACTTTATTAATGATGTTTGTTTTTTTAAAGATGGATGCAGTTTTTGGAATGAAACCCTTCTTTTTTTTTTTATCCCAGAAGTGTGAGCCTGCAGTTTTCTTATTTGGGAGTGTTGAGCAAAACAGGTACACCGCCAGAGACTGCAGATATTCAGGTTCAACTTCCTCCATACTATGTCACTTTCCACTGGGTGTTATTTTTCCTATAGGTTCTGTTTCTATACGTCATTTTCTTTAGCAGTAGTGTTGACTCTCTTTGGATTCATAAGGAGCAGTTCACAGTTTCTCACAGTTCCTCTTATCACCAGCAGACCTGTAACTATTGTAGAAATCTCATTTTATTCACGAATGAAGCAAATACAGTGTGTGGCTTATGTGACGCCACAGTCGTGAATGTCCGGCAATATTATAGATGATAAAATGTATTTTCAGATTAATGTAAAGCAAAGCGCTTTTGCCTTTGTGTGAAAATCAGAATGCATACACGAAGAGTCGTGTGCCTGGACTTCTACAAAGGTTGCTGCTACAGTTTCGCTAAAATATATTGAAAGATGGAAAAGCGCAATGAACTTTGATCTGTTGAGCTGAGATTGCCACTTTGGTCGTTACTGGGAAAGCAGTTGTAAAATAGATGGACGCAGTGCAGAATATCTGCCAGGGTTTTTCCTCGAGGGGGGTGGCATTGCCAGTCGGCTCCATCTCCAAATGTCCACATCTTCAAGACTTTCCGCTGTTGCACTTTCCAGCAGAGTCACTTTGGCCACGGTTGACTGGAAGTGCAATCAATTCTGTGAAAACAACACTACCATATTTATTGTGTCTGAAAGTGGTGTTTATTGATTGAAATTTCCCAGAGCTCATTTGACCTAATGTAAAGTTTAGCATTCATACTCAAACTCCATTAAATTAAGGGAAATATTGCCAGCCAGAAAAGGTTTGCTGGGAGAAAATATGTTAGATCTGGACATTAATAGTTCAAACGACAAATACAAAGCATTCATCTTGATTTAACGTCGTGGCCATGATGTGTCATAAGAGGAATTGTGGCAGATACAGTGATTTGTGTTTTTTTTTTTAATCTGCCTGTGACAGATTGTTTGGGAGAGGTCTCACTTCTAAAAGCTCTATTAGTGTTTGATTTGATGTAAATGCATTGTATCTGGGCAGGGTCTCATTGAATCAGTATTACCTTTTATTTTACTGTTTAATTTCCAGGCTGCACTTTCTGAATTACTCTGAATTTGGTCTCACAAAATACCATTGTATGTCTCTTATACTAGGAATAAAATGAAAAGATGTTGCAAGTGTCTCATTGGTGCATGTGTCACAACAAGCCACGTGGAATCACTGCGTGCTGGACAAGGGGTGAACACAAACACAAGCTAGTTTACTTTCATCAAGAAGTTAGTTTAATCATCCGGGTGCGTCAAAAACATGACATTAGAGGAAGAATTCAAACAGAAAGTGATTTGTTGTTCAGCACAGATCCAGGATACGTCTTCAATACAGTCATACAGTCAATACAGTCTTCAATACAATACAGTATCCCACTCGAAGTTCAATCATTCATTCAGCAGGAAAATCTATAGGATCAAATTAACAACTTCCAGATTCCAGTTACATCTCTGGGACATGGGCTCAATTTAAAATGAGTTTGTTTTTTTTACCGTTTTCTGGATTTGACAGATTTTGAAAATCCCTTATTTCAAATGCCTTATTTCAAAGTGATGCAAACAGAGGCTAAATGGTGTCACTCACACCAGTCTGAACACACACAAAAATCTGAAGTGATCCAGCAGATTAGACTCCGCTCATGCTATTACCTAAACAGGAATAAACAATCCCAGTGTGAACGCACCCCTACAGTGACCAGACAGGTTCAGGGTTATGTTGAGCGGCATTTCTGCACTTTACTCTGTCTGGTGTTTTGGCCTTCAGTCTACTCTAAAGGATCCAAAATCATATTTTTGTTTGCAAATGCATAAAAAATCCCAAACTGTGTCTCTGTCGACAAGATTCTGACACTTAGTTGGTTAAATATCTAAAACCTTTTAGATCAGACATAGTGTAGTGTTAGGACATTTACACTGACGGACACAAATGGCAATTTGATCAATTTAAAATAAAATCGTGTGTGTGTGTGACAGGTTCAGGGGCCTGGATACTTTGTGAAACTGCTGTAAGTGGTTGTGTAATTTTGTAATTTGGATTCATTCATTTGAGAGAAATAAACCAGTGGGAATTTGCATTTGAACACTGCTAGAGAAACACATATTTTCAATCATCATCTTATTGTGTATCCAGCTGAACTTTCCTTCAGTGTGAATGCAGGCTCATGCAGGTTTGATTACAAATGTAAGGGACTTTCAGCAGATACATAATGGAGTCATCAGACTGTCTTTACTGCAGTTTCACTGAAGTTTGTGAGCTGAACTTTACTGTAATGTCTCTCAGTGTGATGACGTGGTGTTTTCTCTTCTGCTCCGTAAACGCATTACTGCAGTGGAGCTCGTGGAGAAACCTGCTTTCGTGCCAGAATAAAATGATGTTTTGTTCTTAACATATACAGTGAAAGGACTCTGATGGGGGTTGAGATTGACCTTTTAGCCAAAACAGTTCTCCTAATGAGGTGGTATTGATTAGTTTATGCAATTATCCTCCCCGCAGTCTATTAGATAATCATGTCTGTCTGTGTGTGTGTGTCTCCGTTCCCTGGCTGTGTATCTCGGGGAGAAGAGGTGACTGAGCAATGGAGGTGATTGTTGCAGTTGGATATCGAATCTAGGCTGGATAATGGACAGCGATTAGCTCCAACATAATTATTGGATTTCAACAAAACGCCAGTCGATGGCACACAGTCCCAGGGAGGTTGGCCTTTTCTCAAGCCTGTTTCCACGTTTCCACTCATGCCTGCCGATGATGAATGACTGCTGATGGAAATAAGCCGCTGCTGCAGTCGTTGCAGGCACAAGGAAAATGCTCTTTCATGGGTGTTTGTCACTTAGGGTTTGGGTTTAGGTGAGACTAGGACAAGAAGAATGACGATGTTCTGGTTGTTGAATGGTTCATGAAATATTATACATTTTACTTCAGACTAACAAACAAAAATAAACTAACTCTTAACTGAACTTCCAAAAATCCAGATTTGGTTTCGTAAGAATCAACACAACAGAAATACATAATCTAAAAAATATAGATTTATATATATATATAATTTTTCTGGCAAGTATACTGATGATCTTTAGATAGTGATCATAAAACAGGGAAGAAAAAAAATATGTATTTGCCGTTATTGAAGAACATTTTACTTGACAATTTAGTCACTAAGAGGAAAATGTTTTTGAGGATAAAACAAATTAAAACTAAGCTTTCTGCATCAAGTAAAACCTAAAGAAGTAAGTCTGAAGCTAATTCCCCATCCCTTAGTCAACACTGCACAACTTTCGAGTATATGTTCCTTTTTTTTGTTTCTATGTCTTAAAGTAGACTTTTTTTCTAATTGAATGTGGTAAATTACAGTTTGGGGTTTTCTCCTGCTGAAGATTTGGACCACTAGTCCAGTGGCTGTGACCCCATCTGCTCTTTATATGTCCAAACAAATACTGCAGGAAAACACCATGGTGTGAATGGCAGAAAAAAATCCAATTACAGTACACAGTCCCCTGCACCCCTTAATCTGTTTGACAGGTAACCCCGACGTGTTTTTATTTTTTTAACTTTAATTCCAGCGTGACCTACCACACCTTCCTAAACCCCCCTAGAACTTACAACACAATGATCTGCAGTGGAATCATGGTATGAACATACACAAGAGAGTACAGTCAGCTATTTCAAAGCTTTCTGCAGTCTACTCACACCTGTGACATCAGTGTGAAATGTTTTTTTAAGTTATAGTTATGGTAACTCTGATATAATGTGATTATATGTGACGTTTGTCTCAGGCAGGATTTAGAATCATTATCATTAACATACCTACAAACCGCTCCAGGTGCTGCTGAATATGATCATGTTTTCCTTGTCTAGAACATAAAATACTTTTATTATGATGATAGTTATGTTGTGATATAACCTCATAGTTAACATGGATCCACGATCACTATGTCCGTAACGTTTTATTTCACACTCTGGACCAAAATGTTGGACATTAATGTCTCTCTGCATTACAGAACGCTCTCTGCGCCTTTAATGTGATCCTTTAGCCGAGGTACTGGTGTCTTTGGTGGGCTATCTCTCCTCTGTGCCTTCTCCAGATCATATGCAAAGGCTGCATTTCTGCTCGCCCTCAAGACTCCACTGAAAGGATCTGAGAAATTGCCTCATTAAAGCGGGCATTAATTTCAGCTTGTTAAACACTCTGGCACGACTTTCATCTCATTCTGTGACAGAAACATCTTGCTGAAGTTGACAGTAAAAGGAAGTTTTCAGTTGGAAGTCAGCAGCTGGATCTTTCCCTGTCAGGGTGGATTGTGTAAGTAGGGTGAAGGAGTCAGAACTTTTCTGAAGTTCCTTTACTAATTAACTTTTCAGGACTTTGAAGCCTCGTGTGTGTCCGAGTGTCATGTCTAACAGTCAGAGGGTCAGTAATACTGCCCAGTGGGATGGATGCCATCATTTCATCATGTTGTCATGCTTATCAGTGCCTGAAAATAACAACACATATTTACTGAGAGTAAAAAGACGTTACAGGAGGAATAACAAGTGGATGTGCTAAAGGAGGACATGCAGTCAGTTGGTGTGACAGGTTAAGGGTGACATGAAGGCAGATGATCAACTGTGGTGACCCCAAAAGGGACAAGCTGAGAGAAAAAGTAGTTCTCCTGCATTCCTTCCGATGGCACTTTTTGGTTTGTGTAGCCAGACAAGCTCATCGTTCCCCTTAGAGTCCTGGACTAAAATGCCGTTTTGGATGCAGTCTATTTGCAGCATGTGTTTGTGTTTTGGGATTAGCAGTGATGAAATGTTGCTGCACAGATAACAAACTGGTCCTATACACATCAGAAACTAAGGAGTTCAACGTGGACTTCAGGGAGAAGGAAGGTAATGCACACACATCCACAAACTATTCCAAAGCTGTTGCTGTGATTATATGCACTAGTCAAATCTATGATGAAACATTTTCTCTCATCTCTCACACTATTGATATCCTCTTTTTATTAGGTGCCTGCCATATAAAAAGAATGGGAGGCAGTGCATGGCGAAGCCTACTATTATCCACCGCTAAACTGGTCTCTTTATTAGGTGCCTGCCATATAAAAAGAATGGGAGTCCCATTCATTTTAATGGAGGCACCTACTATTCTCCACCTCTAAACTGGTCTCTTTATTAGTGGGGAAGCATGGAATGCTCCCACACTATTGATATCCTATTTTTTATTAGGTGCCTGCCATATAAAAGAATAGGAGTCAATGCATGGCTTCACCATGCATTGACTCCTATTCATTTTAATGGAGGCACCTATTGTTCTCCACCTCTAAACTGGCTTCTTTATTAGTGGGGGAGCATGGAATGCTC
>JAUMHF010000008.1:1894984-1918002 GCA_032359275.1 Microctenopoma steveboyesi
AAAGACGCCGACCGGCGTCTTTCGGCGACAGTCATGCTCCCCCACGCGATTTCTTCTGAAATTGCTAAGTCTAGTTGTTTATGTGACTTGCACGTCAGTGAGAAATATGTCATATGCATCCCTGAGGGAGGAATAAAAACCTTAACGCTGCACCGATTTCAGAGATCAGAAGAAGCAGGAAGTGGGGGGGGGGGAATATTGTATCTCAATAATATCTCAATGCTTTTGATGCAAATGTGTCAGATTAACCCAGAGATCACAGTAATCATGTTCTTGTTCTGGGTGTGTTACTGCATGTAACTAATGCAAACTAAACCTGTTAGAACTTGGTGAGAATTTATCTATGCACATAAAATTGGTACAGTACCATGTAAGTTTTTTTTATGTTGTTGGACAACACTTGGCCCCTCTATAAATATTGAGAAAAATCCTAGGTCCGCCACTGCAGCTAAACTAAAGCAGGCTCCTATTAAGCAAAGACAATTTGTCCTGAATGTCCAGACGTTTTACATGACAGATAGAATGACAGCTTGATAAAAACAAGCTGTTGATTTGATCACACATTTGTCTCAGATTGTAAAAGTCATTTATTTTGGAATAAGATCCAGTCGTAAGCTATTTTTTAATCAGGGCCTGTTTGATTTTTCAGTAGTTTCCACCAACTTGTCCACTAAAGTCTTCAAAGCGTCATAGTGTTGAACTTCAGGGATGGTCGTATAGATCAGTTTTTGGCACAGATGCCCACCTGCTCGTGCTGATGACTGCAGCTCTGAGGCCGAGCCGCCTATGGCTCAAGCGGATTCTCAATTAGTCCTGGAACAGCGGCTCTCCCACTGAACTAATGAATCACAGCTTTCTATCTTTCTGTCTTTTACTCCTCTCCACTGATATTTCTTCTCTTTCATTTTTTCTTCAGATTGCGTGTCTTAAAATGGCTGCGTCTCATGATCATTACTGTCAGCGTAAGATTGAAGAGATGACAGCTGTAAGGAATGCATAGCTCTCTGTGAAGGCGGTAATGTCTTTAGTCTCTGTCACACTAAATGAGTTTGGGGTCGTGTGGAGGGAGTGTGTGTGTGTGGGAGGAGAAAATGGAAGCCAGTAGTGCAACCACAGGATTGATCTGAAAGACTCACCTCATTGATTTCTCTCCTCCACACCCATTTGTTTTCTTGTTCGATGAATCAACAGACACGCTTCATATGAGTGGCGCCGCCATCGCATGGGGACGAGGTGAAAACTGGTTCATGAATATGTGATCATTCCTGTGGCTCGTGTGCAACAGAAGCGGCACCGTTGGCCTTTTCGTGCTCCGTGTTCTGTATTGTTGCTTTGTCAGTTACTGAAACGGTGAGATTTTCACGGAGACATTGAGCATGTTGAGGAAGAACACAACACAACACAGGAACTTTGTTTGGTTTTTCCAGGAATTAGTTGAGACCAAACCAGAGCTAAAACAAAGTTGAACAAAACATGGCTCTGGGTGAGTGAACATACAGTACAGGCAGTAGTCAGCCATTAATAACTGTGATACTGTGTCTTTTGTTTATGCCCCAAATATTCGCGCATTCTCTAATTGTGTCACAATGACATTCCTGCAATGGAAAATGGGAGAGATGTTAATGTGTTAATGCAGCTGAAGGGATTTTGCGAAAGCCACGTTAATTACAGCTGATGGTGCGGGGGAACACAGTGGATCATCAATGAGTCTGAGTTGTTCCTGTGATGTAGGAGTGGCACTGAACCAGAAGATCACAGAACAACGTGCTTGTCTGCTGCTGTGAGGAAGCGGTGCGGATGCATGTGATCATGCAGTAGATCAGTATGTCACAGCACAGGCCATTACTTAACATTCTGCACTTAACATGTGCTATAGCCTGCAAAGTCCAAGACAACTAGAATTTCCCAAAATACAAACATCCAAAGAAAAAATGGTGTCTGAACCAAGCTTCCAGTTGAAATCCGGACATGTTTTGACTATTTACTAGACAATTACACCAGTTGAAACTCATTATAGTGAAGACTCAAATGGTTTTAGGCAAATAACCAATTTATTTTTTTGGCTATTTAACCACATACTAATGACGAGAATAATTTGCCCATTTTTTTGTCAGTCTTGCCAGAAAAGTCGACTAATGGCACACAGTTTCTGTATTTTGAAGGAAATGAATTCCTGAACAGACATGAAATCAATTAGGTTAATTATAATGTCACAGCAGTGAACAAACAAGTCCTCTGACTGACATGATTACAGAATGTCATCTGCTAATTTATCACCAACCAAGAGATTCAAACCAGTGCCACCAAATCAAGGTGAGTCATGCAGCAGACGGTAAACACTGAGGGGAAACCGGGCAGATTCATCACTCGACAGCAGAGTGAGAATTGTCCCTTTTCACTCCAGTTCCATCGCTTCAGCCTTCTAATCAACTTGACTCATTAATTTAAATGATGCGAAACAACAAAATCTTGTTGTGGCATTCAGAAGGTTAGTTAATTCAGCTGATTAGCCTCCAAGTGGCCGAGGACTGATCGTGGTCTTTACGGGGCTTCTGATTACTTCCATTTGCACAGTAAACACGTAAATGAAGACTGAAGCATTGGCTTGTTTTATGAGCTAGACTGCAGGAGTTGAAGAAGAGGCTGTGTAAAGATTTCTACTCAGTGTGTCAGGAGTCAGTAATGACGTAATATCCCCAAAACACAAAGGCTTTGTGTGTGCATGTGGGCTGGACAATTTAAAATATGGTGTACATTAGATTTGTCTGCAGTGTCCTCCAGGTAAAGCACCCACAATTCCTCCAGACTGTCACTTTAGTAAATTAAACACTTGTCCAGTTTGCCAAAACTCATCAGAGCCAGCATGCTCAGTGTAGAGTGTGCCATCAGTCTGTGCTGACTACCTCTCAGGCTCCAATTCAGCAAATGTTTTATTAAGGTCATTAATTCCTCAAACGCTCGACACTTGTTTCAAAGATGCTGCTTGGAGGCGGTTGTTTCCCTGCAGCAGATTCGTAGCGACACACTGACACCCTGTGGTCACTGACTGATGGTGCAGGGAGTCTGTGTGGGTCTGTTCTGCTCAGTCTATAATCCTAACTTTTATCTTTATCTCCAGCTTTTTATGCTTTATATGTTAGACTGTCACTTTACAGTCATATATAAGCCAATACGTAAAGGTGGGTTTGTATCTTTTCAAATAACGCATTTTTTAATGTCTAAAAAGTGTAATGAATATGAGTAAGTGGTCCTCTGTCTCTCCCCAACCCCGACGTCCGCTGGGATAGGCTGCAGCCCCTGAACGGGACAAATAGTCAAAGATAATAGAAAGGTTTAAAAAGGGTTTGAGCAACCTGTTGACATAACACGGAGGTGTTGTGATGTTCTTGTGTTAAATACTGTAGATTTTCAGAAATGACACATTGACCAGAAAGAAAGTATAATGAAAAGGCCACGCTGTCCTGTGTAGGAAGCAGATTCCTTCCAGCCGGCATGGCGTACAGTGAGGCTCCAGCTGCTAATGAGGATAATCAATGGCAAAAAAACGATATCTTTATCTAAGATCAGATAAATGAAACATACGCACAGTATCTATTAGCCCTGCAGGTTCCCAAAAACACTCAATGATGCCTGAGCCGCTCCTGGAGATTATTCAGGGCTCCAAATTGGATTAGTAGAGAACCTCGTGCCAGCAATCAGTATGAGGGAACAGATGAGCTAACGGAAGCACAATGCTATTAGTTAAGGCTGGGGTGTTCATAGAGTGGAGATGAAGATGAGCCGCTGTGGGACAGGAGGTGTCAAGCCAAGTAATCCATCAGAGAAGAAGCGTTGGAAGGAGTGAGGAAATCAATAACACCCTGAGCTGGGCTTTTATTTCTTAGATGACTGACATTGACACGAGAATCTCAGGTAACATTTGTTTTATAAAAGTTAGTAAAATGGTACAGTTGATGTGTTTTCTCACACTTAGCAGCCTCATTAGAAATTTAATTGGGGGGCTGCAAAGGCCGAGCGAACTTGAAAGCTGTGGGGAAAGAACAAGACGGGGAGCTCAGTCCACACACGTAACTCCTGAGTGGTTCCCGGAGTCACGTGCACTCGGGTTGAATGTTGAACGTTTCTTTGTAAGTATTGAGTTACGTAACTTTGTTTAACGAGCGCATTGACACAGCTGAATGACGTCTCCTTGCAGGAAAGCTGTTAGTTCTCTGTTATTCATTATTTTCTATGTCAGAAGTCTTATTTCTCATACTTCCATCATTTCATCCTCTAAACAAAAATCTCAGCACTTGTGTTTTGCATAAGACAAAATACCATGTGTTCGTGTTATACTATGAAATGATCCATTAGTGCATTGTGGATTTGAAATTGGTTTTATGTCAGAACACTATGAGCCAAACAAGCAACAAGAAAGGCATCTGTCGGGGGAAAAAGATTTGGCGAGCAAAGGAATATGATCATTTGGGCATTTACATTAAAGCCTCATAATACAACTGGCGTCCATTTAAACTATCAAAGTAAATAAAAAGAAAGTTTACAGTTAAAACATATTTTCATTTACAGTACCCTTACTCAGCAAACTCATCATATTTCATAAATCATATAAATAGTACTCTGCTATGCTAATTAGGAAGAAATTAACTTCTCTGCTTATTCTGGGGAATTGGATGCTCAAATAATTTCAAAATGTTAATATCTGACTCTTCATCAATTTTTTCTAGTTGTGGAAAATGATAGAGGAGAAGGTAATTTTCTGAACGAGGAAAGTAGCTGTGAGCGTAATAAAAAACATGTTCGGCTCCAGCTTGGTTCCCTTAGAAGAGCTGGGGCCTTTTCATATAGCATCAGTCAGAGCCTTAGATTTTAGCCTCAATTTTGAATGGTTTCAATGAGAAGATATTATTCAGTTTATTCATAAAAAAATAAACATAAATTACAAAACTCTCTACAAAGCATCAGCTCTTAGAGCGACATATCTCTAACAGCCACTTCTAATATAAGTGTGAGTCCTTAAAGATAGAGGTGTCTTTAACTACTCTCCAGCTGCTGCTTTGACAGCTGGATGTGACAATATTGTGTGTCAAAGTGACTTTTATTAAAGTAGGTAAAGTCTGCTTTATCAAGCAGGTTTAACTGAGCAAAGTCTGTTTCTTCTAAGGACAGAATCTGAGCCGGAATCTTTCTGTCATGTTTCTTTCCCTCATTTTCACCCACTCCTGCCTCCGTTTCTTTTCTTCAGTTTTCTTACTGCTTCTCCAGTAGAGTCACGCCCAGGTTTGTTAGATCTCAGTGTAGGTTCACCTACATTTACAGCCTGTGATCCACAGTGTAGTCACCACGTGGACCAGCCTGCTGGCATGTCGCCGCGTCCTTTTAGTAGATGCCTGTGGTCGGTCTACAGTCTCAAGTGTGCTCCGGTTTCTCCTGCCCTCTAGCTGCCCTTGGTTTGACATCACTTGACACAATCACCAACTGCCCCACCTGCTCCCCTGTCACAGTCGGACCACGAGTTCACATATGGAGCAGTTTTCAGCTCATCTTGGCAAAATTGTTTGTTTCTATGTTGTAGTGTTGCTGTACTTGGTGTCACCTGCCTGTAATCTGTTTCCTCTGTATGACTAATGTTCTTCTCTCAGCTCCCAGAGGACGTGTTTTAACCTTCCCCTGCCCTGACTAGTCTGTAGGTTTGTGCTGACTATGGTCTTTTTTATTAAGACAACACACATGGATTCAAATGATCCTTCTGACACTTCAGGTTCATCTATCTTGTTTTGTGTGAAGGCAGTTTGTCTGTTTCTGGGACTTTTTTCACGCGCCCACATGCACCTGACATCATTGTTTGAAGATTAACTTTAAGTCTGCTTTTTTACTTTTACATGAAAAACCTAAAACCATCTTTGCAGTATTTGGACATAATCTGTGACATAATGAATGATTTCTGTTCAGTAGAATTGATATGTTTAACCAAACAATTTGATTTAATTAGCACCAGACTATTATGCGTCAGAATAATGAAGGGTGAGAGAAAATGCCTGCCTGGTTTGATTCACCCTCAGATTCTGAAGTCATGAAACACAGAAAAAAGCAACTAAAGATGCTGAAAGTGAAGAGGAGCGTATTAGTTTTGTGTTCTGAGGCTTCAGGAAACTGTGTGGTTTGGGTCAACACTAGGCATCACTGCTCGTATACTCAATGTATTTCTCCTCTTGATTCACGGCCATCTTGACACAAGCCAGGTAGGATTTACAGAAAGAAAGAATAGCTGAGCTGTGGGTGATGAGCAGCTTTGAGCCAGCAGCTGCCAAGTTGTTGGCATCACATCATGCAACATGTGTTGGCTGTGAGTTTGGCAAAGTCCTCAGCGCTTTTGTTTCGTTCCTTCAAGGCTGCCACGATGACAGTGTGCGTATTAAGGTTACAGCAGTGTTATCAGCTTGCTGATGCCAACATTGGCCTCGCAGTTAAACCCAGATGTGATATCTATTGCCAATATGACACGGATAAAAAAAATAAATCTGATTTCAGCAGCAGTCAACCTTAAATGAACCGTGCTGCAAGCATCTGCTTACCTTGATGATGGAAATAGACGTGCAGGTCAGAACGGAGCTGTGTTTGTTTAGAAAGACACTGACATCACATCAAACATCACCATTTGACTGCCTTTCTGAAAGACTCACTGCAACAAAAGAATTCTCATTATTGTTCATCTTCTTTCACACTGTCTTTTGTCAAACGAGTAGTCCACGTTGCACAGATTCAGTTTAGTGACATATGACTCAGAACAGCAGCAAACTGTTGACTGTGTGAACCTTTCCAGTCACTTATTATGATCATACACCCATTGTTAAAGGTATCGCCTTCCCTCTCCATCCATCTGCTTAACTCCATCCTCACACGCATCAGCCACAAAAAAGAAACTGATTCCTTGCCCAAAGCGATATTAAAGTTTAAGGTCAGGTAGAGCTGCTGCACGTTTTTTCTTTAGAGAGAACTGGCAGGAGAGAACAGAAAAACACTCTCCCTGTAGGGGCTCCACGAGCTAGACCTGGGTCAGTCCTAAGAGAACAATGTGTGCGGAAAAAGCTCAAATCCAGCGAGAAGTTCACTCAGAATGATTCAACTGTGTATTTAATGACAATTCAGAAACCATTACAGATTATGGCAACAACAAATGACACTGTATCTACTTGTATTAGCTCAGTAGCTTCTGTTAAATGAACCACATTGTTTTCTGGGTTTGAGTGATGCATGTGTCTCTTACATCTGTGATGTTTTGTTTCTCTTCTCCACTACAACCTCCCTTATGTCTTGGAAGAAGCTCATTTGTGCTATTTTTACACCTCCTACTTAGCTCGATAACTCACACGTCTGGGACAAAATGTGTCACATCTGTACCCGAGAAGCTGGCACAATCTGCCCCGTGACATACAGAAAGTCTAATGTAGTTCTAATTAAATATTGTTGCATTATACTGTAGGTTCACCTCAACACGTGGAGCACGAGTTGTTTAAATGAATGTGGCAAAGTGTAGACACACAAACCGTCAGTCATAGGTATGGTGCAGGTGAAAAATGACATATTTTCATCAGACAGCTCTGATGACATAGCTGCATCCTGTAGATCTGCTCCAGCAATCTTCCTTTCATAGTGAAACTGTGCAAAAAGTGCACTCCTGTAATTCTCTGATCTTTGTCTTCTGAAGCACGAGCGGAGGGCTGAGAGACTGACACAACGGCAGCAACAACCAATCAGCTGCCTCCGCTGTCTCAGCTGTCCAATCAGCAACTTCTCTTCAAGGCTTTCATAACCACGTTATGTACAGTGTGTTACGTGTGTGTGTTTTCACACTCAATATGTGAAATACTTCAAGTGTGTTTGTCTTCCGTCGTCTTCTTTCTGGCAGCAGGAACCAGGTCACTTACTCTCAGTTTAATGAGGCTAAAGTCACTCATGCTTCTCTAAAACCATCCAGTGCAGCCCAGTGCAGCAGGAATTCGTTGACTCTGCAAGGTCTGAAATGTTGATTAAAGTATTTGTTAATGCGATGTCAAGTAGTGCTACACTACAACAGCAGAGGCTTGTTGGAAATCCAACACTGTACTGAAATGAGTAAATGTCCAATGAATGTAACTGACATTATTATAAACAGTTATGTTGGACATACACTTTCTCCATGTTTGAAAGGCACTTATTCCTTTTCATGCAGATAATTTATGCACTACCCTGGGAAAAAGAGCGGAAGCCTTCTTCACTCATCACTTTTTAACCTCTTAACTTCAGGTTGGACTAAATATTTGATCACCAAAAGCGTCCTATAAACCCACAACTTTCTACTTTTTAAAGTGAAGTATTTGAACAGATGACCTGTTTCCAGCATATGTCCCTACTGAATAATGAATTTTATTAATCAGCTAAGATACTGTGCAGCGGCGTAAAGCTCCCGGGCCTTTGGTAGAGGACCCGAGCTTGAAGGAGAAACTCTGCTCGCAGGGGGTGAGTGTGAAATGAATCATCTCTGCTTTGCTGGATCAGTCCCAGCACCTGCAGTTCTCTCTGGGTTCCACCAGGTGGAGATGTTCCACAGCATCTGAAAGCTGACTGTCTGAGGACGTTATGTAAACCGTGCACAGCCACTCTGTGACCCCTTCGTGGACCGTCACGTCCTCTGCCAGCTCTGCGGGGATTTGTGTCTGTCAGAGGGAGACAGCAGAGACTCAAACTTGTCACCAACAGCAAGGGATGAGTGTTTTCTCTCATCACACCTTCATCTCCAGGTTGTCACTGTGTCCACATCCAGTCCGAGCAAGTCTTTGTGAGTATTTTCCACAGCTTGTTATTAAAACATCATCAGTACTGTGACAATATGTCTTCAGAAGAAAGCTGCAGTAACATATCTTTTAAAAAACGGAAAGGTCAAGGACCTTTGACCTCCACTGGTATGCCGTGATTCCTCAACATGTTATATATATATATATATATATATATATATAATATTTGTGATTATGACCCTCATTTACAGATGGCGAACACGCACCACTCCTTTCCCCTCGTCCACTTGCAATATACAGCCTTTGCTACCTGGAGGATTGCTATGGCAACAGGTTGCCAGTAGCGACGGGGCACCACCACATCCCTGCCTGTGCGTCTGCGGGGATGCGCCGCGCGTTAAGACGAGCAGACAGAGGACGGAAAACGCACAGCCGAGCAGCAGAGGGTGAGGTCTACGCGGCTCAGTCAACAAAGACGGAAACAAGCACTGCGAGGCTTTTTCTGTCACAAAGTGAGGAGCCCTGCGGTCTGAAGCGCGCATCCGTTGGTTGTTGTTGTTGTTTCGGTGAGAGACAGAATCGTTGGATCCGCCGGAATGAAGAGCTGCCGCTGACGGAGATTCTCGACCTCCCCTGATAACAACAGGTTAGTGTTTACTTTCACCTGCAGCTGATGCGCGCACGACCACATCCACCGTGAACGGGGAGGCCTATTCGATCCAAACGCATTCACGGTATCGTGTGATTTTGCGCCGTGAAGGTGTGAAAGCTGCCGCCAGGGGAAAGAGTCGTCTTTGGACGCGTTTTTGATGCATCCACGTGTGCGGAAAGGAGTCACGGCATGGCTCACGGAGCGGAACGCAAAGCTGCCCGCGCGGAGCTGCTCGCTGAAACGCGCGAGCCGCGCACACAGTTCCAGGCGCACAGCTGACTCCAGCCAGCGCGAGCTTCATTTAAATGGCGGCTCATCGTTTTGGGTTGAATTCCTGTTGAGCATTCCTGCGCTGAACTGCGGGTGTGTCTACCTTTGGTCACAATTGGTTTGAAGGCTTCTGTGTGGCATCGGCAAAAATAAACCAGACACTTCCAGCCTCAGGATTCAAATCCATTTCTGTGCCTCATACCTGTCACACACCCCACCGGCTCCCTTTGCCTATACAAAATATCTCAAATATCACGGAATTATATTCATAGTCAATTTAGTTTTATTTGAAAATGTAAATCATTTTTTAAATGATTATATATTGTTTTTTATTATGAGCTCAATAAGTATTTGCTGCTTCATGTGGTTTTGTGTGTTTAGGCTCATGTGAATAGAAAGTGATGTTTTTTACATACGCATGCTCTGCTGCAGGACTAAATTAAATTCTGTGGTTAAATAAAGTAAAGAAATGATACAAATTCAAAATATGCATTTCATAATCTACGTATTGTACAGCTGTATTTGATTTCTTAGTGCTAATAACTGCACACACACATCAAATTGGTTTTGGCTCATTCCTAAATGTGGCTCAGTGTGGCCTTGTCTCACTCTATTCCTGGACAGTCCTATTCTCATCTCTTCATCACATCCATCAATAGAACGTCTTCTCTCATCTAACTCTGGTCAGTTTCTTAAATCAGACAAATTACATCTGCGTTTCTGTCAGAAATGATTCCTTTTCCTAAAGCTGCTTAGACTCTGAGCACACAGTGGAGATCTGTTTGAAATCGGAGGTGTCTATTTCTGAAGTTGTCAAGGGAAGATTAATGTTTAGTGTATCTCAGACTCCGAGTTCTTAGTCACAGAGCTGCTGATGATGTATATGTTGGGAGGCTTTGAAGTGCATTACATAAACTGATGCCATATAGCTGAGTGGTTCCTGGACAACAGTGCTAATACTTTGTAACCTCGTCGTGTCAGTGGAGGACAAGGAAACAAGATTAGGATTTGACAGCGAGCACTCGTAGAAAACAGCCTGTTTTTTAATCCATTTTCTCAGCGGGGGCGATGAATCACTGCTGTGAAATACCATTTTTGAGTTTTAAGTGTGATGGATTACAGGTTGCTGATCAGCGAGGCAAGGTTGAAGGCTGCTCCCTCCGTGTGTCTCCCTCCTGGGAGTTGCCTACAGGTTTCTTTTTTTAAAGCAGAAAGACAGAGAGAAAGCTTCTGCTGCCTGTCTCGTCACTTCGAACCATCTCACAGCAAACACACACGCACACACACCCCCAGCTGACTGCCAGACTCTGTGACAGCTCGTCACGCTTACAGAAGCACAACTGAAAGGGCGACAAGTCAAAACAAAAACAATCCACCGTTTCTCAGAGGTGAAGTCTGGAAATGCCTGGGTGGGACCAAGTGAGCAGGCTTTCAGGGCCACATTCTAGATTGTAAATTTCCCTTTACATTGAAAAACCTCTCAGCCTTATTTCCGGATACAATGATGTAGAGCTGGTATTCCCAACCCACAGGTCAGTGCATTCACAGGAGTTAAATCTTGCTGTGAGTCAAATAAATGACATAAAGGTGATGAAGGTCACGGGTAGATTAAATGTGTATCACTGGATTAGATAATCGCTCACTCGCATTTTCTGATAGTGTTCAGATGATGGTGTTTAAGCTTTGTGAACCAACACCTGAGAACACAGTGACTCACCCACCTGTAGGATCTGTGTGTGGGACTGACGAGGCATCAACATGTAGTTGGTACATGTAGTACTGGCACACAGTTACTTAGGCCAGATTAACCTGCCAAAAGTCCCCAGAGCAAAAAGGATCGGCTGCTCGGCTAACCTTCTCTCCCATGATTGCTCTGTGCATTTTCTGTACTTAGGGCACAGGTTTGCTGTGTGGTAATTGGATTATGGGATAATATTCTGTATTTATTTAGCAGAAACAAATCACATGAAAATACCAAATCCAACAACAGTCATTTTCTCAGTGCAGTGTGTCTCAGCCTCAAGCTCACTGCTTCCTACAGAAATAGGAAATATACTGTTGGGCTGTGGGTTAATATACATCTGCTGCTCTAATGAATTGTTATGGCCTTTAGCTAAAATAAATGTGTGTGTGAACATCACCTGGTGCAAAACTGTGCCTCATTAAAAGTTTTTAGGCAACAGAGGGGTCTGAACAATAAAATCCATTAGATGTTTAGTACATGGACGGCAGTCAATACATTGTTGGTTTCACCTTTCCTTTTTTGCTGATAATCAGAAGAATGTTCAAAATCACTAGACTCGTCTGTCTATCTGGGTTTCCGGGCTCCGGGGAAAATGTAGGCTCTGGCTGCTGGGTGATCCAGCCTTCATCAGCTTGTTTGTATTCACGCCTCATTCATGTAACCTTGTCTGAGAGGAGAAATTCATTTCTCTTCATGCATGACAATGTTTAAAAGAAAATGGTGCCAATGAATATGAATTATCTGATGCAAAGTGGCTGCGTATTAACATTACTCATAGGAGACGGGTTGGACATTTCAGAAAACTGGCTTTAATGAAGCCAGTGACATACGTATTTACCCCTAGAGCATCTCTGCCTCCATAAATGTTGTATAACTAAGACTAAGTACTCATTCAAATCCCCTGAGCTGCTGATGTTCAAGGCCAGAGGAGTCCACTGAGCCTACTTTACTCATGTAGCTGGTGTTTCTCCAAAAGTAAATGAATCTGGGGGATGAACTTTTTTCTTTTTTCTGTTATCAGTTGGTTTGCTGTTCCACCTGTCAGACCACAGAGGACATGATCTACAGTATAATCCATGTGTTTGGACTCTCACACACAGGTGTTAACCACTGAGCCCAACTTTACCTGCAAAATCTCTCAGCAAACGACAAAGAGCTGGAGCCGAGACGGTCAAGCATGGATGTGCCCAGGATGGCTGAGGGCCTCTTCAGCAGCACGCTATCCTCATCGGGGGGCGGGCATCACGTGTCTACCTACCTGACGCTGGAGCAGAAGGCTGCCTTTGTCTTCGTGCTGCTGCTCTTCATCTTCCTGGCCCTACTCATAGTGCGATGTTTCCGCATCCTGTTGGACCCCTACCGCAGTATGCCCTCATCCAACTGGACAGATCACACTGAGAAAGACACATTTGATTACCGCATCGTCTGAGGAACGTTGCCGAAACACAAATTAGAAAAAAATATTTAAAAAAGACAAATTAGATGCTTGAAGAGCACTTTGGCCATGAGAACATATGACTGCTGAATCACCAGGAAAACAGCTTTCAGAACGTTTAGACACACGTTTTGACGACAGATTGTTGTCAAAATTAGCAAAAATCTGAATTCAACAGCTCCTCCCTGCCAAACCACCAAATTCTCGACTGTAACAAGACCCCCAGAACTATGCTATGAAGGTTATTCATCAAACAACCATGACCTTCAGTTCAAGTGTTGCACCTGAGCCGGCTGAGGTTCACCCATTACTCCCTCCCCCCGCCATCAGTTCTCTTGTGGACTACCTCATTTGTCCTCCATCTCATGTGTGCAAGTATTTGCTCACGCCTCACACAGGGTCTAACATCTTTTGACATCCAAGCCAGTTGGATAAAAACGGTGTTTACGTCTTATCATGTTTACGTCTTTAGACTTTTATTGATAATATAGACAATCAATGTTCAAAGTGGTTCAACGTTTTACAGACTTGATAGTTTAGGTCATTGAATATTTTATTTTTGAACATACTTTGTCCTAATTTGTGGACAGACAGGATATGAGAGGTTGCCTTATGTCTTTGTTCTGTGGTGGTTGTTGCCTTTAGACAAGTGGGTGAGACCAATAAAAAAACACAAAAAAACGGTGTCATAAAGGTCATAAAAGCAGGTTAAATAATCATAAAGAAGGATCCCTTTAATGTTCTGACAGGTTGGATGAGTAGATGCCAGCAGGGGGTTAATGTTACTGTTCTGTGTGTGTGATTAATAAAAAACTATTTGTCCTTTCAGTCATGGAGGGACCTTCAGTGTCCACGTCTTTAGATGTCAGCAACCAAAAGAGGTGTTGAAGAAAAAAACACGTTTGCTGTGCTGTACCGTGTGCCTAATTTGAAGAAGAAGAAAAAAACACGTTTAGAGTGATGTTTTATGAAAAAGAAAGAGAATCACTTCATATTTTCGTAGTAATGTACATTTTTGTGTAGTGTCCATTTAAACAAGCAGCATTTTACTGCCTGCAGTTGGTATATTGACAGTTGGTATGCCAGATCTGCAGAGAGTTGATAATGAGGATGACAATGCGTTTTTACATCAAACCCTTTACAAACTGATGTTGTGGCTCTTTTGTTGGGCAACTTTTCAACTGTGCGCCTTATAGTGTAGATTGTTTACAGTATCGTAGGTAGCGGAGACACTGGGAATCTGCCTGTCGCTGATGCAGTATGACAGTGTCTCTGCACTTTACGGAGATGTCATACAACCTGCTGAAAAAAGGAAAGCAACGCTCCCCCTGATTTCGTTCCTGCCAGGACAGGAAGTGAACTGTGACCCTTTCGATGAAGTGTGATGTTCTTGTGATCTGATGTGGCCTTTTCCTACCTATCGCAGACGTTGCGATGTCGTGCTGAGGTGATGTGTTTGGTTATTTTTCTTTTCTGCATGTATTCCCTCTCCTTGCATGTTAAATGGTGACGTGCTTTAGTCCTGATGTTGTAGCTGTGGGTCAGTTGCTCAAGCAGCTATATACTTGTCTGTGCTGGAGGCTTTTGTTTGGATCTTTTTTCTGCTGTTCTTTTTCTAATAAAAAAGATCACAGTGCCAAGTTCCCTTTTCAAATGGTTTTTATTTCATTATATTATTTCATTCAACAAGACGTTAAGGACAAACAATAAAAATGGATTATGAAACTGTTTAAGTCACCCTGCCCTTTTCAAGGCAGCAGCATGCGCTGGAGGCCCAACACATTCTTTTTCCTGTTTTATCAGCGGATGGCAGCGGCAGCCGGCAGGTGTCTCGATTGGTTTTCTGTGAACCCAGACATTTCGTATGGCTAACACACACACGCAAACGCACACACACACACACACACACACACACAGAGTCTCCAGGCTCCAGGCCCAGGCTGCTCTTTGAGCCTAGACCCTCGGAGAATGCTGCGCAGACTAACAATCTCCTCTGTGACACAGACACTGAATATGTTGATATGCAATCATCTGCTGCACACCTCCCTACAAAACCTGCATCATTTCTCAAATTGGAGACGTGGACAGATCGCCCTGTGAATTTTGTTTGCAAGTGAATATGTGCATCACTTATTAATTCTGCTGACACCACACATCCACAGGTTTTTGTAGGAGAGCAAAGGGAGCTGAAGCAGATCAGAATATAAAATACGAGCTGATCCTACAGAGGAGAAATGTGCAGTCTACGCTTTTTGGATTATTATGTAAGAGACAACCTACGTCTTTACTGAAGCCTTTTCACGGTTTGTTCATTTTTAAGTCAAAATAGCGATGTGGATGCCGTCCTTAGCTGATTACCACTGTAATGTGGAAGCAGAATGAAACATGCATCACCTCCTTTCATGCTGACAGAGGGACCAAGCAAGTTTGTTGCACAAGAAGCTGTACGTAGTGAGAACAGTCTGCTGGGATGTAGGAACTAGAATAAATAGTAATAGTAAAGAACAGCACCTTACAAACTATCAACACATTCAAAAATAGATTCATTTTCTATCAGTAAGCCCCCCTCTCCCCCTCCCTCCCCCAAAGATGGATTGAAATTCTGATCCGTCTGAGCAATAGCCAAAATAGAAACAACTCATTGTGGAGGAAAAGCCTTCATTTCTGTCTCTGAAATCTCATTAGCTCATGCCAAACAAAGATTATAATCCAATCTAAACACACCCATAGACAGCAAATGGGAGCGGTAGCAGGGAACATTAACCATTGTGGATCAATATCACAGTCATGCTTTATGCCACATGACTCATATTAAAGAAAGCCGCTGATAATTAAATTATTTTCATTCTTCACTGTGTGCGCTCAGACACCTTTTTCTGAATTTATTTCTTTCCCAAGCGCCCCATTTCACCATTCAGCCTCCAGTTAATTTAATGGTCACTGAACAGGCTGGAAGGGACTGCTCCCCTGTGAATGTGAATAGCTGTACAAGTACACACACGAGAGGGAATATTGGCATTGTATAATTTATTTTGCAGTGATTCCTCCTCTTCACAAGAGCCAGAGATATTTGTGTCACCTACAGACAGCCGACAAATTTAGGAAGAATGTCTGATGCCTGATTTCGTGACCCCAGCAATGGAGCGATCCCGTAGCTCTGTTGTGCAGTGACGGGGGCATTTTTCTGGACAGGTCTGGGTAAACCTGTGCTTTGTTTGATCTGACTCACAAGTTGAACAGTTAGGGGAGATTGTGTCACTCACATGTTGACGTGAGCTAAGTAACAGCTAAGTGACACGATGCCTCACATATAACAGAAAGGTTCTATTAATTTAACTTAATATCAACCTGCCACATTCAGGACATTCATGCTCTGGCATGTGTTTAGTTCCTTGTCAATTCTAGCCGGTATATTTATAATAATTACTAACTTTGTTAGAATGCTAGCCCAGTAACATTTTCTAATTAGTGCTAAATACAAAGTGCAGCTGAGATTAATGGGGATGCAGGTCTTGCATATACTTTAGTTTTGATGTGATGGACGGTGCTCTATGATGTAATAACAGCTCAGCTATGAGAAGCATGTGAGTTTCTGTGCCACATTTCTTGTTCATTCATTCAGTAAGTGAAGGAAATTTGACAATCAGGTTGATTTGAGAGTCAGGGCCCTGACAGATGAGGTGCTGTTACTCCCTGTCTTACTCCTGGGGCAGCTTGAGGGCCCCCGTTAGGCAATGTTTGCTCATACAGCCTTCAAGACTCGATAATATAGCAAGAACCCAAGCCGTGAAAAGTACAGGCAGCCTGTGTTTTGGAGGAAATCTGCGAGGATAAAAACGGTGTGATCCTGTCTCCTACATTTTGTTAAAAGTCTGTAGCCGGTCTGTCAGATTCATGTCAGCCACAATCTGCTTTAGTCCTCAAAGTACATCAGAGGACGACAGCTGTTCGGGAACACACAGCACATCAAATAGCAGCACTTACTCTTGGGAAGCTATTTTGTGCTCACATTTCTGAGCTGAGTACAAGGGTAATTTTTTATTACAGTATCCGACTGCTGGGCACTGGGAGCTGCCCAGTATAATTAACAATCATTACTGGTGATCACTGGAGAGCTGCACAGCTGGTGGATAAAAGTTTCCACTGGCTCAAGTAAAAAAGGGACATTTACATAAATGATTAAATACTTTCATAATTGACAGTGAAAATGTGGATGTTTATGTGCATGTCATTTAATGCCTGGAAATAAGGTCACGCTCTATTTTACATGATTTATAACATATATTAATTTAAAGACATAGGAGATACTTTATTTCCAGCTTCTTAATTTATTATATTTATTCTTGTGGGTTTTTGAATTTTATTTCCTCAAGAACAAATTACATAACTGTGTGTAACCAATGTTTATTTCCAATACATTACAGCACTATTAGTATGCAGGCAGTGTTAGTGCTGTAAAGTCGAGAGACTCACAGGAGACATAGTGCAGGAAAAGATTTCATGCCCAGAGATGATATTGACACCACTCTCATGTCTGTCTGTTGAATAGGAAGATAGAAGACAGTGAGCTTAGCTGCATGACATGTAGTTATAAGTAAGTGCGGTGACACATTTTCAAACGAATCTTCAGAATACCATTACTTACTCAAACTTTTTCCGCTGGAGCTGAAATGTAAATGTATAACCACACTTTTGCAATTTTCAGGATGTTAATATAACACACACTTCCAACTTTTTAAGTAATTTTTGTTCTAGATAATTCTAAGTACAGTTATTAACATCTGTGAGGATTCTCAGTCGCTGAGGTCAGGGTTGTCCCACAAATGGTGGATCAGCTGCAGCTGGACTGCTTTAATTTTCTTCTCTGTTGGTTTTTCCGACTGGAAAAAACAGTCAAAGGCTAAGTTGTAATTCCCATTAGGGGTATAGTTAAAGTACTGGATGCATGGAGAGGATGCTGCTCTAAAACCACAAAGGTCACAAATTTGATCCCCAGAAAAGATTAGGTGCATCGGTCTGCCGCACCACATTCTGTCAAAGTGTCCTTCAGCTCATCAGCGAGACGTTATCTGCTTAATGTAGGTCACCCTGGATAAGAGTGGATGAAGTGCTCTTACTGTAATTACTCCATGATTATCTGTGTCCATGCTGCGTTTCTTCACAGAGGCACATCCCGCAAGTTACAATTCAGCAATGTGAGACAACAGACTCTCAGAACAACAAATGTAAGTTTAACACAGAAGAGCAAGAATAAAATGAATAGAAATAGGAGGATTAATTCTTCTTTGAACACTCACTAACAACAATAACAGACATCAGGGTGTATCCAACTCACGAGCAGCCACACATGCTGATGCCAGCTCAGGCAGTTCTAACATTACAATAGAAATATGTAAAGTAGCAACGCAACCGCACAGAACAGCAAAGATCAAACACATCCATGTGCTGCCTGTGCCGTGCCTTCCATGTAGACGTGGTTGTTGCAGTGACAGCGGTGTGTTTGTGTGGCCTGCTCCTGTGCTTTCTGTTCGTTTTATTGCGGTGGTTGCTTTGGCTTGTTTAACCCTCAGAGAAAGAAAAAGGTCTGGGAAACAAATTCACTTAACAAATACTTTTCACGTAATCATTTTAAGATCAAGTGTGTTACAGAGACTTGGGGGTTATACTCTGACACTTTCTGCTTTAAAGTTAGTTTCTTTATTTCTGAAATTGGAATAAACCAGCTCCTCAGTCATGGCTGCTGCTGCAGTGGAGCCCACAGAAGGCACAGTTCTCGTTTGCTGCAGAGCTGAGATGTGCTCACTTCACTGGCTTTCATCATTTTTTAGGCTGACGTGTGTGGGGTATGTTTTCGCCTTGTATGTTCCTGAGGGCTGCATTTACAGTATTTTATGTTTACGTGTTTATCTGAAACATCTGGTACATATCTGCATCACTAGTCCAGCTCTCCACGTATCTGCCAGACTAATGACACACATTTGCTGTGATTTCATGTGAGCAGCTTTCTCTAGTCACTAGATCACAGAAAATCAATTTTTAGTGTCCAGTCCTTAGTTCACTGCATCACTCAATGGTTACGAAGCAGTAACTCAAATGCTTTAATGTACTAGTTTAATTCTGTTACAAAGCCACAGCTCAACTTCCATTGATGCTATGACCTTTATTTTCATTCTTTAATACTGCCAATGATGGGATTAATATTGGATTAGATATGATGGATGCAGACGTTGTAGGGTGACGTGTACATTTAGTTTTTGTTTGTCTTCTCGTTTGTCCATTGATGTTGGTCCTTCCATTGTCAGCAGTTATGCTAAATGAGACGTTGTCATTTATTTTACAGACAGGCTACAAACATTTGTTTAACTTTATGTCTGTTTTCTTTCGCTGCAGGAAGCTCATCTCAGACACTGGTGATTCAACGTTATTCTGCGGGGAGCGTTTCACACTGTGGGCGTTGTTGCTGGATGTTTCATAGACATGTGTCAGCGCAGCGGTTTTGCATGGGTCAAACAGCTCGAGGCCCTACTATCTGTGTCCTGGTTAGTCCGGGGAGAGAAATTATCTAATGCTAACTAGAACCTCCTACGTACCAGCTGACGGCCCCCACACACCTCTGGTATATAAAGTATGTAAGGCCTAGGTAGGAGTCCACTAATTTTAACAGAATCTTTAACGCCCCTTGAATTATTAGCAGGAGTTCTCTCTCTTTTCAAAGGAAGGGTGTAATCTCACGGTGGAGAGCGGCTTGTAACATGACTGTCAGACAGACAGAAGCTGCATGCCCACTAAAACCATAGCAACGCTGGTGAGAGTCTGACTGGAGCTTCGCTAGCCACACTTAGAAAACATGAAACGTATTTTTGAAATCACAAGGGGGGTGTGGAAAGATGTCTCCACCGCCAATCTCACACTTTTGTCTTCTTTGTCTTATTATTCTCCTTCTGCCTTTCTCTCCTACTGTCTGCCTTTTTGTTAATCTCCTTGGCTCCCCCATTCATTTTCTACTTCCCCCCCTCCTTCCTGTTTCATTTGCCACCCCAATCTCTGTCCATCTCTCTCACAACCCCCTCATTTATCTACCTGTCTCCTCGTCTTCTTCATTTTTACCTTCCTTGTCTGAAATGTGCTCGGTCATTTTCTGCCTTTATTGAATGTCTCTGGTTCTCTTATCTTGTTTTATAACCTTGCACCACAGTATTAGGTGTTACAGATGCCAACTCAAACAGAGGTGACCTGACTCTGCTTTTCTGTCTCCCCCCTGCTGCATCACCCTTCCTTTCCTTTACAGTTGTCTGTCCTTGTAAATCTGTCTCTACCCTTAAGCTCCCTCGCCCCAGATGCCTTCATTATTTTTCTCTTGTCCTCTCTTGACTGTGTTTTTCTCTCTCATCCCCATTTTTATGTCTTATACACCGCGTCCTTTGTCTGTCTTTCTTGCATATCACATTTTATTCACTGTCTTTGTCCCTTCCTGTTTTTGTCTCCTGAGCTCTGTCTCCTGTTCCCAAAATATTTCTATCTTCCCATCCCCACCCTGCACGTCTCCACCTGTAGCCGTGTAATCAGATCAGTGCAGCTGGTATCCATGGCGATGTCGAAGGCCGTCTCATCAGGCTTGCCGAGGCAGTTGGCGTTTGTGCCTCGGGGAGACCTCAGCCACCTCACTGTGGCTGTACCCAGCTGCCCAGTGCAGCGCTGTCCTCTTCGACATGTTGATATCATTCTGCGCAGATGCACAACGCCCCCCTGTGGCGAGAAAAGCAATAAAATAAATGAGAGACGAAGGTAAAGTGACAGTAAAAGATGACTCCAAAAAGGAAAGGTGGTAAGTAACACAGATGAAAATGATTGGACT
The DNA here is from genome assembly GCA_032359275.1 of Microctenopoma steveboyesi. Classification (NCBI taxonomy): domain Eukaryota; kingdom Metazoa; phylum Chordata; class Actinopteri; order Anabantiformes; family Anabantidae; genus Microctenopoma; species Microctenopoma steveboyesi. Next base: position 1,915,712 of record JAUMHF010000008.1, read on the forward strand.
TCTGGGTTATTTCAGAAATGTCATTTCAAACACGTTTTCCTGTTTCAGCATGATAATATCCACGTACACAAAAAAACACACACAAAATGATTTTACCGTCCGATAACTAAGCTTTAAGGGACAAGTGGACTGTGCTGCACTAAGCACCTCCAGTCCCTTTGGGAAGAATTAAACCCAGGCTCTGAGTCAGGTCTTATTGCTCAGCAACAGTGATGAACCTCATTACTGTTCTTGTGGCTGATTGGGGGCAAATCCCTGCAGCCAGGTCCTAACACATGGCCTTAACATTTGCTTGTCCGTGTACTGCAATTACGCCATGTAGTAGACAAATCCTTTCCAGAAAATCCTGTAGGGACATTATCAGCTGTCTAACTTAATAGTAACTTTAGTAGCTTTATCTTTGCATTACAATATAACTACATTTTAACTACATTATTCAACAATGACAGAAACAGTCACATTTTAAACAGATGTACACGTGGAAAATGTCTCTCTTCACCCTTATTAACAGATCAGATATGATGGAGTCACCCACTGAGGCAACCACGTTGAGACATCCACGTCGACACCGACTTAGTGGTGACTGTACTGAGCGGCGAGGTACAACGGTGACAAACCCATCAGCAGGAACAAGACACACGAAGGAGCATTCTGGCTGGTCTGATGACTGCAGATTAACAGCTTTTTTTCTGACGCTCTGTGAAACACTGAGTGGCGTCACTTGGATCAGCAGTGATATGAAATTGATGCAGAACAGGCCCTAACCCTAACCCAGGCTAACATACAGTGTCCTGACTTGTAGTCCGCGTCAGTGGTTGACCTCAGGCCCTTCTGCCTATCAGACTTGTAACAGGAGTTGTCTCCCTCTGCCAGTTTGTTGAATTACTGAATGCAGTAGCACATCCACATCTCTAACGCTGGGCTCCACATCATGTGGATTTACTGTCGATTTACAGAGTGCCGACTAAAACGCCCTTCTCACGTTCATCAGTGGCTGAAATCTGAACATGATGTGTGTTTGACCAAGCCTGAAAGTCTCCCCTCTCTCATACAAAGATGATAGTTAAGACAGCTAAATGCTTACCTGTCATACTCACACAGTCCAGTGCTATTTCATTAACAACTGTTTTTAATGTGTGTATGCAGATCATCAAAGGTGTGTCCCATTTCTCCACTTATTATTTTTAATATAAATCCAGCTAATTCTGTGTACTTTAACACCACATGTGCATTTAAGAAATAAACATTTTTCAGTCCGAAGTCTAATTTAAATTTGATTCATTTTATCACCCTTCTGCTATTCAGTTACATCTATCGTAGAGACAGGTGCCATTGTGGGGCATGGAAGGGAAGAGAAAATTCAATAAAGCTGCATTAGTCTTAGCACTGTTTCTGTGAGCAGTAAATTATAAATGAATGTTATATATAGATATGATAATAAGAGTCAGAGGAAGCGCCTGTGGATTTTTATGTGGCCTTGTAGGTTCAAACAAATCTGAATTATTAAAGACAGTGGTTCTTTCATTAGATTAAAGTATTAAAATATAATAACTGAATATAAGTATTTATTATAATGTACAGTGTATTGCATTTCTGGATTATAATCATTAATGCAGTAATATATAACTTTTATATTGCAGCCACAAAAAGACTGGGCTAATTTTTATTGCTTTACATAGATACATACTACAGAATTGATCTCAACCTATATTAATGAGATCAAATTTATTTGATGAGTATGTAATTAGTAACTATAGCTGTAACATAAAGGTAGTGGGGGAAAAGAAGAAACGGGGGAAAGGTGAAAATGTAACTATTATTAACTTGACTTTTACTCCAAGACTAAAGTAAAATTACCTCATAATTAAGCCCTTGAGTGTAATTAGAGTTATTTCACCAGTGGAAATGGAAAAAGTGCTAAATGTTTTAGTACAAATAGCTTATACTGCACTAATGTACTTGGGTAACTTTGCTTACAGCATACACTTGAATAAAACAGTGATATATATCTAGAACGTCCTTCTTCCACCTTAGGAATATTGCTACAATTATAAACATCCTGTCTCAAAGTGATGCTGAGAAACTAGTCTATGCTTTTGTTACCTCTAGACTGGACTACTGTAACTCATTACTGATAGGATGTCCCAATAACTCACTCATTAGCCTCTAGTTAATCCAGAATGCTGCAGCCAGAGTTTTGACTGGACTTAACATGAGAGATCATATTACTCCTACATTAGCTTCTCTCCATTGGCTTCCTGTTAAATCTAGAATAGAGTTTAAAATTCTTC
>JAUMHF010000008.1:1925358-1938442 GCA_032359275.1 Microctenopoma steveboyesi
CACCCAGCGCTAGCTCCATGTAAGTCGCTTTGGATAAAAGCGTCTGCCAAGCAAAGTAAAGTAAAGTAAAGTAAAGGTTTATTATTAATTAGCTTCTTTAGTTTATTCTGAGGACAATGTCTGAAGAAATATTCTTGGTAATTATTATAATTAGCTGTTGAAATACTTTAGTTGTATAGACTAATCCACAGATGGTTTGTAGATAGGAAATTAAAAACATTGGTGTTTTGTTTGCTGAAAAGGCTGAATTTCCTCATGTGTAGTGCTTTTTTTGATCAGGAAAATCCTGTTTAAACTCTTTTGGCCCAGACTCTTTCTTATTAACTGAGTCAAGTCCCGCAGGTCCATTTTTTGACAGATTTGAACAACTTTTCTACCTTTTATTAAATCTTAAAACAGCATTGTATGTTTATCATTTTGTAATAATAATACTGTTTAGTGATCGGAATCATTTAACTTTGACAAATATGCCTGAACAATTTGGAAATCATGAAAATATGAAATACTTTTTCACAGCACTGGAAAATGTTTGCTCAATGCTAATACATGATGGGGTTTACTATTAACGTGCTGGTGGTAAATCTGTTAGCATGTTAACAGAAATTAGCATTACTAAATATTACTAGTTGGCAGAACATGGTCAAGTTGGGGTGGCCTTGACTTACGAATTATTTCTCACTCGTTTCCAACAGCTGGCATACCTGCAGAGCTCCTTGGACAAACTAAACGAAGCCATCAAGCTTGCAAAGGTAGAATAGCACTCTACTTCCACAAGATTACATCATTTTATAAAATGTGTGTGTTCCCATTGTTTAATGAACTCTGCCCTCCTTTGTCCTGTTTTACATCCAGGGTCAGCCTGACAGTGTACAAGATGCCTTGAAATTCACCATGGATGTTATTGGTGGAAAGTGCGCAGTCTTATCTCATAGTATTTTCATGTAGTGGTGCCTTATGTTGATCAAAAGAAAGGATGCGAGAATCTTTTTTTTATCTTTTACCTGCAGGTTTAATTCGGCTAAAAAGGACAATGACTTCATCTATCATGAAACGGTTCCTTCTCTGGAGACTCTGGCCTCAGTCAAAGGTAACTAGAAGCTTAGTATGTTCAGTTTCCTGCCTTCATGTAACTGCGTTAGAGTCGGCCTCCTTGAGTAAGCTGATTTCTTAACTGCCATGTGAACGTTGGTTAACCCCAGCACTTAACCTTAGTGCGTGTGCACTAACTCGAGTCCAAACAGGGCAGCATTACACAGATGTGTGTGAGTTTATAGTGGGAGTGTCAGTTTATGATGGTTCATTACTATGTGACAAAACAGGTATCATTTTACCATCAGCTTAGTGTCTAAAGTCGTTCACACATGTATGTTTGAAGCAAACCTTGATGCGGGTAAATTCAGGTTTAGGCTCAGGTTAGTTATCGTGGCAGGTGCTGGCAGAGATCAGCTAACTTTTTAGATTTATAGAATTAAATTAGGCACATTAAAAACACCTACTCTGTGACCCTATAGGAGCGCCACTTGTCAAAGCTCTACCAGTAAATCCAACTGACCCTAGTGTCACTGGACCAGACTTGTTTTCCAAGTTGGTGCCCATGGCTGCCCATGAGGCATCTTCCCTGTACAGGTAAGCACTTTCAGAACAGGATGTTCCGTCAGCCTTGTATGCATGAAAAAAAATAGAATGAATGTTAATGTTTTTGTCCCAGTGAGGAGAAGGCAAAGCTGCTGAGGGATGTCATGGCCAAGATTGACAGCAAGAATGAAACACTCGAGTGAGTACAGCAGTGTGTTTAAAGATCTATTTGTGTGCAGCAGTCACTAGATATTTCAGTTCTAGACATGAACTATAAAATGTTTGTATATTTCCTCCTAATTGTATGCATGATTTTTTTATTAGTTTTTTTTTCTTTGAATATTTTTATCTTCCGTTGAATGTCATATACTGAGTAAGTTAGCTGTACATTACTAATAGGAATAGATTTGAGTAATATTCTCACATTCTGTAGGCAGTTCATGGACTCTCTGGGCTTGGATCCAGAGTCTGTAGACAATCTGGACATGTACAGTCACATCCCTCCAGTCCTGATGGAGAAGTGTGCTGCTCTCAGCGTCCGACCCGACACTGTCAAGAGTCTAATCCAGTCCATGCAGGGTTAGCACTGTCTCCAAATGTGTCTGCTGTTCAATAACATTTTTTACTGTTACCGCGGGCTTCTGGCTCAATGATTGCTATCACCTTCTTACTTCTGCAGTGCTCTCTGGTGTCTTCACTGATGTCGAGTCTTCACTGAAGGAGATCAGAGATATCCTGGAGGCAGACGAGACCGGTGAGCAAGCCCTTCAGGAGGTTGCCGGCCCCGTCACGGGGGAGGTGCACCCGGCAGCACAGAGCCAGGCTCTGGCTGAGATTCGAAGAGACCTGGAGAAGTACATGGAAGCACACGAGAAGGCCAGTTTCACCAACACAGAACTCCACCGGGCCATGAACCTGCACATCAGCAACCTTCGTTTGCTGGGGGGTCCACTGGAAAGTCTGAGAGAGGCCCTGCCACACCCTGAGCTCAGTGAAGGTGATGTTGTGTTTGGTGCCAAAGGCTTGTGCATATTTTAGCATGTTTTAATAGGATGTGGTTACATTTAGGAAAGACCTTCTGATCATCAAGATAAGGTGTGACATCATTACTCTTATAATGTTGTGAATATAACGGTGTGTCTGTGCTTGTCGCATGCAGAGGAAGTAGCAGGGTTGCAGTGTGTGAAGCGGATCCTGGGGAAGGTCCAGGAGATGAGGGAGCAGAGAGGTTCTTTGGAGAAACAACTCCGCGATCTCATCCAGCAAGACGACATCACCTCCACCCTTGTCACCACGGAACGGGCCGACATGAAGGTATGTGGCTGCACAGGAGTCTGAGTAAACAATTACTCCTAAACCTCTAGCTTGGATTAATATGCGATGCCACAGCAGCATAAAAAAACGAACCTGTGTCTTTCCAGCGTATATTTGAGGAGCAGCTGAAGAAGTACGAGCAGGTGAAAGTGTACATTGACCAGAACCTGGCAGCTCAAGAGAACATATTGAAAGCCCTGACAGAGGCTAATGTCCAGTACGCCTCGGTGCGTAAGAGCCTGAGTCAGACTGAGCAGCAGTGGAACAGCACTATCCAGGGCCTGGTGGGCTCATACGAGGCCTACGAGGACCTGATGAAGAAGTCACAGGAGGGGAAGGAGTTCTACGATGACCTGGAGGCCAAAGCGTCCCGTCTGCTAGAGAGAGCAAAGGCCCTGTGTCAGACCAGAGCAGCAGAGAGGAAGCCCATCCTGGAAAAGTAAGGGGAAAATTGAAACAATAGGGTTTGAAAAAAGGGAAACCAAAGTCGTAGATTTCTATGACTCTGAGCTCAGTTACTCTTTTTGTTTCTTCAGCTTCTTACTAGCACTTTATTATGAGTGTAGTCTTTGCTAGGCTTGTTACTCTGATGTTGTCTTTGTGAAAAAGTCCAAATACAATTAGGAGTTTTCCATTTGACACATCGATATCCATAAAGGTCAAATGTGGAATAAGAAGACTAAAAGTTGCTTAATTAAAATCTGTGATTTACATATTATACATTCTTTGCTCTTTGTCACTTCAGAGAAACCCAGAAAAAGCCCCCAGCGCGACCAACGGCAGCGAAACCCTCCCTAAAGCCAAAGGCCGCAGATGTTGATTCTAGTCTGGAGGACCCAGAGTTGGCCCAGCTCAGTGCAGCCATCTTCGCTTTAGGAGGTGACCTGCCCGAGGAGCTCCGCAGCCTCCCTCCTGACATTCCTTTCCTCCCCACTCCTGCAGCTCGTCTGCCCCGCCCTGAAGCCTTCATTCCCCCTGGCGCTAACCTGGGGGGCAGCAGCTCCCTGCCTTGGCCTGGGGCACCAGCTGCTGGTCTTCCTCGATTCCCTGCCAACCTACCGCCTCCAGAACTCCTGGCACGGATAGCTCAATTCCCTACTTCAGGGGCTCTGCCACGTGGGCCTCTCCCTCAGATGCCCCCACAGCTGCCAACACAGCCAGCACTGTCAGGTTATCGCCCCCCCCTTCCTAAAGCTTCTCATCCAGGCCCTGCTGCCCCTGCACCGGTCCAACCCTCTACCACCACAGTGGACAGCATTCAGGCCCCTACTCCCAGCTACCCACCAACATCACACCACCCTGTCCCACCTGTCGCCTCAACAGGCTACACTGTACCCCCACACATTGGGGCATATTCCCAGTTTATACCCCAGCCAGGGATGCCCATTCAAGGCCCAGGACGCGCTCCCGCACCTCAACCGCCGCAGCCGAAACACCAGCAGCAGTACCCTCAGCCCATAGGGCAAACACTGCCTCAGGGGTACCAGCCTGGACCCAGAGCTGTTCCCGGTCCTCAGCAACCTCTCCAGACCCAGCCAGCCTACCCACATGGATATATGCCTGGAGGTCCGCCCCAGTACCAGGCATTCCCAGGACAGTTGCAGCCACATCAACAAAATGGCTTTCAGCTCCAGCCCCAGATACCCCAAAGCTACCAGCCTCCTCAGGGCTATGTTCCCCAGCAGCACCCCCAGATGATGCCTGGTTCCATGCCAAGGCCACCCCAGGTCCAGATGCCACCTCAAGTAACGCACCCACAAATCCCCCCAACTTCTCAGCCAGTACCTTCGGTAGCTCAACCCTATCTGCCCCATCCCAACCACCAGATGCTGCCTGGACTCCCTCACCAACACATGTTGCCACAAAAGCAACAGATCTCTGGTCCTCCCAATACGCAGCAGATTCCCCCACCCCACCCACAGATGCCAATACCAAGTGGTCCCAGAGCACAGATGCCCCACCCAACTCAGCCACTGCCCCCAGTCTCGCAAAACTATATGCCTTCCACTAGCCAGCCCCTTCATCCTACCCTGCACCCACAGGTGCCTCCTGTCTCTCAGCCTCATATGGTCCACCTGCCGAGGGGTGCTGTGCCACAAATGCTCCCTGGTGCACTACCTCCACAGCATCACCCACAACCTGTACAGCCACCTATGACAAACATGCCTCATCAGGTCATGCGAATGCCCGGTCAACCCCAAGCTCCGCCCCCTCATTCTGGGGGAGTATCTTACCCTCCACAGTTGCCTCAGCAGCCCCTAGCCCCACAGCCTGCAGCTTCACAACAGCCCCAGGCTCCTCTTCCTATGAACCATCCTCAGCCTTCATCTATGTACACTTCAGTTCCAGGACCTAAAGTACCACCAAGTGGCCCCCAGCAATCCGCTGGCCCCATGGGGACACATAATCCCCACGTTTCCCCTGCTCAGCACATGATCCAGCCCTCTCCTGGAGGTCCTCCAGCAGTTCAGCCGTCCAATGCGGTCCCTCCTTCTCCATCGCTTTCCCCATCTCCATCGCCGTCCCCAGTTTCTGCTCTGGGTCTGAACCCCCAGCAGAGACCCACACCTGCCCCTACCCCTGGAAGTATAGCTCCACCCAGTCTTGCTTCTCCATCTGCCACCTCTCCTTCTACTTCACTGTTTCATCGCCAGAACTCAAGCACAGATGATCTCCTCTCCTCTAGCCCAGAAAGCCAACCAGGGGGGACTAAGGCCCCCACCAATGTCCTGCAACCCACCAAAGCTGATGCCCAGTATGTAGAGCGCCAAAAAAAGAGCTCCCAGGGAGTTCTCCTAATCCAGGGTGACCCCTATCAAGCTCCAGAGCGAGTCACCCGACTTCACGGTGAACTGGAACGTTACAGAACCCAGGTAGAGTCCCTGGAGCACCCCTCAGAAGCTGAGGGTGGCCTGTCAGTACTGGATGCCCGCTGGAAAGAGCTCCAGGACCAGCAGGAGAAGGATGCTCGACAACTCTCCATAGCCATCGCCCGCTGCTACACCATGAAGAACCGCCACCAGGATGTGATGCCCTACGACTTCAACCGCGTAGTGCTCCAGTCTGGCAAAGATGACTACATCAATGGCAGTTATGTCGAGGACCTGTCGCCATACTGCCCACGCCTTATTGCTACACAAGCTCCTCTCACCGGCACAGCAGCTGACTTCTGGTTGATGGTGTATGAGCAGAGAGTGTCGCTGATAGTCATGCTGGTTTCAGAGCAGGAGCTGGAAAAGGTTTGCATGCACATGGGAATAAATCAAATACTGAATCCAACTTTAAATTGATTTATTTTACCAGCTTTTTAAAGCTGATTTAAAAAACCAAACGTTCCCTGTGGTTGTCTTTCATTCTTTCTTAGGGAAAGGTTCTGCGCTACTTCCCAGTTGAGCGCGGGCAGCAGCTCTCTCAGGGACCAATCACACTCAGCCTAACTACACAGAAGATAACATCGACACACGTGGAGCGCATGATCAGCCTGCAGTACCGCGACCAAAGCCTGAAGCGCACCGTCGTCCATCTCCAGTTCACTTCCTGGCCAGAACTGTACGTCGCCGTTTTTATTACTGAGCTTTCTATAAGTTTCCAAAGGATTTCAGTCATGTAGGTTGTGAAGAGATGTTGAGCCTCAGGACTCATCAGTTAAATATCTCTGCTCAGGGGCCTTCCTGACAGCAAGAGCAGCCTGCTGCGATTCATCCAGGAGGTTCATGGACATTATCTTCACCAGAGGCCGTTGCACACACCTGTTGTGGTGCACTGCAGGTGAGATATCTTACTCGTCCTAGGATAAGCAGGCCTGTACTGAGGTCAGAAAGCCTTCACCACTTAGTTTACGTCACCATCAGTGTGGGATTCATCTATTTATCCTGTTTGTTCTCATATGTTTTTAGTGAAATGTACCTGGACAAGAGAGACTTCATTAGGAATTTATTTCATTTCAGCAAAAACAGAAACTATAAATTAGAATTAGGACAAACCACAAAACAAAAGTAAAAATAATTCTTAATGAGACAAACATAACAGTTAAAATCCTCTACACTGTGTCTCAGCTCGGGTGTGGGACGCACCGGCGCATTCTCTCTGCTGTATGCGGCTCTGCAGGAGCTGGAGGCTGGAAACGGGATCCCAGACCTCCCTCTGCTGGTGAAGAAGATGAGGCAGCAGAGGAAGAACATGCTGCAGGAGAAGGTGAGAGACACAGAAGTCTGAAGTTGGTCTTACTTAGGCAGTTTTTCACATGGTGGCAGCAAATTGTATGTTGAAGCAAATATTAAACTGGGATAGTTAGTGTCCACAGGAATGTCCAGGGGGGACAGGTTTTCTAGAAGTTTCATCCAGCTTTTTACCTTGTCTTTTGTCTCCAGCTCCACCTGAAGTTCTGCTATGAAGCCGTGTTAAAGCACGCCGAGCAGGTCCTTCAGCGCCACGGCATCAGTACCACCACCTCCAGCAAGAACGCCAACTCTGCAGCCACAAAGGTTTGCTGCTCTCTGTCCAACCTGCACTAGATGATAAACTGTCTGGCTTAAGTTCAGGTGGTTACAGCCACTGAGCTGTCACTCCTTCATGGCTGCTGTTAACAGTAACACATTTCCAGAAGCTCCTCTTTTTCTCAGTGACAGCAAAAATCCTATATGTTATCCTGCATGTTTGACAAAACACAGGAGTAAGTTGTTTTTGGAAATTAAGTTTTTAATTGTATTATATTCATATTTAAAGTTAAGGACGAGTGCTGTTCCTTTATTAGTTGCAGCTAACAGAAGACAGCGCTTTTTAGTACATTTCATCTGAGCTCTGATGCTGCATTCACGTTCCACATATTAAAGAATAAGGAATATTCCGACTTGTGTTTGCAGCCTTACTCAAGACAGGAGTCCCAGCAGGATATAGTCCTTGGGGGCGACATGCCCATCAGCTCCATTCAAGCCACCATCGCAAAGCTCAGCATCCGGCCGCCCAGTGCCACCGATCCTTCCATGGAAGCGTCCTGTGGCCTGGAGGAGCATGTTGGCACCATCTTATCTGACCTCGACACTCAGCTGCTCCAGAACCACTATCCCCTTACAGACCTGCAGCCCCCCTCCGATTTCAGCCCACCTCTCTCTTCCCCTACTCAGTCGCCACCTCCACCCAATGGCCTCGAAGCCGTCTCCGCCTCTACTCCACCAGCAGCCAACCACCAGCCAGTTCTAGAGGTTGCACCCAGCACCAGCCCGCCCACTGCTTTCCCTGCTCCTTCGTCTTTGGAGCTGCTGGCCTCGCTGACGCCTGAGGCCTTCTCCTTGGAAGGAGGAGGCCGGGGGAAGCAGCGGGTGACTAAGCAGAGCTTCCTGCAGCCGGCGGAGGGCCAGGGTCTCCACGGGACTCGAAGGGAACAGGGCGATGACCCGCTGTGTAGCCTAGACCCCCTCTGGAGCCTAAACAAGCACTGAGACCGGTCCACAGTCACAGTCCGCCTTTCTCTCACTTTACCACCAGGCGTCAGCTAATCCTGCTTCTAAGAAGGAAAAGGAGACATTTTAGCAGCGTTGGGTACCACGATGTGCCTGGTGGCAGATGGCAGGGGCTCAGTTTGGAGTTAGGTGTATTTACAGTTTGAAGGGTGTGAATCTGATCATCACTGGTGGCTTCTGGGACCAGATCACTATGCACTTATCTGTATCCGTTCATTCCTTCTGTCGCTCTTTGCTGCTTCTCTTTATGTCTGATGGATGGAACCTGTTCGGCACCACATCTGGGCCTGAAGAAATCTTAGCATGCACTCCACTGTCACAACTTCATCGAGGCAACACCACGGCTGCTCCGCTCCCCTCCCCTCCCCTCCCCTCCCCTCCCCTCCCCGTTGGCCTGTGGTAGATGTAATAACTAAAATGAAGCAGGTGGGTGGAGCTGGTTGGAACTGTTTTTACCCACCAAGTTCAATCAGTGCGTGTAGCTCAGACATAACACAGAGCAGCATACAAATCAGCACGTCTTAACAAGTTGATTATTTTTCTTTGTAACACTGTAGATACCTTAAATAAACTTAGACTATTCTAACAGTCTGGAAAAAAGATCACTAATCATTGTGAAAACTATCAAATAAATCCAGTAGACAGACAATGGCTGTGGTATCAAAGCCTCTTTATTTAAAAATTAGTACAAAGTGTTCTGCTTTTTCATGTTACAAAAAAGTAAATAAGTTACAACAGCCAGCCCATGGAGGGAGGAAAACAAATCAGATTTTCCTCACAGCTGTCTAAACCATGAGGTGAGTCTCACTGCAGACAGCTGGCAGTGACTCAGATGTGGGGCCGCAACATGTGTGGTTTGCTTGTTTTTTTCCTGCAGTTGATTTGAGGACGCAGCCGCAGGTGACGTTGATTTTCTTAAAAGAGAAAGATCAAATTGTGGCTGCTGCCACGAACATTTGATATGGTTCAGTAAGAGCAACGGGTGCGAAGGTATGTCTGAAGCATGAGGAACCTAAGATTCAGGTGAAACTGCCACACCAACGCTACCTCCCACCTTAAAGGAGAAGTTCAACATTTCTGCAAAGCGTTCACTTTCAGGTTAACTGGATGAGAACATTCAGCCTGACGAGTTATTTCCAGACAACATTTATAAGCCTATTTATTAAGGTCCCAGTTTCTGACACAGGTCAACTGCTAGAATAAACATATTTTACCTCTTTACTCATATCATAGAGGGAATAGCATTTTGACTTACCAACACTGCCCACCTGCAGCCAGTCTTTACAGTGAAAATCAGAATATAAAAGCTATCACACGCCGCGCTAAGATGACCAACTGCTAACTGTAACCTCCATTACAGAGTCATCACTTTACATAAAAAGCAACCACAACAAAAAAGTTGAACGTTAACTCAAATTCACATTATTAAAAAAACAGAATTTTATAAAAAGGAAACTACACATTTTCCCCATTTCTAAAGCTTTCTTTACTACCGTCACAACAGAAAACACAGAGCTAATAAATTAACAGGTACAATGTCTAGGAGGTCACAAAGTCTGGTGCATTGTGTGGGATGCAAGTGCCGCCATTGTCTGGAAATGTGAATACTTAAGGTTTACCGTTTGAGCTGCTCGTTTTGTTCTTGGCCTTTGCATCCCAGTGCAACCAGACCCGAACCCTGTAGCCTGGACATGTCTGCAGTGTGCGTTTCACTAAAGCTGCAGGTGTGAACTTTGTTTGCAAGTCTAGTTCGGTCCACATTTCTTAAGCTGATGTTTGCAAAGTGCCTAGTGTGTGAGCATACGCATCAGAGAGGGTTAGTAGTGCATTGAATTAGTGTTGCCACGTGATACTGTAACGGATTTACTTGCTGTCTTCGTCTTTAACGGATTTTTTTCATCGCACCTTCTGGGACTACATTCCATAGACACGGATACAGTAAGGAAGACGATACATTCTGTATGTTGATGCGTCAGTGAGGAGAAAGTCTTGAACCTGCAGAATTCCATTCTCTCAGCAGGTGTCCAGCGTGAAGCGGTGAAGTCCAGGCACTGATTTAGAGTTTCACTTTCAACTCGTACACAATTACGGTTACACTTATTTCACTTTTAGGAACTGGAGAAAACAATGTTTGTATAGATTCTTTTTTGAAAATTCAATAAAATTGGGCATTTTGGTAAATATTTAAGAACTTTAATAAAAATAAGTTACACCTAGCCTTACGGCCAATCTATAATGATACATATACATTATGATGTTTTAGTGTTTAGATAATATTACATTACAATAATTAACATTGATTATTTTCTAATGATAAACATTAGAAAATATTCTAACTAATCTTAAACTAATTGTAATTTAGAAAAGTGATCTCACTTAATAAAACGCTTCTGCATGTTTAGCGCTACGTTGCCTTTCTTCACATTTTCACTGACTGGCTGCAGAAAGAGGCAGACGCAGGTTTTGAGACAAACTCCATTTAACAACACAGCAATAACCAAATCAAATGTCAGGTTAGGTCTATGTGAGACGTCAAATGGTATGTTCTATCAATTTTTGCAGCCAAAACGGAAACATTGTCATAAACGGTGATTTCAAAATAAATCTCTCATGGGCACAATTTACAAAAGAATACGGGAGCCAATGTAAACATGACGTCGGCCAGTGACAGCCTGTGCAGGACAACGTCAGTGATGTCATCCAAAATTCAAGCAGTTTGAAAAATGGAGGTAGCCTGATGAAGGTGTAGCACAGAGCATCAGTAACCTCAGAATCAGAGGCTGAAGCCTACAGCCCCCAACTCCACAACAACAAACACTTGAGTGTTTCCAGTTCAATATCACAAGTAATCAATCCCCAAACCCAGCCAAACAAATCATCCTCTTCTATTTATCTCCACATTATTATATGTTTAAGAGCTGGGATTAACCATTCATAAACAAACCTTTTCAAAAATGTATCACTAATAAATAATAGATTTATACATATAAAAACACCCCCCAGAGGTTCACTTTATACAGTAATCCTTACACTTCTCTCTCACACACACACAAACAGTATGATTTTTGTTTCAGCAGTTTTTCGCCATAAAAAAAGGGCCTAAATTCACACACACACACACACACACACACACACACACACTCGCTCACTCGCTGTAGCTGCACTTTGCTATCAAGCGAACGAGGCAACAGGAATATTAAAAAATAAGGAGACAGTTTTATCTTCCTCTCTAGGTTGGTGGGGTCACTGTGAAGCCCCACCCGTGTCACAGCAGCATAGAGGGCAGAGCCACGAAACAAACATGCGCACACAAAAAGCACAAACTGGTGACTGTTGGATCCTCTAAGTGAGAAACATCTAGAACAAACCTCACGACGCTTGTAAAGGTCAACACCAGAGTAAGGAGAGTCCGTCACCTTCCTCTGAAAAGACGCAGCAGGTTACACAATCAACCTCACACTGTCTCCATCTCGTTCTCGTTTCGCTCAGAACATCTCACTGCTAGAAAAATAAAAAACGAGCCTCCTATGCATCTAGAAACCGGAATCAGGGATTTAGGAATCAGGTCTCATCCAGGTCCAGCAAAAAAAACAAAGAAATCTTGGATAAATGAACAGGATGCTGTGTACTGGGTGCACCATGCACTCATCCTCAGTCTAGTTTCTCCAGCACTGATGGTACGTACACCAGGCTCAGCTCACTGCCAAAGTCACAGATGATAGCGGCATTGTCAAGAACCAGCAGTTGCCGGACGCCCTGACCATCACTGCTCTGGCCCAAGTAGACAGTCTGTAGCAGGTCACCAAAGTTAAGGTCCCAGAAGGAGACGCAGCCATGGCCTCCAGTCACGAGGAGAGACTCCGAGATCACTCCCAGACTGGCCCCGCAACCCACCTCCTGGTGAGGAGTAGAGAGAGGAGCAGTAATAAAAGTGCAGAATCTCACCCGTCTGATTTAAAAATAGCAGCCACATGATAAAGGTACCTGCTGGATGGAGTAGAGTTTGATCCCCGTGCTGCGGTCCCAGATGCAGATGAGGTCATCCAGACCCGAGCTGATGACACAAGAGTTGGTGCAGACGAGTGAGGTGACGTCACCTCTGTGACCGTAAACGTGGCTGACACGGCTCCCTGTCAGGACGTCCCACAGGCAGATGGCGCCATCCTGTGCGCCACTCGCCAGAACCATTGTCTGAGAGGGTAGAGACAGAGTGAGACAAAAACTGACTGAAATACATGTGATGTTTAGAGTTTGACATGAAAGACTGACCTGGTCTATATAGATTGCTGTGATCCCCCCAGAGTGTCCCTGCAGGGTGAAGAGGCAGCAGGAGTCCTCCAGGCGATAAACCTGAAACACACAGGAAAGGGATGTCATGGCTTCCATTAATATTCATCTTTGAAATGCTGGATAAAAACTCGTCAGCGTTACTCCGTTACCCTGACGGTGTGATCCTGGCTGCCGGTGACAACCCTCCCGGCTGCTGCGCGCAGCACCGTGATCGGCTTCTGGTGAGCGCACTGCACCGAACGCGTGAGCTGGCAGCTGATCACGTCCTCGCTGCTGTAACAGGGAGAGGGAGGCATGCTACCTCGCCCAGGGGCCCCTGCATCAGAGAGTAACATAAATTTTTTTTTTTTTTTTTTTTTTGATCTAGACGACAAGATGGCGCCGGTGTGTGTGGCTGCTCGTCTGTCTCTGTCAAGTTTGCTTCTGTTTTTGGTAATTCTGACTTG
>JAUMHF010000008.1:1943001-1960593 GCA_032359275.1 Microctenopoma steveboyesi
ACAGTATCACCACCTTTAAAAAACATTTAAAAACTCACTTGTTCAAAAAGTACTTCAAGTAAGTCTAACACACACACACACACACACACACACACACACACACTCATTACGTTGTCTAGCACTAAACAAATTCTAAACACGTTCCTTGTCTTGATGAGTTAGGCCTTATCAGGGCTCTTTGTTGTAGTATCTTAGTTTTACGAGAATCTGAATGGTAATTGCTGGTGTCTTCTCCTGGTAAGTGGCTTTGGATAAAAGCGTCTGCCAAGTAAATTAAAGATATGTAATTAATAACAGCTTATTGTGCATCTGTCTGAGAATACAATGCCATCACTAACAAAGTGAACCCATACAAATGGGTCCTCTCTAAGATTTAAGCTTATTATTACATTGAAATGTTTATTGTTTGGCACGCACGCACGCACGCACGCACGCACGCACACACACACAGCTCCTGAGCTCGTGAGCCCCCTGGCAGAGCCTCTGAATAAACATGAACACACACAGAGAAGCACTGAAAATTTAAACAAATCTAAATGCTAATGCATTAGATGGATGGTTGCATGGTAAATTTGCTGCGATACAGGAAGCCATCTAGCATCAGTGATGCTGTGCGGAGTATTGTTTTAGGCACTGATAATATCTACTACCCAGTGTTTGAAGTCATAAAGTCGTAAAGACTTAATGAATATGGAACATTTGACGATAAAAAACGAGACCATCTAGCCCCCTGCTGCAGAAAACATCTCATCTCTCCCGCTCCAGTCCAGCTGTAACAGCATGTTTCTCACACGTGCACACTAACCTCGTCTCCGCTTCAGGGTCATCTAAACAGGGTCAACAACCTGCTGTGAAGGTCATAATCCTGACCCGACTGATGCAGATAAGAAGAGATAAAGAACTCAACATTCTTCTTGGCAGTCTTACACAACAGTCCCAGAAATGAAACCAACAAAAAATGCATTATCCACCAGGACAAGAAGACTATGATATTCACATCTAATTCACAGACCAAACAGATATGTCATTCACTGTATTTTATAATACCAATGATAAAATGATTTTATGGCTGTGGACCAGCTTAGCCCTTAGTGTGCCTGGATCTACATAACGGGCTGCTTTGAAAATGTGAATCAGTCTTGTTGATGCAATCTTTGCATCATTACCAGACCTCTGGACGTAACACTGACCCAGCAGACATGTGGACTTTGGCCTTTGAGTTTGTTGAGCACAGAGTTCAACAAAACAGAGAAACAAAAGAACATGGCGTAAGAAATGTTTGCCAAGTTGAGAACATACAAGTAAACTGATCTTTACAGCTCACTGGATTTTGAAAACGACCTGTTAGCTAGGCTGTTCCAGTCTGGGGGAGAAAAAGTTGCTAAAGGCACAGACACCAAACAATACAAGGCTCCTAAGTATTTCTCTTTTTAAATTCTCTGGCTCGCAGTGTGATTTAAATGAGCAGACATCAGCAGCAGAGAATTGTTCTTGGATCTTTAATCTGTGGTAGCATATGTGACCTTGGCCTCAGCTCATACGCTCGCTTGAAACTGCTGTGGCCTCTGCACAGTTGTAAATTTGAGTTTTGATTGCATGACTAATACAAGGTACCAATTTCCATGTTGCCAATTGTCTGATCACATTTCGGGGAGTTTTGTTTTGTTCTGCACACAAGCTCTCTGGTGTGTCAGAGTGTTAGGAGTAAATTGGGTTACATCAGAAAGCCTGTTAAATGTTCATATCCCAGTGGATATGCTGTAAACGCGTGTCTGCACTAACTTGTAGAGGGTGAGGTCTGTCTGGAGATCTGCAGAGACTTTGGGAATAGGTGGCGGAGAGTGTCTTGTGTCCTGAGGGTGGCGTGTCTCGATGGCCTCCTGGGGGCTCAGGTGAACAGTGACAGGGATGACAGGTAAGATGCTGATGTACCTGAATATAGACAACAGCAGAGCTTATTAACGTAACTGAAAGGAACTATTTATAATGGACATAGGTAAACATCAAGAGAAACATTTTCAAGCCGGTTGTGACATTTGCTTAATAACGTTTAGTTTACATGTATATGAAAAATTCAATCTTTTGCATGACTCACCTCTTGGCTAAAGTGATGTTATAATAGCTAAAGAGTGACGGCCAGTGCCTAAAGGACAGCCTCCTCCAGCCCTCTTCATCCTCCTCCCCCCAGGTGATCTGAGGCACAGCCGGTGGGGCCTGGGGTATGGGACCTGCCCTGGCTGAGCCATGGTGGCCCTGTGACTGGTTCTCAGGTAAAGGAGTTGGAGCTGGTGCACGATGAATGCTGAGGGTGCTGGTGGGATCTCCACCACGGAAGACCGGGGCCACACCCAGGTGAGATGGCAGACCGCCTCCTCCAGGTTCTCCCAGTGGGCTCTGCTCAGACACCTGGGCAGCCAGGTATGTCCGGATTCCAGCCGGGTCGGTATAGACGAGGATGCCAATCCAGATCACTGTGCCAGCCTGGAAATGAGGAAAATGGATGATAATGATCTGAACCTTGATTGTTCGCAGGGCTTAAGCCACACTAAAGCTGGACTTATACTCTTCTATTAAAGGGAGTTTTTCCTCACCACTGTCGCCTCAGTGGGACTGTTGGGTGTTTCCTATATATATGAATATAATGTGTAAGGTCTTGTACCTTACACATGAATTGGCGCTATATAAATAAAGCTGAATTGAATGTAAGGGATCGTTAGGAGATATTCTTTCACTAATTTTATATAAAGAATCAAAGGAAACATGCTCACAGAACTGGAAAGTTCAGCACTGAGAAACATGATGACTTTATTTTTTGTATATTTGTCACTTAAATTATTTAGCAAACGAATTATCACCAAACTCATTTTATTAGACACATGAGAAAATATTAAATAAAATGAGTTTTAAATGATACTTTGGTTAAAGAGCAGTGTAAACCCGTCTGCCTCTATGGAAAAAAGTAATTGCCACCTAAATGTAAATCCCACAGTGTCAGAGCCTTAGCAGCAAGTGTTGCTGTTTGAGATCTTTTACCTTCACTGGTGTCAGACAGCTTCTATTTAAGTAAGTAATCATGTGAAATAGAATAGAACTGACTCTGGTTAATCACAGTACGTTCATGATTGAGTAAAGGGGGTGTGATAACTTTTTTTTGTGATCGTGTGAGACTGAAGAAATTAAAGTTGAGATGGTTTTGCTGGATATGAAAGGAAGATAATTGCAGAGCTTTTCTTCCACTTCCCCCACGTTGCCCTCACTGTCATTCTGTCAAAAGCTGCTCAAGTTAATTCTGCACATGGTCTCCGACATGTAGTTGCATGTTAAGGAAATACATTTAAGCTCCCGTTAGGAGCTAGGTCAAAATAAACACAGCAACAACAAATTTTGATCTGTTCTCTAACCATGATGATGCGCTGAGCCAGGCGTGTGCGAGCCAAAAAGTACACGACACGCAGCCTCTTGGGAAGCCTGAGGTTCCTAAAAGCTGGGGTCTGCAGGGTGATCGTGTGAGGGGAGGGTCGTGGCGGTGGGGGTGCCTCCCGTGGCCGCAGTGGGCCTGGCTTGGGTGGAGGAAGCCCTGCTTCAGCTGGCAGACGGCGATTCAAGTCAGCCAACTGTGAGACAATGAGCTGGTTTAAACATTTTGTTTGTTTTATTTTACTGATGCATCCATCTGCTGCTGTACAACTGGCAAAAGGAACACAGCTTCTCTAATATAAGTATTTAATATTTTCAGTTTTTATCACTTTGCAGTAAAAACACATTTTTCAGACTTCTGAACTGGTAGTTAGGGAAAAAACAAATGACTACAAAACATAATCAAATGGTGTTGGACACTATGTTCTGACTTTTTACAGACAAAAATCAACGGTTGCAGTTGTATAAACATCATATGTTAAATATGTGATAGATAAATATTTATAAATAATGTTTAGGCGTATTAGTTTTAACCACATGTTTTATGTGTAAATGTACTGGGTTTCTAAAAGTTTGGGATCACCACTGAAATAAAATGACCTGAGAGCAGTGTATACTTGTGAGTGAGTGTGAGGTTCCTCACCTCCATGCGGCGGATATCTATAGATAGTACTGTGGTGAAGAAGAACATCTGAAGGAAGAAGTCAGAAACCAGCCCCACAACAGCAAACAGACAGAACTCCTACAAGATCCAGGAACCAGTGGAGACGTCAGAGCGCTGAACAGGCTAACAACCTGTTAGCTTTTGGCACTTCATCAACATTTTTTATAAACTCTATAGCCTCTCAGAGTATGAGGTGGCTGACTAATGCAACTCGTTACCTGGATAGCTGGCACCAGAGTGAAATATCCAATGAGTATGATGCACAGTTCAGTGGCCATGTTCTTCATGATAGACCAGCTCTCATTACTAAGGCCTGGAAAAACAATGCACGACATTTTCAATCAACACTTTTGTATGTCAATGTGTGCAGAAATATGCTCCAAAAGGGAATCGTATCACTAAGCCCTTGTTTATTTTTGTTATGCAAAAGAAAATTCATTTGTTGACCAGTAAATTTAAACAGACAAACAGACTTAACAAGCGCTCTGTCCTCACCCTGAGCAATGCGCAGTTTGACCTCGAGGTCCACAGGGGTGGACACCACAGACTTGGTGAGAACCAAGACGTTTTCAAGGCCAATAACCACCACCAGGTAAGGAAAGATCTCACTGCAGAGAAAGCAGAAAAACAAACACAGAGCCATCCATTTTTTAATATATGCTTTCTCAACTATGTTAAACTACTTTTGTTGCACTAGAAGCTGCAATGACATTAAAGACGCTTTATTCTTTGTCGGTGTGAACCCGCCTTACTTGTGTAAGTAGGTCACAAAGGCATCCCTGTTTACCAGACGTACTAGGTAACCGTGCATCATAAACACATGTGCATCCTAAGAATCAACAGAATGGGAATTTTGCATGCATATCGTGGTTACGTTGACCTTAATGTGTTTATTTAAACCCACAAGCACAGCCCACAGCAAACCTGCGTGGATCATGTTCAGTGGTTGGACAGCACTGTGCCATTGTCACGCCATGATGTCTGCTTTCTAGTAATCCCCAAATGATTGGACAGCCATTATAAGTCAACATCACTGTAACTCTGCCCCACCGCACAGTCCCTCCCACATCCACACCTCATTCCTTCATCTTTATTCACACTAACCCACTGACTTTTTGCCAACATGCTGTAAACATTAACGCAAATCCATGTAAGGTCATGTGCAGAGGAAGTGGGAGGTCTAAAAGCCTGTGTTAGAGCGTGTGTGTGTGTGCAGGTGTGTGGTGCTGGACCTGTCCTTGTCTTTCTGTGAAGATAAGAGATCAAGATCAAACACTAACAGCCCATTAGGGTGGTAAATATTAACTATTACGAATTCATCCTCATCATACACAAGTATCTCTACCAATCTGTTCACTATCTGACAAACCAGTAATATCACATGATAATTACAGGAAAAGGCAGAGAATAACAGAGTTCCAGCCCTTTAAAAAGTATTCTGTAAACGCACAAACAGAACCTTGTTGGTGATTTTTTTAAATGAGATACGTTAAGAAAATATGCATTTGTACCCTCCATTGAGTGTGGGTGTCAGGCCAAACAGCGTACACATTCCCACAGACATGAGCAGAGAGCTGAGCACTGTGACCACTGCAGCCAGAGCCAGGCCCCACTTGGACTTCACCATGTCAATCTTACCTGCAGGAAGAAACAGATCATACGTTGAGCCAACACACTACACTGCGACTCTCCATACAACTATTTATCAGGCAGAGACTTCACTTGTCCGTCACTGAGGTGACCTGCTCAAATGGCTTTTTACTAGAGACTAGTTCCGCACACATAGAAAAGAAAAGCTTAAAACAGCGTCTCACTTAGTTTAAAAATATATTTTTAACACTAACAAAATGATTTGGAAGAACATTTTTAATCACTACAGAAAACAGTTTTTAACAAGATTTTACACATGAGCAGACTTAGCTGCTTGACTGTGAATATTTATTTTGTGTGTGTGTGTAGTTCCCTGAACTAATGTTTGTACTGGCAAGACAGAGAGGTGTTAGCTGGGTGCAGTCTTACAGCGGTGTACAATGTTCCTGTGTGAGGATTATCCCTGCACCAGACAGGAACATACCTCACACACAAACGCACACACACACGTCCAAAGGCACAATGACTGGCATGAGAATCAACTGATTGCACGTTTCATGGATTAAAAATGTACGGTACATTCAAACGAAATGTAATGAAGTATGAGGAAACAAAGGTTGGAGAAGCGTTAGGCTCACGTGTGGAGAAATAGATGTAAGCAAAAAGGATAATGTATGTGGTGACTAGGGGGATGAGCTCCGCGATGCCGATCTCCTCCTTGAAGTGGACGTGAACCATATGGTCGTCTCTCAGGCTGCAGTTAGCTGATGGGTGTAGCCGTGTCAGACGGGTCCGGAGGCTGCCCAGGAACCTGGATACACACATTTTTCAGCACAGCAGATAAACACAGAATACCGATAATTCAGTCAGTGTAAAGAAACTACTTATTACTGTGAGTTGAGTTGTGCTAGTTTCTTTCCAAAACTTAAGTCATCTCAGAAACAGCAGTTCTTAATAAGGAGAAGCACAGAGAATCAGTGGCGTTCAGTCTAAAAGGCAATGTGCATTTTAAGATGCAAGTTTGGAGGGAATTCAGTGAAGTGGTCTCTTGCCTCATGCTTTACACACACATTCATAATAAATGCAGCCTGCATCTTCAGAAGAAAACAACCTACTTTAGAGTATATTAAGGAAATTGTAGAATTGAATAAGTGGTGGAATGGCCGTCCGAGAAATGCAATTTCTAATTTGTCATATCAGACCTCGTATGAAGACTGTTGCCTTTACAGTGACAAACAACAAGTACAGGGAAATGAAGGCACAAATATGTGATTCACTTTTATTCCATCTTCTACTGTGTATGTAACTCACTTTGCATCATAGAAGGACAGCACTATCGTGATTGTATATGTCACCACCCGTTTCCTGTTGTAGTGACTGACTCCTGTGTACTTCCCAGGAACACCAAACAGTAAGTCTGAAACACACATACAAATTTACATTATTACCCTTGTTAATGTTCTTATTCTGCGTGTGCGAGTTTAGGCCACGCAGCTTTCCTGAGGCAGCATGAGCCGAACATCTCTGCAGTGTCGACACCGACCATCACACCATATCTGGCCAAGCTGTTTCTGACTGCAGCTCAACAATAGGCTTCCCACCTTTAAATCACTTGAGGCGGACGGTGAGGCAGAATGCTGAGCTGGATATTGGCAGCCAGAGAGGGTGATTTGGTTCACTATGTCATGGGCACAGTTTTAAGAGAATTCGATAAGTTCCAAAGGACTGAAACTACAGACTCCTTATTTCTTTGCAATATAACAGGTTGAATTGATGGAGCAAAACAGAACCCCCTGGTCATTTTAGCATTTACTTTTAAGAATTTCCTGGCTGTGAGTTCTACAGCCTGGGTGAGTGTTGCATCTTGGTGTGAAGGGGCTGTACCAGTCAGAGCCAGTCTACCTGTCTATAAATACCATAAAATCTCTTGAGCTGCATCTTCTTCTTTCAATAAAAATTCCAGAAGCAAGAAAAATGCTTCATGCTTCATTTAACAGCGTTAGCTTTTATCATCTACTCATTATCCTTACCTCGCAGTGTTGCTGAAGTGTGCAGGCCTTTGGGTTCATGCTTCTGGATGGTCTTAAGGAGGTCGGGGTCTGAGTCAAACAGCTCCCGCTGGTTCTGCCAATAGTTGCCGGGAGAGACAAGCAGGCAGCCATGCTCTGGCAGCAATGACTGCATCCGCCGTAGCCCTGGAAACAGGTCTGTCACCTGGAGACATAACGTCTCCAGACTCCGAACCCCAGAGCTATGAGAGGGAAGGAGGTGAGAGAAAAGGAAAGAGGAGGAGCTGATATTAGCTCAGCTCTCAGATAACAAGGGCACCTTGTGTAATTATCATTTGAGAATGAGAGAATCAATTATCTATCAATTTGAAAGATAATTAGACAAGAAAAATACCAGAACACAAATGAAGCAAAACAGAAAGAACCCACTGGTCATTTTAGCATTTAGTTTCTTTCTTTATGTATGGTACTCTCTGGAAAAGTTTTTAGAAGAACATGCTTCATTAGGATCAGCTGCACTCTGCAGCCTTCCAGCAAAACAACAAATCAATGCTCAGTACAGAAGTGCAACACAGCACGTGCCCAAGTCCTAGACTTACAACAGATCAATAGCTTGCTGAGTCCATTCTTTTTTCCCCCCCAAGGCCACAAATGTGTTTTTCCCCTCTTTCTCAAACACCAGGCACAAAACCGTTTTTTGTTATGGGTGAGCTTTCATCTTCATAAAGTATGCTTTAAAAAAATAAACAACCAACCAGGAGATAAATAGCTAAATTTCTTTTTTTTTGCTGTTTTAATCAAACACAGCAAACAGAAGGTCATTAGTCAAAAAACAAGCAAACTGACCATGGGCTCTGAAAAAAATTGGTTTTTAATATTGAGTGTGTTATATAAATTCACATTCACTATAAATTCACAAAATAATCAATTAACCAGTTCTTAGTAAGAATAATCAACAGGAATATGTTTACCTGTCAGAATGGACATGGTTATGGATTTCCTCCAGCAGGCTAAAGACTTGGCCCAGTGGCGACCTGAAAACATCCACAGGCACCAAGCTGCTTTCCCACGGAGACACTGCGGCCTTTACCAACACCTGCTGGATGTACGCTACTGGAGGACCCCGGTACTACAAGACACACACTAAGTTAGACCGAACACTAACAGGTAACCTCATACTGTCGATCCTATATGTGAACTCACGGTGAAGGTGAGCGGGAATGTAATCCTTCTTCAAACACTTAGAGTAAATTAAATTATTCTTCCTTTCTTTCTTTATGTTTACTTTGAAACATATATGGCCATGCCTGGGTCTAAGAGCCAGCTTTTGACTCAGAGTGGGGAAATGTTTTTTAAAGGTTGATTCTTGTTTGGGATAAAGATTCAAATTTACCAGTTAACAGAATATGGACAAAAATAATTGTCAGACAAGAAAAATACAGAGGCGCAAATATGTGTGAGAGCTTTCTCTGCTCACCCAGTCGGGTCGTTCCCCAAGGTCTCCCTGAGGCACGGAAGGGACACTGTAGTCTCGCACCCCTGTGGTGAACTCCACAGGACCTGTTCCAGGCAGGGGAAGCCTCAACAAAGGATAGCTGGGAGAGAAAGTGAAGAGGGTGGGGGAGTTACAGATAGAAAGAATAGGCCTGTTAAATTGTACTGATTGGCTCTGTTTGACATGTTTTCATCAGTGATTCGACAGTTTTATGTCAGCAACTGCTTCTGACCAATATAAGACATCATTTAAAAAGAAAATAATAAAACACACAATAACATCATTACCTGTGACCCCTGTGCTGCTTTAACACCAAGCTTGGATTACAATATAACTATAGCTTTCTTATAAACACGTAGAAACCATCATCAATACTTTAAAAAGTGATGACCACGGTCTTCCATAATGTTACTATGAATGAAATAAAGAGCCTTCATAACCAGGCCCAGTAAGTAAAAGGCTCGATAATGCATAGCTGGGAGGTACTATGAGAAATGTGAAATCCTCATAGAGCTCTGGGTGTAACGTGACGTGTCGTTATGTCGACAATAAACAGTTGTAGGGAGCAGAATGGGCTGCTTTAGTGTGACAGCGACAGTACTCTGTCTGTTGGATGAATGTGTTTACCTCCAAGAACAAGAAACCAGGGCCTCCTGTTTTTCTGGTCAGATAAAGTACTACCTTTCTCCTGGAAGATGGGTTGGGCCTTATACAACAAGTTCTCTCTAAGCATCGAACAATTTTTTTCCACGACCTGTATGAGTAGGGGCAGGGTGTTCATTTTGAAACAGTGTTGTGAAACTCTGCTGCAGTCATCTTATGGCATTTAACATGGCTCAACTTTTGCTACGACACAATGTGCTGTGTTGGCCAATCAGTCCATGGACATTCCTGGTAGATTACCTTTAAGGTGAATGCCATATTTTTAACCGTCATAAAAATGGAAACAGCTACAGCCGTGACAGAAATGTGACAGATGGACAGATACTTTATCAATCTCCAGGGACATTTCCCAACGGAGTATTGCAAACCATTCTGAAGCAGTCTGGTGTTAAAACTTGAAACTAAAAATGAATGTGTTACAGAAACTAGACTAGACATCATGTACTAATGAAGGCCTGGATGCTGCAGGAGTACAGGAGGCGTGGATACTAAATGTATGTTTAATCCATTCATATGAAAACAGCTTTCACTCTGCTTGTTTTTCCAACTCTCTCCTTCTGTCTATTCACACACTTCCAACCTCACGTCTTCTTCGCTGTAAATGCATTCTTCTGTTTCCTCTCCCTCCACCTCTCTCCTCGGGTCATTAAATTGCAGTGTAACATCATTAAATTGATTTCTCACCCAGGTTTAATCTATTCAGATACACAGGAACATTTGTGTTCTAATTAATGATTTGATGATGAGGTTGCTTATTAGTTATTAGAAACTTCTCCTCGCTCCGTCTTTCTCGTCTCCTCCCTCCCCCTGTTTCTCCTACTCTCCAAGGTCACTGTACCTTCACAAAGGGCCCTTTTGTGCCGTTTCAACCCCCTCCTGACAGGCAGATGGAGGGACAGTCCTCCCATTCTCACAGGGCCATTTTCTCACAGCCCTCTGCTCTAGTTCTACTTTTAACATCCGCGTTGTCAAGCTCTTTTCTCTCACTTAGCCCTGGGTTGTGGTCAGACGTCCATTTGGCCTGCACTCATGCTGTAAGGTGCTGTAACGACAGCACGCAGCAGGTGCACGTGTGCATTTCAGATTGCAGAATTTGTTTTACAATGAGTTTACTGATGAAGCCAGGGCAACTCCCTGACCCATGTCCTCTCTTTTGACCAGTGATTTAGCAAGAGTGCGTGTGTTAAGAGAATGTTTGTGTCACAGTGTCAGTGGGAGGCTGTTATGTGTGTGTGTGCGCGCAGATGGTCAGTTCGCGAGAGTTGAGCCGTTACTTGTCCCCTTTGTCCAATCATTTTATCTACAGCCCGTCTACACACAGACAAGGTTGCTTTTTGTTTTGTGTTTTAGTGAAGCTGCACTAAAGCAGGCACCATTAGGAGGACGGGAGTCGCATGTCTGTCTAAACATGATCATCTAATCAGTCCCACAGACAAAATGTCATATAATTACTGTCTGAAGGCTTGAAAAGTGTTGCAGGTACAGATATGACAGATTCTACACAGGTATTCTAGACGGCATGTATAAAAGTTAAAGTTAAACAGTATTATGCATTGTTCTGAAATGTAGATGCAGTGTGAAACGCTGGCCGTCACAGAGAGAGCAGAGATGCAACATGCATGGATGTAAGAGTGTGTTTGTCAGTACAGTCCTTAGTACATTAACATTGTCAGTGTTTAAGTGAATGTTGGTTTGTTTTATAGTATTAAACTAAAATTTCATGATCATGGTTCCCAGGAAGACAAATTAATAAAAGAATTAATAAAATATTCCACTGAGATGCAAAAGCTACTGGAGCAGAGGACAGCCCAGATGTGACATCATGACTTTGGCTCTGCATTGTGGTGCAACAAATAAACAAAGAGCTTGGAAAGTTCAAACCCCGACTGCTTCCATACAACTGAGAAATAACTACATGAAGTCAATCATGAATGCAGGCCTGTAAGTCTAGAAAATCACAGACACTGCCTCCACAATCCTCATGATAGAGACTGATTCTGAGGAAAGCATACAGCAGCCTTAATGTTTGACACAGCAAAAAGGTGTCACATTCCCTCACAGCTCAGAGGCTCTGCCAGAAGCTTTGGCAAATTATTGGGACAGTCAAGACAAATCGGAAACACTTGCCTTTAAATGACCAACCCCGAGTTACAGCAATAGCTTTCTGACACGGTCTCAAACACCAAATGAGCTCCATCAGTCTCTACAGTACCAGCACTATATACCTGTATTTCTTTTACTGCTCCAAAGTATAGAAACATGAACACAAAGTCCCAAACACAACACTAACCAGCAGGTGAGGATGCTGGCGGAGGTGAAGAGGATGATGGGTACTGGGTAGGAGGCACACAGCAACCCGTGGCGGTAAAAAGCCGCAGAGATCCTCTCTCTCAGCCGCTCACGCAGCGTCATCCTGGTAGGCGGGGTCAACTCCCGGCCATTGGGATGAACTGGCCGGCCGAGGATTGTGCGACGCGGAGCATCCAGGGACCTGGAAGAGGAAGCGAGACAATGGTTATATAATCCAACGTCACATATAAGATCAAACATGTTCGGATGTAAGGTAGAATTGTTTTTATAAAACT
The DNA here is from genome assembly GCA_032359275.1 of Microctenopoma steveboyesi. Taxonomy (NCBI): domain Eukaryota; kingdom Metazoa; phylum Chordata; class Actinopteri; order Anabantiformes; family Anabantidae; genus Microctenopoma; species Microctenopoma steveboyesi. The sequence continues at coordinate 1,955,425 of JAUMHF010000008.1, forward strand.
TTGCATTACCAATTAACTCAGTAACAAAGGAGGCATAGAAACCTAAGCTCATTTACATTTTTCCCAGCATGCAAGACTTTTTAAAAGCAATAATAAAGTAAATTCTAGTTGACTAACAGCTGCATAACAGAAAACAACTTGGCAAACATTGTCAGAGATATATCACAGTGTTAAAACTGTCAAGAAAATGCCCTTGAGCACAACTAGAGGGTAGGAGTTCTGTCGACTCCAGTAGATAGTCAACACTTCACAAGAACTGTCAACACCTCATGAATGATGTCAGTGTCTATTTTGCTGATTTCCATCCAAATGCTGGTTATTTTATTGAAAACCACAAACAGAGGTTTCTGACGCTTTAAAAGTATTTATTGATTTGAATGTTATTTAGTTCTCACTTGAAGAAGTATAGTACATATGTGAAAAACAAACAACTGTAGCCTAGTTCATATTATGTAGCCTAGTAAGTATTTTGTGCCAAGGTGTATGCTATGATACATCCCCACAGAAACACAGGCACCAACACACGCTCTCAAACCCAGAGCTCAGTTCTTATAAAGCTGCTCTGTCCTGATCATGGAATAAGTGACATAGTTCTCTCATCACACACGGGTCACATGTTCGACAGCACTTAGACACACGGCTCATTTATCAGGCAAAAAGGTGTGGACACATTCCTTGGTGAGAAAAACATACAGTACAGGTCGCCCTGAGCAGCTAGACTGAGGCAAACAGATGTACATGTCCTAGCAATCATGCCTGGGTAAAAATTCCCAGATTACAGCCTTTTGTGAAAGTGGAGAGGGTCAATGCCTCTACAATTCAATTTAATTAAGCTGTAAATTGCCTTGAATCTGGCGATATGATATATATAACAATAAATACTGTATTCTTTTATTGATACAGAATCACAAAGCAGTTGATATCTCCTTAAATATTCCTTTTCAGATTAAACTTTATAAAAGAACGTACAAAAAAATGTGGTTAATACAAAATAAACATTACTTTATTCAATATCAAACAGAAAAATTGGTTATCACTGAAAATAATCCAGTCCACCCATTTATTATTCTAAGTGCTTTTCCTGTAAAAAGTCCTGGGAGAGAGAGTCAGTCTTGAAAGACAGAACCAGTTTAGTCAGTTTCCCACCATGTATCTAATCTCCTGTTGTCTTCTCTGTCCAATCTCAGTCTGTCTCTTTGTCGTGTCTCCATTTACTCAGCAGGAAGGATCATCAATGCCTTTAAGTCTTTGTAGTTACACACTGGTTTAGTAAAATGTTTAACCGACTGCCTTGCCCTGCGCGCGCACACACGCACACACACACACACACACACACACACACACACACACAATAACAAAGCTTAGCCGTTGCCTCGCTGCATCTATCTTTCAAACTGTTCTTTCAAAGATCATACCTGCTAGTACGAGACCAGGTTATCTCTCTGGCTTGCAGCTGTTTGCATCCCCTGGAAGAAGCAGCCCTGGATTTTTTTAGCTTAACTGATGACTTGTGGTTAATGTAGTGCTCTCTTCTAGATTCATGCAGAGATTGAGACTGCTCCAGTCGTCCCCCCAGGACCAACGGAAGCATTCCCTGGGAGGAATTTGCCTCAGGAGTCATTTGATCTGCTGTTATAAATACACTATAGAGTAAACACAGCAGCGTCCCAGCAAGTCTGCACAATGGATTCTGCAAAAGTCAAAAGAAGGCTTTGAAGTAAAGCCTTTCTGCTGAAGGAAAGTCAACTATTAGCCAGGTTCTGGTCATGCTCAGTGGCTCACAAAAAAATCCTTCTGTGAATGCCTCCATCTCACAGTTGTCTGTCCAGGTCACTGTGGGGATACGTAGGTGTAATGATGAGGCCTGATTTGGCAAAGGCAGCATCTCCGTCAGTAAACTAATCTGGGATTGAGCTGATCGGAAACTCAACAAGCAGGGCCTATAGCCACCCCCACTGTTTCCCTCCCCCTCTGTTCCTGGTCTATCCTGTACATTGCAGCATTCATGTCCAAAAAATGACAACTTTGAGAGTCAGGGTAGAAAATGAACCCTATGTACATGCTAAATAGTGGTGAGCTGTTGCCCCAGGCTTGTGTTTTCTTCAGCCACTTATGCAGCATATGAGCAGCGACCGTTTATCCTTTTTTGTCTGACTGAATGGTATTTGTTGGGATATAGCGACAATTATGTGAGGCTGAACAAAAATAACTTTACTCGTTAAACCCAGAAAACTGCAAATAAACATTTATAACACATTACTAAATCCAGGGTTTCTGCACACACATGCTTTATAGTTTACAATCCAACAAATAACTGTTCACCTCATATGTGAGATGGCAGCACACTTATTTGCAACTAAAACACGCCTGTTTCACATTGTACGTGCAAATTCAGTTAGAGCAATCATTGTGGTTCTCAGCAGCCTAATTAGGTGGCTTACAGATTAAGGAAGACTTGGAGTGCAAAGCCACATGCCAGCAAATTTACTGTTGAATTGAACTGTATCAACACTATGTCTAAACTAACACAGTGACCCACATCAAACGGTAATATAAAATACCACCTTACCTCTTTTTAACACTTCCTAAAACGCTCAGCTTGAAGGCAGCTCCAGGATTTATAGATTCCAGAGGCATAATAAGCAACTCGATGTATAATGTGATGCATTTACACACCTTATCTTTATCCAAACAATTATTACTGCTAGCCAACAACTATGCCTACGTCCACAAACATCTCAGGGAGCTTTAAGCTGTATTCATTCTCCACAACTTGGTGGCATCAACACTGAGTGCCATATTTGCATACTCTGGAAGCATGCCCCTCTGATGACTGAAGCCCAGTAGTTCTGCTGTAAATGTACACATAAGCTGGATGTGCAGGATGAGCAGATTACTGCAACACCAGCCTTTTACAACCAGAACTGATGACAAAAGAGGGAAACATCCTGTCAATCAGTAACCATATTGTAATAACGATTGGTGTACGAGGTGCAGTGCGTCTTTAGAGGAAGTAGACATTACATAGGAAATCTTAAAACATGTCTTGAATTATACTACATGTTATCATGCATACGTCTTTAAAAGAATGTAACGTCATTTTTATCAAGCACGCGCACCTGCCTTTTACAATTTAAAGCAAACAAAACGAGCAGAAATTGCGAAATAAATGTCTTAAAAACAGCAAAAAAAACACACGCTCGAACAGTGGGGCTGATGCAACCATGTCGCAACATCACCTGCCAGGAGCGAGCTAGCACAGCGGTTCCCACACAGGGGCCAGGATGCCCAGCGTCCTGCTCGTCAAATAACTCTCATTTAATTGTAATTAAATAATATATTTTTGCGTAATCAATCACGGGGCTGTCGATCAAACAAACCCGTCATCTTGACATTATTTAGCATGCCCGAGCTCGGTAGATTTCATTATTGGCTGTACAATTTCATTCAAAAGCAGATTATTCACGATTCAATTCTTTGACTAGAACAAGTGTGCAAACACTAAGCTAGCACATACAAATTATGGCCTAGCTTATTACATGTTTATACTAGTTAGATTTCTATAGGTAATCGACCGTGAATGGGTATATGCATCCTGTCAACTTACTCGTGTTGGCTAGCTGACTAACAGCTACTGTTAGCCTTCGTTAGCTAATGTTACAGCACCGGTCAGGTTCTGCACAATTTGTATTTTTTTGTAATGTCAGTAGGAATTTGACACTAACACAGACCTAGAACTTGGATAAAGAACCTTATATATAGAAGTTTAACTAAAAAAGCATCAACTAGGTAATTGTTAGCTTGCGTAAGTTTAACCGAGGACGTACATTACCTCTCCCATAAACAGCTCGCTATAACCAGAACAATTTAAAACTATAACTCCATATCTGTTAAAAAACACAGTTATTTATCGACCACATAAAAATATTCATACCCGTATACTGTCCCAATCGAGTGGTTTATCTTTCAAGTACTGCTTGCTACTACTCCTACCCACAAACAACTTATGACAACATCAAACTAACATCTCTAGCAAGCGGGTAGCTAAGTTAGCTCTTCCATTATCCCAGTACCAAAATATAGTACTTATGTGTAATATGCAAAGTAACCAACAATAGACTGCCTCACCTAAAATGGCTCAAATGCCAAGAACGAGTATCGTCTATAACGCCTTGTGAACCTAGCTGTCAATGGCCAAATTATGAGAACAGCTTGCAGCTAATAACAAATTGACGCTAACCTACATTTAGCTAGCTTAGCACAGTGACGATGTTAAGTTGTATCGTGCTTTTTTTTAGTTTGTCGAGGTCTCGTGTCGCGATTTAACTAAATACAAATGGTGCATCTGAATTATCAACTGCTGCCGTCCTACTGTGACGACAGCAACGCTCCACAGTTAACGCAAACACAATGCAGTGATTTCACAATTCAACAGATCCCATGCTTTCCATCACCAGTAAGCTAACGTTAACTTTCGCTAATACAGCTAACGCCAATGCTAACAGCAAACAGTTCACAGACATACCTGGACAAACTTCAGAGATCCCAAAATATATCTATAGCTGAGGTCCTCCTGGGTAGGCTGAACGCCAACCCTGGTATTATATCCCTTATTTCGGAAATTATCTAAATTTGCATCCCTCAAATTTCATGCTGGGACGCCAAGAAGAGCGTTTGAAATCTGTGGGTTGTCAAATCCCAAACAGAGACTTCTCCACTTCGACCTCATAACCTGTACTGTGAAAGGCGGGGATAGAGCGACCTCTAGTGTGAACACACGCTATAACAAAATTAATAGGCTTGTAGCCGATTAGGTTTAAGTGATTTGGTGCAGAACGACACCAAGACCAGGGGCGCCAGGCAAAAAATTCCAAGGGGGCCCTCAAACTAGGTTTCATCATATGTAGCCTATACTTACCACTGCCTTGTCTCCTTTTCTCTTCTTCTTCCTTTCTCTTTTATCTTTTTTCGCCTCCAGAAGGATAGTTTTCGTTAGCTCTGTCACCGTCTGGGGCTGGGCGCTGAGAGGACGAGCTGGCCGTCGACTCGTTGTCTGCGCTGGTGGGCCTCCTGGCTGCTGTTGGGGCTGCGATGGCCCTCCTGGTCCACACCCCAGAGGTAAGGGATAGAGTATATATGGGGAGTGTGAGTGTGTGTACAGCGTTCATT
>JAUMHF010000008.1:1960693-1980773 GCA_032359275.1 Microctenopoma steveboyesi
AATGACCTGTTTTCACAGTCTCACTACTGCTGTTCTGATGCGGTTCAAATCGTGTTGGTCCTCTGGGGCCCCCCTTGACCTCGGGGCCCTAGGCAATTGCCTGCTTTGCCTGTCCGTACGCGGCGCCTCTGACCAAGGCATGAACTAGAACTGCAAGCTAGTTATTAAACTGGCTCCTCCCTCATGTGTCTCCCTTCACTCATCAGTATCAGGTATTTTGCTGAAATTTATTGTAGTTTGGACCTTCCCGTACATTATAATCTCAGAGTCGTTCTCAGCAGAGTGGTTAGGGCATAGGGCTAGGATGCAGAAATAGTGGGATCGATTCACAGCTGAGTTACCCAGCCCATAGCAGGTGCGTCCCTGAGCGGGACACCCAGCGCTAGCTCCCTAAGCGTCGCTTGGGGGGAATGGGTTAAATGCAGAGAATACATTTTGCTGTAAGATGTAAAAATGTATCACTGACAAATAAAGTGGATTCTTCTTCTATATTTGTTTATTCATTTTATTGTATCGAATCAAATTCGATCCAAAAGACCCGTTATGGGAGACAAAGATCGAGGAGCAGCGTTTCCCTTGCCCTGTGAAAGGGTACTCGAGGCTGCCCCTGGAGCCAGCCTGGGGTGGGAGCTCGCTGGCGAGTGCCTGGTGGATGGACCATAGACCACCAGGTCCAGCCGGTCTCAGTCTGAATGAGCGACGTGGTTCCGCTCTCTTGTGGGCCCACCACCTGCCCGTGGGGGGGGGGGGTCTAAATCCAAGACCATGGTTCTTAGAAAAGGGTGAAATGTACTCTCCAGGTTGGGGACAGGGTGCTGCCTCAAATGGAGGAGTTTAAGTATCTCGGGGGTCTTGTTAATGAGTGAGGGACGAATGGAGCAATGAGGTGGTTCCGGCATCTGGTCAGGATGCCACCCGGACGCCTCCCTCGGTAGGCCCCGGGAGGTGCAGACCTAGGACACGCTGGAGGGATTATATTTCCCGGCTGGCTTTGGAACGGATGGGGTCCCTACAGAGGAGCTGGGGGAGGTGGCCGGGGACAGGGAGGTCTGGGCTTTCCTGCTTAGGCTGCTGCCCCTGTGACCCGACACCGGATAAGCAGTAGATAATGGGTGGATGGATTTTGTTGTATCTAATGTGACTAATGTTCAAAGAGAAATGTATCAGTGCTGTGCAGTCTGTTGTTTGTAGCAGAATTTAACTCCAACTATTTGCTTTTGTTTATCTAAGCAAGAAATAAATGTAGCATGACAAAAATTTCAGTAATGTCTGGACAACCGTTACACTGAGTAACTGAACTAGGACTAAGAGAAGAAAAATGAATGTAACATGATGAACTAGGAGTATTAACTCCTAGTTTGTGGTCAGTATGTTGTATGATGTATGTTATATATAATACATCAGTTGTTGATGTTTCAGTGACACTAATATGAAGTAGAAGAAAGGTGTTGAATTACTGATTCTCATTGTTTTCTTTCTTGTTATCATAATGTTGAGTTTTTTTAAATACATCACAAAGAGACACAAATCCCCATTATGTAAATGTATTTAAACCCAAAAGGAAAAATGCTGTTTTCAAATGTAAATACTATGCTGTGAATGCATATTATGCAAAATTAGTCATCATGCTGTAATAAATAACTGTAAATTTCAGTTCTCCTGCATGGTCTTGTGGATCCAGTCCACATAGTTGGTGACTCTGGTATGGACTCCATATGTTCTCTTTTTTCCACACGCACCCCCTGTGAAGGACCGAGCATCAGGCACGACGACACAGGTGAATCTTTTAAAAATAAGAGGGTTTTTATTTACCCCAAAAGCAATAACAAAGGAATTCCAAAAAAATGTTTATCAAAGTCTGGGCCCATAAAAAAGGTCAACAAAACATAAGTAAACTTGGGACGGATTAACATGGCTGATCAGAGCATTGACAAACAAGGGGGTAGATGAAAAACAACAACTATATACAAAACCTACAAAAACAAAACATAATACAAAAGCCTGTCAGTTAAGATTAGTTTTAGCAAATGACAAAAACTCTAACTTTATAAATTACTATAATCTATGTAAATTATAACTTAAGACTAGCAAAACAAATGCCAATTTACCCTCTGAGGTGACCATTCATGGTATAGGCTGATTGGCTGCCTACTGCATATAACAGGCGTGCATCAGAGCGCTCATCCTTTTGCAAAACCCAACCAGACGTCTCCCCAACAGCAGCCACGGAATGCAAATGATAACCCCAGCACTGGTAACACTAAAATTCAGAATTAAATCAGGCAAACCTTTGTAACTGTATCAAAGTAAATTAAAGGTGTGAAACTCAGAATGTGTGTTAACATACAAAATAAATGTTCAAATCAAACCATATTGTCTGTTCTATTTTTACTTAACAAATGTTTAAAGTTTATATAATTAAATGAAAGCACATCTATTTTCAAAGTGAATTTATATGAGCCAATGTAAGTCGTTGCTACCCACCTCTGCAAATGATTAATGTCCCCAGTTCTGACCAAGCTAAGACAAAGGGTTACCAAAATTAGGAAGTTTGATCTGTTTATCACTCTGTAGTCAGCTGAGGGGCTAGTCCAAAGTGGATGCAAACAGGACAGAATAAACAGTGAGACAATCCACACAAATGTGGAAGGCACTTATTATTACGGGGACTTTTTATACTGTGAACTACAGTAGTTTAATCAACAAATAAAACTGAAATATTAGCTGTACTAAAACTATCCCACATTGAAACTAGAAGTATGTTCTAAAAGTTTAAAATCAACACATTTATGATAGAACTAATTAGGTACCACACATAAATAGTACAACACAATGGGTTAAAATGTTCAGATTTACTTACCAGATATTACAGAACGTCCAACCCATCTCTGCATAAAAATATTTGAGTGAGCTGATCGACTGTTGTACGAGCAAATGACAGACTGTCGTTTCCTGTCGCCAGTGCCAGGAAAAAGCAAAATCATGATAATGGCATGCTAAAGGGTATGTGGGGGGGTCCAAGCCGGGGTATAATATAAACAGGGACATAAGTAACCAATAAACCAAAAATCAGGGATAAAACTCCCAAAACACAAATTCATAGAAAATTGGGTGGTAACCAAAGGACAACCACAAAAACACACAGGAGGCCAGTCAGAACAGGACGTAATCGTGACAAACACTTTTGTCTCAGCACCTATAACTGACAGTTTTAGTACAGTAGGCATCTGAATTTTGGACACAAAGTACCTAAACATGTCTACTTCAAATTGTATTTTTCCAACCTCTGCAACTCTGTCACAAAATTAAATAATTGATTTGGTAAGTTCCACTATTGGTTCAAATTGTAGCACAACCAGGTGTAACCGATCACATAACAACATATTATTTATATTATTTATAATGAATTTGACTCCATTTATCTTCTCTCTCCCCTAGTTGTGCTTTGCCCTCTCTCTCACTGTCTTATATTATATAATGTGTAAGGTCTTAAACCTTACATTGTAAAGTGTCCTAAGATAATGTACATTGTTAATTGTCACTATATAAATAAAGCTGAATTTAATTGAATTGATCGGCACTCATTGATCTTCATCAGAAACATGAGAGGTGACATATCAACATAAACTGCTGTTTTCTCCAAGAACTGAGAGACAAGTAGAAATTAGTGGAAGAGGTCAGATGTTCACTAAAGCACACAAGGCAGAGATTATATCATAGTCTTTGGACAAATTATGCTATATGACGAGAGATCAATGTCACATCATAAGGAATGAGATGGTCAATATCAGGCAAGTCACCTTGTCTACTCAGGCTCATGTTCTCCATCGACACTGATGAAACCAGTGCCTTTTAAGAGACACTCAGAAAGACTCAAAAAAGCGTCTGTAATTTTGGACAAGACGCTTAGATCTTTTCTTGCAGACGAGCGAGGGAAGATATTGCATGTGATGTGGATTCAGCAGTTACATTTAGTAAAATACCTATTAAATAATGTAGTTTTAATATAGATGCAATGGTTCACGGGAAAATAGCAAATAAAAGCAAATCAAATACTTCGTACACCTGACACCTTAAAAACAGGGTTTAAAGGTTTAAACAAAAGGCGTGACATCAATAGAAAAGAGTTCACACATTTCAAAAAGCGTCTGTTTAGAAGTTGAAGACAAAGTGAATTTATAAATTAATAAAGTTAGAGCTGTCCTTACTGTGGAAGTGTTAATATATTCAGATCATCATCATTCATATCAGTTAGCTGCAAAGTTCCAGACTGTAGAACAGGGGTCTCCAACCTTTATTCACATAAGAGCTATTTTTACAAAATGAAAATGGTCGAGAGCTACAAATGCTTTCTAACATTTATTCTCAAAGCCTATTTCAACCCAAACTACCCAAATAGTGGCACTGCAAGAACTCAATAAAACAGGCGTATGGTGGATTGAGTGAGTGAAACGTTTTCGAAGTGACACTTGCTCCTCTAACAAGACGTTCTGTACCTTCTGCTGAACTGGTAGTGTGTTCCATACCAGGGGGACCCAAACAACAAAAACACTCAACTCAACTTTTGTGGAGAAATTTCTAAACTACTATCGGAGTGACATAAAGAGTGCTTTGGGCAATAGAGTACGAGCAGATCTCTGATATAAATTACAGCAAGATCATGCAAGACTTTAAAAACAGTACAATCTTTAAATCGACTCTAAATTTAACTGGTAACCAGTGAAGAGAGGAAAGGATGGGGTTAGACAGGCTTGAACCCCTAATAAAACAATGGGGTTCTAGCTTCACTTGGCACAATATTATCATAACAATATTTGTAATAGTAATAATTATAGACTGCAGATATCACTGTTCATTTGATCTTTATTGCATGAACATACAGTGCTGTTACAGCTCCATTCAGTGGTGAGACAAGTCAAAAATGAACCATTGTACACAATGTTTTTCTCCTGTTTTTGCCTGTCCACTGTCTTTGTTGGGTGTAATAAGTACTCATTATTTTAACAAACATCTTAGTACCTGCATTGAGAGTGATTAAGGACAATAACACGACTCATGGCGGACCAGCCTAACATTTAAACTGCACAGCAATTTTGTTTTCACATCTGTTGTTTTATATTTGAAAACAACCTGAGCAGTGGGCTGTGGTGCAGAGGTCAGCTAGCAGGATCAGTGTCCTTCCTCCAAACATTCAGGGATCCAGACTGATACCAACGAACAGCCAAACATTAAAGCTTAGTCTTGGCTGCTAAATTTGTCTCTTTGGTTGCCAACCAACCAATACTCTATGAACACACATCTGCACATGTATAATGCCTGATGATATTAAAACAGTTTTGGGTCAGTTGTCACATTTAAAAGAGTCAAATGGCAACTTAAGGCAGAGAAAAATGCACCTAGAGAACCGCACTTGAGGTCCCACGAGCGAAGAAGGAGGCACCTTTATCATGGACTTTGTACTGAAAGAGTTTCATCTGTGGGAGCTGCCCATCACGTTGTCTCCTCCTCCAAAACACTTCCACCTGAAAACCAACACACTGCAGGTTTACTTACAGGTACATTTTATTACATTTCTCTTAGTGTTGTTTAGCTATTTACATCAAGCACTTTTTACATTTTGCGCAAATATGATCGAGTTTAAGTGTGACCTTCATCTTTTAATTATAATCAGTTACCAAACACTAAAATCCATATATTCTGTCACGGTCTGTCTAGTTTTAGTTTAGCGTGTGTGTTTTTTTATTCTTTATGTACATCTGTTTGTGTGATTCTGTATATTTGGTTCAGTTACATGTTTCCTCTTAGTATTCTCTCTGTGTCTTGATTTTCTCTCTGTGTCTTGATAATGATGTTTTCTGTTTAAATTGAACTACATTACCCATCTCCCCTTTGTCACCCTCTGGACTACTCACTTCCTGGATTTTTGGACTACAATACCTAGCACTCCGATTAACTCTGGCCCATGCTCTCATTAACCTCCTCAGTTTCAGCTGTTACCCATCAAGCAACCTGGTTCACTTCAATATTAACCCTGCCCCTTCAGTATTCCTTTGTCAGATCATTTCTATGCATCCTCCATGTGTTGTCGTCTATTATTTATTAGATCATTTCTGTTATTTTCCTGTTTAGTAGAGATGGGCAAATGAAGCCTTATGAAGCTTCTCAGGCTTCTTCATGATTGTATCGAAAAAAGAGTCGTAGCTCCAAAGCCCCCAAGACCCCCATAGTGACATCTAGTGGTCAGCTGCAGTCAGTACACCAAATAATTGACAAACCTCCAAATGATTAACACATCTTACTGATACCAGTCCCACACTAAAAGCATTAAATTAGTGTGAAACAGCTGTGTCTTCATTCAGTTAATGACTGTCAACACATGGAAATATTTGAACTTTCTGAAATTTCAATTTACAAATAAAATGTTTAAATGTGTCCTGTTCTTATATTTACCTGAGATATGCCTCATAATTACTTCAAAAATGAAAATTATGACTAAACTGAAATTCAAATTATGTTTTGTCTGGACCAGATCAAACCAGCCAGGATTACACAATCGCTGCACACATATCTCAAAAGCTACTATATGAGATGTGACGCTTGTTGTCTGCATCAGTTCAGTAGGAAGACGCGTTATCACGTGTGGACTCCGTGTTCGTCTCCCAGCTTAAGCAGTTAAATTTACGGATTCATTGTTCTTCTGTCAGGCTTAGATTTGGTGACGGTGCCAGTTCAATTTGCCATTTTGATAAGAAAAATACATTACATACATACACATAAAACAATGTGCTCTTTGCAGGTGGCAACATCACCTGCAAAGAGCACAAAATCCCACGCTGCTAGATAGACTAACCTCCATATGCAAACACACGCACTCACAGTAAGATTTGTGAGCAGACCCCAGCCAATTTACTAAATGTTTTTGTAGTCTTTTTGAAGTTTAGCTAAAGAAGGAGGGTGATGAACTTGAAACTGTTCAGTTATTTACCGTTAGATTCATTAAAACCAGCACAAAACATATTGAAATAAGTGTTTTATGCACAGGCCTACAATAGGTATGATATGAGTGATTTTGGTGGTAAACCCTAAAAATGTTAAGTATAACTATTTTTCTCTAAAATGAAACCCTAACATCCCAAAAAGCATGATTATATTTTGTTTTGGCCATGAGCTAAAAATATGTGGTTACAATGAAAGTCTATGGGACATTTCTGTCCTGAGTGATACAAGAGGATAGTAAATTTTAAATCTAACGCATAAATAACAACAGTGAGTTCAGGTAATCAAACTAGCATGTAAGGGGTTAAAATCCTGAAAATGATTGAATGTTTGGTATTTTTGAGCAGGGCTGGAGTAGCTTAAGAGATCTATGCAAAAAAATTAGAAAAAAATATGAATCTCATACATTTTTATAGCAGTTTTTAGGAGACTGACCATTTTGTCCCGAGTGATACAAGAGGGTAGTAAATTAAACTGACGCCTGAGGGTTAAATTAGGTGAATAAGTATTATACCTTTGAAGCAAAACTGTCATGACTTTTTTCAGTCTTCTGTCATTTTATACTATACTATTTACTATCATATTAAACTTATTAAACTGAAAGTATAATAATAAATTAATAATAACCAGCACCAAATCGTCTTCATCTTTAAGAACTCTGACACACCTGCCCATGTATGTCCCTGCAGTACCCAGTTGAAAGACTCTGCACGTGAAGTCTGAGGCTACACTGGTGGGTCAAGCCCTTCAGTAATCTCTCCGAGCCTTCATCTCCATCCTCCTCCTCCTGCCCATCACAGCGTACCAGCATCACCATGTTTCCCTGCAGCCACAGTCAGAATTATGTTAATAAGCAACTAAGTGAGTGCCTAATACTATATATAATTCATGTTATGCAATCCTAACTTTACTGGTGGTTCAACTCAAGTCCAACCTTTAACTGAGAGCAGACTGTAGCTCGGCAGTAGTGGCTGAAGTCCAGCACGGCCCCAACGCTCACCCCCAGACTCAACAGTACACTGAGGTCATCCACCAGCACCACTGGGGATCCCCACTCCTCCGCCCCATCTGTCCCTTTTTCCCCACCACCAAAGCTGCTAAGACTGGACTGGACAAACTCGTACAAACTCCGCAGGCCGATAGCAGGATCCCTGAAGATGAGACATAATGAGAAATATATTGCTTTATGTAATAGATTAAATGAATATGATTATTTTTGTTTATTAATTGTACCTAAGGAAGTCAATAGCCTGACTTGCTGCGTGGGCTTCTTGAGGAATCAAAACGGACAGTGACTCTTTCAGTCCCTCCAAGAATATCAGCTGACCTTTCTCCTTTGCTTGCACTAGACTTACACCCTGATAACAAACGTCCACACACATTTTAAAAGAAACATATAACGCCAAAAAAGACACACTATGACATCCATGTTCTTGTGGTCATAAATTGACAATCACCAAAAACCAAAGTATTCAATAACTGATTCAGGTAAATTAGAGCTAATTCGTTAACTTTGACTGATTGTTTTGCAACATTAGTTGCTCATATGATATATAATAACTGGTGACTGTAAACCTTATGTCACAATCACAACAGGACGACTCTGACTTACCAGTCTCTGACTGACTGCGCTGTAGTGACTGAAGGACTGTACCAGGCCCAGAAAGCAAACCCTACACCGCGCTGAGACGGGAAACAGACACGCCAGCCTTCGTTCAGACATGGATTTCACTTATTTAACATGCAACAGGTGTTAAAACTCACCGCGCAGGTAAAAAGAGAGGAAGTGGTGAATGAGGAAAGATGCATCACTGTGTCGGTCTGACAACAAGATAAATTCTCCCTGTAGGTGAAGACGATGTTACAAACATGACACCAGAAGATACGTTGGTTGCAAACACACATTAACTGTAGCTGCTAATTAATTTAAAATGTAAAAGAATTACCTCTGTGACACTTTCAGGAGTGATGTTCAGGATACTGTTCAGTTCTGTATACATAACGTTAGCTATGCTAATTGTATAACACAAGCTTAACAGTTTCTAAATATCTTTAATGGATGTTGCGGAATAAGATTTGTTGGCAAGATTGCTTATGTGTCTTGTCTTATAGATTTCTGAGTTACCAGTAACGCCAGAATTTTTACTTTGAATAAAAGTTCTCTCTCTGTTAGCGGCTGTGCTAAGATCTGACAGCATGCTACCAACGAAGAACTAATATGAGAGAAGACATCTCACTCTGCACCTATTATCTGGCGATGGGAAAAGCTGTCCGACCACGGACCAGCCGCGTTATTCTTCTTTTTGTCGTATTTATTGGCGGTTTGTAAATAACCAAATAATGCATAAGCGCCACAAAGTTCCCTTTAGTAACTAGAAAACACAAATAAAACGAAAAACACAAAAAGCCGTGTTAACAGCGGAAACTGGTACTTAATGTATTCACCTTTAGAAACGTTTGGCGAAATGCATGAACTATATACACACACTAAAGCAAAAACCGTACGTTTTAAAATATAATTGGATAGTTTTGTAGGTATTTGTTAGGAAACAAACCAATCGCTGAAGGTCACAGACGTAATCGTATCCATGGTGACACATAAATGTGTTTCAAATAGACGATCTTTGCTAGCGTGTAGCGACTTCTTCATTATACTTTAATTTGCTGAATATGCACACGGTGCCTCCTGCTGGCAGGAGGGTGTGATTGAATGACAGTACTTTATCTCAAAAATAGGTTTTTCAAGAACAACAGTCACTATTGAAAAAGCTTTTTTTAAATAACCATAACCTGGATGACTGAGAATCTTCATAGACTTTACTTTACTTGACAGACGCATTTATATAAGCGACTTACAAGGAGCTAGGACTGAGTGCCTTGCTAAAAGCTGCAATTGTGTGAATTTCTGTTTCTTCTTCACTGTTTTAAACCAAATAAGGTTTTTATTATTTTAGCCTTCAAACATAGGTAAAAGATAATTTCTTTTATAGGAAGGTTTTTATAGTATTTAATTGATAAAGGCAGGGAACATGTACAGTAATGTTTTTGTTTGTTGTGTAACCATGGAAATATACTTTTTAATACTGATGTTATTTTAAAATCATTTATCAATTCACACTGTCAAGCAAGAAGGTTTTTAAGAAGATAGACATCGATCACACAAACACGTTTTTCAATGGTTTTATCTGGAATGACTGTTAATGAGCACAAAAAAATAATATACAGTATAAATAGTGTATATTACAGCGTACTGTAACCACTCTCAGTGGTTGTTTGAAAGAATAAGCTAAGTATCTGCTCAATTCACGTCTCTGCCATACATAGAAAAGCTGATATCCTGCAGTTTTATCTGAAGTGGAAGTCGTAAAAGGAAGTCGTCCATCTTGCCATCATGATTCTTGCAGAGCAGTTGGATAAAAAGTTTATTAGGAAGATGGGAGATTCTAAATCATCCAAGCAGCTGATTACCCCTTTGGCAGTAGCAAACAGCTCCATATCAAAGACTTCAAAACTGAAAGTGCAACAATTCTGTGTTTCATGTTACCTTAGAAAGACTTTAGCTACCACTTGGAAATATGGAGTATTTAAAAAAAGATTTAACAGCAGCTAGTTATATTCTTTCCATTTGTTTCTTTGTTGTATTCAAAAGCTAGGTTATTAGACATGTTAATTGTTTATTTCAAGCATATACTTTTTTTGTTATATTATTTCTTTTAGATCCCAAATGAGACAATAAAGCTGAATTCATTTTATTTTCTCACTAGGTGGCAGCAGAGTCAGCATACAACATACAGTATTTATGACAATTTTGTTGTCTTTTGTGTCCATCTAATGAATAAAAGCATGATAACCACTTTCCTTTAGCTCTGTTTTGGTCTCCACCATTCCTTTTCCTGTTATATGCTGTCTGTAAAGAGCTGCCTGCTACAGAAAAGTCTGTTTTTTCTGAGTTCTGCACACTTTGACACCTTTCACATGTTTCTTGACATAATACCTGCACATATAGGTTTTTGTGTGGCCATAAATGTATCTCCCAGTATCCTGACATTTGTTGTTAATGCGGAACTGTGACAGCAGTCAGAGGAGGCTAGTAGTCCTCTGTAACTACATGTAGTTAGCGTCCTTTCAGTCTGTTTTGCCTGCAGATTGTTTTGTCCT
The DNA here is from genome assembly GCA_032359275.1 of Microctenopoma steveboyesi. Classification (NCBI taxonomy): domain Eukaryota; kingdom Metazoa; phylum Chordata; class Actinopteri; order Anabantiformes; family Anabantidae; genus Microctenopoma; species Microctenopoma steveboyesi. The sequence continues at coordinate 1,971,848 of JAUMHF010000008.1, forward strand.
GCTCCATGTGATACACCTGTTTCAAGTCGTCAAACTACAGAAGCAAAACTCGATTTGAATTCACCTGAATCTTAGTAAAAGAGCTTCACCTAAACACTGCAACATTTACACTCAAGAAGATAGCAAGGATGGTGAGGTATGAGACGAGCAGTTTGTTAAGGGCTGTGGGGATTGAAAGTCAATGGTCTGGACCACTGGAGCGAGTGAGCACTAATTGGGCTGCAGTTAGAACCAGGAGGAGAAGGCGTGCGCGTGTCATCCTCCCACCGCAGGACTCGGGCCCTGGTTCCATTTGGGCTGTTTACAGACAGGCTGGCACGAGGTCCATTGGGTATTCTGGGTTTGGCTTTGGGCACTCTGTAGAGGTAGACATCATAGTAGGCCAAAGGACCTTTGGAAGTCTTTGACTTGGTCCTCTTGGCGAGGTGGAGCTCCAAGTCGATAGTCACCTTACAGCGCAGGAAGGAATTTGTTATCAACATGAAAATGCAAGTAAATTAGATAAAAAGAAAACCCACTGCTGCAGTTTGCAATGATTTCATTTCATCCAGCAGTTGAAATGTTGAGTCTGGACTAAATGAATAAACCGATGGCTGCTAGCACGACATGTAGCAGCGGCAGTAAGATACATGGAGTCCAAGCATCACTGGAACAAACAAAGATTTAACGTGTGAAGACATGATGTAGTCACGGGACCATTGCTGTGTCGCTGTGGTCTCTGCTCTAGCAAACAGTTGGTCACTGCCATCACAGCCTCCTGCTGCCAAACAAGCCCCTCGTTCACATGCAATGCACAACTGGGAATAGACTGGTAATGTATCTCTAGATTTTCATCAGACAAGCAGCCAAACGGTCCTGTTCTGATCAGCTGCATTCCTCAGAGCCTCATTAGTAAACTAGACTGTGCCATTTAGATCTTAGTCTCTTGTTTCTCTCATGTCTCCTTTTGGCTTCAGTCCCTTCTTTTCAGGCAGCTTTGTGAGACACACTGTGTGCTTGTGCGCATGCATGCATGTAATTCTAAATTGGGAGCACTTGTGCAGTTTTCTCTGCGTGTATGCACTTGTGCCACTATATGTTTTTTTATGCATGAATATCAATTTTAATGTCTTCATTTGGTGTTCATCTAATTCATCTATGCAATTTCCAGTGTGTGTGTTTTCTTTTGCATTTATACATGCATGATTTTGTGTGTGCATGAATCCGTCATGTGTGTTCACCTGCCTCGACCAATCACGACAGCTCCTTTAGAAATCTAACCACCATCATTCCACCACATCACCAACCAATCACAGGCTGCAGATGAATCCCAAGTCTCAGCAGGATTCACATGGAACAGCAAAGGAATAAAGAAGAGAAAATGTTGACACGCCTTCACCATGTTTTCTTCACCATGGCCACATTACCCTGCACACACACTTCAAAAAACCAGGGAATTTACCAGGAATTTTTTTCTCTAAAATCTGAACTGCAAAGAAACCAGGAATGCATAAAAGCAGGATATCTCCATACTGAACCACTGTGTAGTCGCATTTTACTAATTGGGTGCTTTTGTACTTTTGTATTTCACTTAAATTATATTTAAATATACTTAAACTACATTTACAGCTATTATACTAATATTTATAAAGACCCTTCTTATGGGTCACATGATAAATAAGGGGAGTTTAATGATTTAATGAATCATGTTTTTGGTAAGTTCAAAGTAGTAAACTGACAACACATAAATGTTGCTTCTGTCTTGGTGCATAGCTAGTGCTTTAACATAGATTTTTACATTTTACATACATGTCACCTTTTAACTGATATGATGACAGCAAACTGTTTCCCTCTTTTCCAACACTAGAATTCAGTTTGACTGACTAAAGAAATATGTAGTGTTTTTTAGCTGCTTAATAATCTGCAACATTCACAGGCGGGTTAAAAACGCAGCGCTGCTGAGAGCAAAGTGAACTAGAATGGTTCATTTGAAGGCTTGAGTTATTTGAAAGACGCTGAGAGGAACTCTCTGAGAGTTTGTGATTCTTTCACATATGATTTAACACCAGAGTTATGAGTTATGGCTAATACTTTTTATGTGACTACATCTTCATTACAAAATGAAAAGTGTAAAATATATTTAGATGATCTGAGGTGTTAGCAGGCTGTAACACTGAACCTAGTACTTTTAATGATCTATTCCAATCTAGTATTGTAGTATTCTACAGTTTCCTACTAGATGATAGTAACTCTGCATGAAAGTCACTTCCATACAACCATCCCATCCGTTGTCTTTGTCTGTGCGTAGTAGGTGAAGACGAAGGTCACTGTGCTTGCATCTTTTCTGCTGTAGCATCCGAATTAGTTTCCATGGCAATGTGTGTGAAAATGCATGAAATAGCAGAACAAAAAGGAGACTATAAGACATTTATCCCTAATATGGCCCTTATCATCATTATCTAATTTCTACATCATAATATCATGCAGGATAAAATATTCTGCTTTCACAGATGCTGTACAGATGTTTTGTGATTAGATGTGGTTTATTAACACTTTATTTTGAAGTTATGTGTGCAGGCAAACATTTAATCTGATGTTTTGCTTCAAAAGGCAGACTTCCTGTTTTGTGCTGTAGGTCAGGGCCAGCATTTCACTGTGAGGCATTAAAAAAATGAATCTGTTCACCTAAGATCAAAATTCACAGACACGCCACGTTATTAAGCAGTTAGCACCATTACTGTTACTGTTCGGCCTAGTCAGTGTAAAAGATTCTTCAAGTGTTTGAAGAAGCTTTTATTGCTGATATAAGTGTGATTTGGTGGCTATGAGCTGATTTAACACCCTTTACTCGGAACAGGCACAGGAAGGTTCAGTCTGTCACTGTTACTCTGAAGGCACGACAGCACCTCCCCCATCCTGCCTCACTCTCTGTTGGTAATGCAATGCCCACTTGTTGTCATGGTGCCTGCTGGTGCTTCTGGCTTCACAGAGGACCCTCCTTTAATGTGTGTGTGTGTGTGACAGGCTGACAGGAATAAAAGAGGGCGATAATAACTGTTGCTGCTGTTTGTGTAGCTTGCCTACTGCTGTTTCCAATTCTGGATAAAAAATGCCTTTTCTTCCACCTTCTGGGGGCTGAAATGCTCTCTCACCCCCCCCTATTTATTTATCTGAAGAAAGAGAAGGGCACACAGACACCCCCTCACCCACCACCCATTAGCAACCCTCCACCCTGGGAAGGATCCCCCACAATGCTGCTCTTTAACCCACTACTTTGTCAGTAATCCAAACGAAAACCCGACAAAGGGCCAGGCAGCGCAGCGAGAACCACTCAAGGCTGTTTATCACGAGTGAAAGTGTTTGGTTTGTTTCACTGAACCTCTATCACTGTGGGAACCATTTTGAGTTTTACACCATCTGCATCCACAGGACTTTTCCAGTGTGAAATTTCAGATTGAAAACGTTCTGTGGGTCTGTGGATGCAGAACGAAAACGTCTCAACCCTAACAAAGAAGTCCAGTTGCCATGACTAAACTTTCTGACTAGTGGCACTTTTGTCAAATCATTTTCAACCAATCGACTCTTGACATGAACATTTATGGAATAATCTGAGATTTGACCTGATATTACAATGGTTTGACACATAAACCTTTTTATTTACTTTATTATTTTTAATAAACGCTGGCTTGGAGACTTAATGACTCGGGACTCGACTTCAACTTGTCTCAATGACCTAAAGCTGCTCTAACACCCTCTAATCACTCATGACTGTGACTTTGACCCTGTCAGCTGATATTCAATGACTTGAATCTTGACTTTAACATCTCATCAGATCCTCCTGAACAACTACAACTTTCTCACTTATGAAGATCTGGAATTTGATTATGCCGCTCAATCCTGGAGGATTCAATCGACTTCCAAAAGACTCGTTTGACTTGTTTACTCGTCTGACAATTGCTTTGGCGGCTTTTGACCCAGCAGACTACCAGCTCTGGTTCTGATTAGGAAGAATGTTTCCTAAATTCATTATGTTGCTTTGTGTCCTCCAAAGAACAGAAGAACAAATGTGTATGTGCACGAGAGAAAGAGAGTGGGAGGAAGCATGGGAAGCTGACAGATGCATTGTGCATGTGTGAATGTAAGAGTGTATATACATGTGTGTGCGCTTTATTGTTGTCGGTCCAACACCCTGAATAGAACAAAAAGCAGGGCTGAAATATATGTGGGAAGCCATGTGGCTGCATGTAGGCATGTCACAATGACTATTGTAGTACTTCATCCAAATGTCTGGGAGGTATTGAAATAAATTGAAATAGTTCATTCAGCCTTTGTGATTCTGTAGCTAATCTAACTCAATCTGCAACAATATGTTCTGCTGTGGTGATGATGTTTGCATATGTACTTCTGTGCACATCTATGATAATACAAAAATGTCTACTACTAGAATTACCTGCCCTTACGTATAATTTTTGACCTGCACGAGTTACAGGCATGCTGTGTTTGTCTTGGGCTTAGGTCATATTCTTTGACCAATTAATGCAGAAAACAGAGTGAATCCAAAGGCATCACCTATTTTTCTTTGCTGCTGTATATGCTTGTTGACAGCAGATGCTTCTCATTTTGTTCATTTGCTGTATCTGCTTCCGTAAGTGTTTTTTTTTTTTAGCATTTGTGATCATGTGTGTCCAGCTGGAAACAGGAAGGTCCCCAAGGACAGGAAACACGCAGAAACAGCAAACTGGTTCTGGGTGCACAGTGATTTATGTGTTATGGAGATTTTTTTACTATCTACCGGCCCTCCTGGTACCAGGATGTGCAGTGAAAGTGACTAAACCCGACTCTGTGTGTGTGTGTGTGTGAACAGTGCAGAGCGTGTGTGATGAGGATCTAAGAAGCTGCATTCAAAGCCGTGCAGAGAGAGCTGGATTCAGGGGAAAAGTTTAGGGAGGTGATGCTGAGGAAAACACAGGATCCATAGAGGTCATGTTAAAAAGGTTTATTTCAACAACGGTCTGAATCGCGTTTGTTTATTTAACTCTGTTCAAAGTCCCAAAAAAGTACAAAAAAACAAAAAACAAAAAAAAAACAAGTACATCAAAGGATTAGAAATCACATCAATGAAAACCAAGACACATTGTGTTGCTTCTTTTAAATCAATCCAAGCATTTTTTTCCAATATTTATACATACTCACTGGATTAGTCAGACAAACATCAAAACCTCTCAGTAGCTTTATCTTAACTTATTTTACAATGACATTTTACTTATGTTTTAAATTTCAGTATGATTCTTTCTTTTTACAAAATACACCAACGCAGGCAGGGGAAGGTGTGTATGTGTGTACACGTATAAGCATGTTTCTGTTTTCATCTTTTCACTGTGTGTGTGTGTGTGTGTGTGTGTGTGTGCGTGCGTGTGCAGGTAAGAGAGCTAAAGGCGAGAAGAGTGACAGCAACAACGGGGAAGGAGCTGCGAAACGGGAGTGAGTGGATATAAGGAGGGGGGGTTGCAAAGCGGCGGCGGGTGAGGCCGGTGGGGGCGGGGTTACTTTCGGTCTGGGCAGTGGAGGCAGTGGTGGAGGTGTACGTTTTTGCAGCGGCCCGGGCCGCTTGGTGGCAGTGTTGCCGTGTCGGAGACAGTTGCAGACTGGGATGATTAGCTGGTACGGAGTCAGGCTGGTTGGTTGCTTGGTTGGTTGGTTGACCGGTTAGGTGCACTCGGCAGCAGATGTAGACTGAGGAAGGGATCTGGGGGCTTCCATTGCCGGTGCACCGTGACGTTTTCTGTGTTGTGTTGTCAGGTTGCTGGGGTTGATTTGTTTTTTGTTTTTACATCATGTTGTTCTGCAGTGAGTTTACCTCCGAGGAGTTCTCCTCGCCCAGGACCTTGTGGTTCTCGTGTTTGGGTGTCAGAGAGTTGTGGATGTTGAGGGAGTCATCCTCCTTGGGAGGGGCCTTTACCGGGTCCTCCAGCTTGTTCTGGGAATTGGGATCATCCTACCCAGGGAAAGTGGATATGGAGGGATGGAGGGTAGAAAGAACAATTAGAACCTGCATGTTCAGTAGGACATTCTGACCAAACCCCCAGAACAGTTTTATTCTAAAAAGACTTGTGTTTATACATAAAATTTCAAAGACTTCTGCCCATATTAGATGATTCTGCACGATTCTGTCACGGAGCTTAAAGCCACAGAAGAATTAAAAAAACACAAGAACTGGACATTAAAAAAATCTTGCCACTGAATAGAATCCAGAATGTGCAGACCCATCCAACATCAGTGTTTGCTGATAAGAACTGTGTCAACTAAGCTGAATTTGTGCTTTAAGAGTCGTCTTTAATTCCATGCAGTGCAACAGTTTACGTTGAACAACCACACCAGTGTGCCTGCAGGTTTCAGATAGGTCACTAAATGAGCCCTTACATAAATTGTGCAGTGAAGAAAAAGTTTGAACTGATTTTTAGTTATAGTCCATATTGTAGCATGGTAATTTAAATAGGCGTCAAAGGTCAGTTCACATTGTCCAGAAACAAATAGAAATCAATAGAGAAATGTTGATTCTGAAGTTACTAACACTTTAGTAACTTCAGACTTCTCCAGTATCTATGTAGAGTATACCTAATATTGTCAGAGTGTAAGACTTAATGTTAAGTTGGGTCAACTTATTTATGCTTTCAGAGGTAAAAGTAAAACAGGTTAGTTGCACTATACCAGATATGTTAGCCTGACATGTCATTTAGAGTGTACCTGGAACAGTAGCACTGAAAATCAGCATGTTTAATAATAATAATCCTCATGCTTGGCAGGTTGCAGAGACGGTGGGGTGAACTGCATGAGCGATACCCTCCCCCCTTTCAAACCACAAAGAGCATGCACATCTACATGCAAGGCACTAACACACACCATGTAATCGCTCATGTAGAATACCCCACGTCCCCCTGCTTTAACTCCTTCCTCCATTTCACTGTCCCGAAACAAAAAGCAAAGGAAACTGTGCTCCCTGCCCGGTTATCTCTGGGTACCACCATCATACAGACCCAAGCAGTCGCTGGGAGAAAAAACTCAACATTCTTTAGAGGTTTTAATTTCATTAGTCAGAATTTAATTAGGTCAAAGGGAAAAATTGATTGCGGGGTCCATTTTAACGCTGTTTTTCCAGTCTCTTATACTCATTAATATTGCATGGCATCATCGACCCTGCTGTGCTGAGGTATCCTGGGGCATCAATCTGCAGACATGCATGGACACACACACACACACACACACACACACACACACACACACACACCCTGAGGCCTGTGCAACCAAAAACACACCCTAACTCACTGTTTGTGTCTGAATTCAATGGAACTTTCTGAAAGGAAGAGCAGTGAGAGCATTTACCCGCTGGCCGTTGGCCTAGATAGTAACTTCAGGCAGGACGTGTGGATACGTCACTTCCATGGTTACGGGATAGGAGCCCTCTGTCCTCCCGTCAGCGTGAAACTGGAAAATGTTTTTGTTTGTTGGATTTCATCGTTGTTGTGACAGGTGGAGGGGGTGGGCAGGCACGGAGTCATGAGGACTTTAGAGTGGGTGTCATTTTGGGGGTGTTGGAACAGAGATAAACAGGGTTCTGATGATGACGAGGATGATGATGATGATGACGATGGAGGCACGTGGACAGTTCCTAATGTTCTTCTGTGTCTTGGCGATCTGGGGAGGATGAATTGTTTGCTAAAATGTGCCACATGCTGGGTTTAATCATTAGTATGTTCACTCACTCACTTGGTTATCAGGGCTGAACTGATTTACGGGCTTCCTAAAGCCCTACCAGCATTTGTACCATTTTATATGCTTGTAAATATAAAATTAGTGTGAGGACACAGGTAAAGGTGGTGCTTTTTGTTTAATCCAATGCTTTGATCCAGACGTAAAGATCTAAGAAACGATTGCATGGACTTTCCATGACGTGTTCTACAGAAGGTGAATCCTGATGACTTCTCCTCTAAACCCACCACGAGGTTGACTTTTGTGTTTGTGAATGAACAAATCTCCACATTGGGATGAATGCAGTTCTGTGTTCACCACACAGTAAATGGATTCAGTACATCTAGACCTTACTTTTTCTTCAGCTCTTTCCCTGCAGCTAATTCAGTGCATGTTCAGTGTATTACTTTGTCAGCACCACAGTTTAAAATAGCTGCACTGGTTTGTGAGCGCGTTTGCACTTCATGGCGATGAATCCATGCGCATGAGGCAACGTTTGTTATTTTCTCCATGTCCATCCCTATATTAGGGTTGTGTTTGGAGGAGTACAGAGAAGAAAGAAGACGAGGTGCTGTAAAGAGTCCAAAGGGCTGTGTGACGGGCCAAGAGTAGGACAGTGTCAGGTTATGTCCAGAGCTGAGCACAACTAATATACTGTAAGGATTTCGAACAGTGCACTTCTAAAATATTAAACGTTTGTAAATATCCGGTTTCTTTCATATTAAACGTTTAGAGGATCATGTTAGTTTATTCAAACTAACTTTTGTATGCACGCCTGAGCCACATGCCGATCCAGTCAATGCAAATGAAATCCTCATGAAAATTGAATGACCGTAGAGAGAAGACTGCGCACAGCAGGTTCAATCTACCACAGTGAATGAGAATGAGAGTGGTGTTAGTGCAGGAAACATTTGTGCCTCTATGCTATGTCTCTGAGCACATTTTAAAAATGTTTGTGTCTGTCAGGTTGTGTGTGTGTGTGTGTGTGTGTGTGTGTGTGTGTGAGGTGGTCTTCACACTTTCCTACTGCAGCTACAACGCTGTTCTAAGACCTGTTGATTGGTTTTAGACTTTGCGATCAGGATCTGTCTTCTAAAGGGCAATTTCACAGTTTTACCCTCCCCTTTAGATCTGCTGCATAATACACTTGTGCTTTTCCTGGATTCGTTGTCAGGATCAGTTTTATTTTAATGTTCCTTGT
>JAUMHF010000008.1:1980873-1997939 GCA_032359275.1 Microctenopoma steveboyesi
TTTAGATCTGCTGCATAATACACTTGTGCTTTTCCTGGATTCGTTGTCAGGATCAGTTTTATTTTAATGTTCCTTGTATTTTATGAGATGATTATTTATCTATTTTCTCTAATTTGAGACCTAATTAAACAAGGCTGGCTAGGATAGATTCTCTATCTATAAAGAGTAGGTTGAAGAGGATCCCATCAGGACCACAGAATGAACACTGATGTAGATATTTAATGTGTTGTATACAGGAAAACATTTGTCTTGTTGTCTAAATGTAACATTCAGTGCAAACACCTATTAGCTTTGAAACATGTTAACATATTGTTTTGTTGGGTTAAGCACAAATTGATCAGAAATAAAATGTGTTTATGTTTCGTGCATGTCAACACAAAAATGATTTTGTCTAGTTGCTAGTTAATTGTTTGTTTGCTGGAGTATTACAGTGTTATCTGACTCTGCTGTGTTAAGTTATGGATTTATTTTTGGCGGGTGGGGGTAAGGCTCGGTTCAATCCACTGACACTTGAGAAAGGGTGACTGACAGGGCCACAGTAACAATGAGAGAGCTTGTTCGGGAAGGTGAGTAAACGGGGCAAAACTGTCTAACATTTGGGATTTGGTCTTACCTCACAGTCGGACTCCTCTTTGGTCTTACATTCCCAGGTGTATCTGCTCATGGTTTTCTGAGGGGAGGTGGATGGGGCAAAGGGTTATACTCCTCAAAACCATACAAGTTATTGTCAGAGAGAGACATCAGACAGAGAAAGATTAAGGATGAAGAGAGACTGAAAGGAAGAAAGGAGGCGTGGCAGGTCAGGGATGATACAGAGAGATCAAGTAGCAAGAAGAATGGAGAGAGATAAAGGATGCAGACAGATACAACAGACAGAGAGAGGCTGAGTGTTGGAGACAGAGACCTGTAGTGATAGAAGGGACCTCCTGCCAGAAGTCAACTGATATTCCCAGCTGGCTACTCTACCTCTGAGGCTTAAACTCTGAAGCAGCTGTGTGGACGTTTTTCTGTCACCACAGTCATGCAGGTTTGTGTACTTCTGGTGAGGTTGTCGACCACAGACACTGGGCTGTTAGTGTGAAAGGGAGCTGAAGTTTTGTTCTGCATTAGTTACTGTGCTTCTGATTTATTTGGGGCAAACTGGTTGATATAGTTGGTATGGTTTTTGGTTTGGGGAATTAGCCAAGGTGTGTTTTGCATGTGGTTGGGAAACGTTCAAAATAAAGCTGGTTTGAACAGTAGATGGAAACATTTCTGTTGTATTTGCTTTAGTCCAAACAGATGCACAGGAGTGACGATCATACAGGAAACAACTTAGCTCACTCATTTATAGGGTTTGGGTTGTGATACCGATTTACTGAATTTAAAATCCAGTATCCAATCTCTTTAGCATGTCGTATTCAATCTAAACAGGTGTAGCTTAACAGATTAAATAACTTCTGTTACTGTGAAGATTAAACTTTAAAAGAAGAAAACCCTTAAAAGAAAGTAACGCTGCCTGAAGAACATTTGCACACCTTTTATGAAATGCAAATGTTGGTGCTTCTTGCTACTACAAAAATAAATTCTGAACTTCAGTCTTAGGTGTTCTACAAATATATGGAATAAGGTAGCTTAACCCAACACCCACAGGTGCTCTGTGGAGTCATTTTCACATTCACTGTATCTCACGGATTTGCAATGTTTGTGGGGTTTCAGTTTGTTCTTCTCTAGGCTCTTTGTAAGTCTTGATTCAGCGCTTTTGAGTGTGATCACGTAATGAAGAAACACTGATACATAGGATCATTCGTGGTCAAAAACTCCACAGGGTAGGTTTTAAGTGTGCTCAAACAAATTGCGTGAAGCATTTACAAATACTATTCAAGCCAGTGGAAGTGCAGAGGTTGTTGAGTTAGTATGCTTAAGTTAGATGCTGTTAGGAAATGATGATGAATGTTTGTTCCACTTTGGTCTTGGGATTTGTTGTCAGGGCAGTGAAAATGTTATTTAATCATGGTTGAGTTTAAGTATATGAGAAGCTTTTCCAGACAGGAGACGTCTAAGATGTTTGACTTAGCATGAGAGACATTTTACAGAACCATAGCTTTGATAGCGAACACAACTACTGATGGAGTTGTTAGAGGGTGGTACCACGTCTTTAAAAGACTGAACTTTTAAATGAAAATGACAACAAAACATCTTCTACCTTGGTTGTAGCACTAGAACTACCCATGCTGCTACAACGTTCGCGCTGCTGCCTCTACGTAACTACCCATGCATCTGTTAGTGAGGCGCCTGTTGGCTCTCTGCTGCCACTTGCAGGTAGCAGCCAAGTATTGCACCTCAGATGTTTATCCTGATGAAATTGGACCATTTCTCACAAATGTCCTACACATTTAGCTTACCTGTTTGTGGCATTAATCTGTCTCCCCAGAAAATTGGAATAAAACATTTTCAAGAGATCGTCAGTCCCTCCCACTCCCCCACCCATTTTCAGGATAAACAAGTAAAGCAGACATTTTGTTAAAAGTACAGATTCATAAACAGATAGCAAAGCAAAGCTGCGGAGGCTGACATGACCACCGGGCGGCACATGTTAGCGACAGAGCAGGCATGCCATGACATACCGATGCAAGAGGTGACCAGAGATAGAGCAGAAAGAGACGGGATGGGGAGGGGTCGCAGCAAAGGATGTGTGGGAGTTTTCTCTAATAAGAGTCAGGTTGAAGTCTGGGCAGGTTCCTATATGTTCGGCCTGCATGGCTTCAGGGTAGATTTGACCTCTAACCCAACTGTGTTAATGTCTCGATTCACTCACTGAGCACATTTATGCTGCATCTGCATCTGCAGCATAAATCTGCTTCTGCTTTCTTAGTATGCAAATTTGGGTTTCACAGGCACTATGACATAACCTGGTTAGGATATTCAATTCTTAATTTTGTCTGTGTCTGTTTGCCTTGCTGTCACCTTCAAAAGTGGATCAATAGGAAATAAAACAAGAAACTAAATCAATAAACACAATGAAACTATCAGACTTGACATCCATTGTGTTGCCGTGGCAACATGCTCCAATGATTCTGCCAATCCTCAAAAACTTATTTCTATAAACCATTACAGAATGTTTCACCTCCTGCCAGGGTTGGTTAATTAAATGAGTTTTCTCTCTTTTTGTTCCAGTTTTTATTTGATGACATTTGTTTTATTTCTACCAGTAAATATGGTTCATGAACATCGTCATCACTTACAGCATGTAGTGAGTGTCCTGTGTGTGGTGTGATTCTTACACACTGGTATAATCAGTGTGTAATTAAAAAATAGGCTTGTATGATAGGATTATTGTGTGTAGGTTTGTGTACAAGGACTCACACCCAAACTAATACATAATATTTTATAATGTCTGTCATAGTGAGTGTCACTGGACACTGGATCTATCTAATATTATTACAACTTCCCCCAACACCTGAGAAAATTCCTGCCATCCTTTCTTGCATATTGACCCAGACCTTCCCTGTCTTTTAATGTTTTGCACCTCGGAGTATCGGAGAATACTCATGCCCATGCATTAGGGGGGGACTCAGGGGGCCCAGGTAAAGTTTGGTGGTAGGGAGGTGCAGAAAAGGGGGTGAGAGAGAGAGGCGAGAACCACGTTACCTGACAGATAATGTTATCATAGTAAGCCAATGCACGGGCATGAGGGACGTTAGGAGGGGTGTCGCACAGTTTCCTTACATTTGGGTGGGAGCCCTCAGCGATGGTGGACAGCGAGAAATTATCATTGTGCTGCTCCGATGAAGGCCGGTACTTACTGCTGGTTGTCAGATGGAGGGGGGAGAAGAGGGGGGAGGAGAGAAGAGGACACGGAAAGAAAGATGAGTGAAAGGTAGAGGGAAGTGAAACAGGTGTGGGAGGAAGCAGAAAAAGCAAAAGAAAGGATGAAGGAAAGTGAAAAGGTGTTTAAAGGGAATGTGATGAGGACGTCCAGAAAATGAAAAGGATTCCAGGTGGAAAAGAGTATTTTATGAGACACATGTAATCATCAGGGGAGATAGGAGAGGATGGAAAAGAGGGTGAAGGGAGGAATTAAGGAGGTAGATTATTATAGAAAGGTTTGGAAGAGGAGTAGATGGGGAGGAAGTGGAAGTCGAGGTGAGACAGGGAAAAAAGACAAACGAGCAGATCCAAAAGAAGCGAGATAGAAAAAATGGGAGAAAGGGAGAGCGTAGGTAGGACGTAGGAGGCAAGAAAAGGAAACATTTAGGAAGAGATTACAGATTATAGAAAAAAAGAGAGAGAGAAAGCAGCATTAGTTAGAGTGTTTCTGTTTGTGATCAGGCAAACAGAGAACAGCAGGACTCAAACTTATTCAACCTGTGATGCAACAAACCACGAACAAAACATTTCATTTTTTATTATCACACTGGATGGAAGAAGAAGCAGCAGCCGTAGTCATCCTAGTGTTTGTGTGACTGTGTGTAAAGCATGTTCCCCCTTTGGATGACTTTCATAGGAGTTTCTAATGACTTTTATTCCGTTACAACTTAACAAGGAAACACCAACACACTGCATGTTTTTATAAAGTCAGACGAACGTTAGAATACATTTTTGCAGAGAAGATGTGGATTTTAGCCCCCGTTACATGACGGGTGACTTAAAGGTAATGCATGTAAGTCCTCTTTCAGCGTACAGACGGACGCCTGACTAAAAAAGCATGAACTCCTCCTGTAATGATTGCAGCAGGATAACAATGCAACGTGTCAACAGAACAACAACAACACAATAGTCAGTTGTAACTTCTCCACTTAGCTGAGATGCTTAAATATTAATAATTGCATTGATTAGTCGCTGCTTTTTGTTATTCAAATGTTCTTCTCATCACAGTGATGCACGAGGGAACCACGGCTGATTTCCACCTCAGGTTTGTGTCATTCCCCGTCTAATATGATCAATGGGACAGGCTGCTGGAAATTTGGTGAACTACTTTTTAAAGAGACGCAGAAAAACACAGACTTTGCTTTTATCTCATCAAGCAAGCAGCAAATGTTGGGAGTTCCCCTCTGAGTCGCTTAGTCTGAACCTCTTTGAATGTCGTCCTCCTTCTGTCTCTGTCTTAAAGGGGAATGAAACGAGGACTTTGACGAGTGTGCCGTAGATTTGTCTCTCTGCTTCCCCTGCCATATCTTCTACCTCACACATGGAACCTTGGCCCTGGTAAACCATGCAAACCTCTCTCCACAAGCGCGTTCCCATATTTATATTTCATGACCACTGTGACAGGACAATCAAAGACGAGGTATATGCCAGCTCTGGATCACTCGCTCTGCTCTCTGCTCTCTGTGTCTGCCCAGCTACACACACTGAAATGTTGTATAATAACAGTGATACATCCATCTTCTCCTCCTACGGGAGTCTTCCTTCCCTCTACTTCTCTGTCGCTCGATGAGAACGTTGGGTTTCATCTTAGTTGCAGCGGAGAAGCGCAGCGACTGCGATTACCCAGAACAGATGGGGAAGCGTGGGAGCCGCGTGTATTCACGAGCGCCATCAACGCACACGGCCTCTCCATAGCTCGTCGGAGAGTTTCTACCTCTGCAACAATGTTTCATGCTTCCCTCCTTTTTACTCCTTTTCTCTGTCACCCTCCTCCTCCTCCTTCTCTCCTCTCCTCTTTCATTTCTTTTAGCCGATCACTTGATGAGGTTGTGTGGTGTCTTTCTCACCCCCCACCCCCACCCCCTCAGGTCGCACAGCTGTATGTAGGTCAACCCCGCCCCCCCTGTTCCTCCCTCCCTCTCCCCTCTCTTGCTCAGACTGCCCTACTTTCAGCTGGATCCACAGCACCAATGACATCATCCTTTTCTCCCTTTGCTTTTTTAAATTTCTGGTAGCTGGGACTGACTACACAGCTTTTTTCTTCTCTTCATCATCATCTTCATCACACATAATCCTCCACCATGACTAGCACAAAAATGGTCAGGCTAAAAATAGAAGTGTGGGATCTTGGGCGGTGAGTGTTCGGTCCATCGGCCCACATTTGCATCCGTGGCGCTCGATCGCTGGGCCACTGCTCATCCACAGTGGCTCTGTTGCTAGGTAGATTGCTGCGGAGACGAAGCCCTCCCCCCTCCCCAGCCCTTCAATCTGTCAGTCACTCTCATTCTCTCCTTCAGTTTAGATTAAATTCAGTCCAACAGTCCGTTTTCATATAGTCAACACAAAAATGAAGGCTCATCAGAATGGTTACATGCTGACTCTATGAAGTATGGATGATATTAGAATATCTGGTGCATGCAGGAATGTAAATCAACAGTTTAGTGACCAGATACATAAGGTTTCAGTCCTGCCCTCAAGCCTTCTCTAAATCTTCCCTCTATCTGTCCTGTTGGTGGCAGTGGACACGACCTCGGCAGAAGTGAGATCCTCTTATAAAGCTGACTACAGCAAATGTCTTCAGTTGCATATCGACATGTCGTCTGAGAACATTTGATTTTGGGAAATAATCTTACTGCATGTAAAAAAAAACGAGTGCTGCTTTGTGTCTTCTCCAGCTCCATATAAACATTTCAGTTCTAGAGAACTAATCTTCGTAAAACCGGTCGAGCTTGATGCAACCCCGTCGTGGGTTTTCACAGAATCTTTTGTTCCCGTCTCATCTGTCTTGTCATTTGCTTTTTCCACTGGCTGCTCACCATCAGCTCTCTGGTTTGCCCCTCCCGCCTCCTCTTCCTCCTTTTTCTTCATCTCATCCAGCATTCCTTCATTGTCTCCACTCTCTCTCTATAAACCACTTCCTATTTTAGCAGCGGTAGCCATCCACCCCCCACCTCCATCAGACTGTCCTTGTCTCCCTCCTATTTTACCCCATCCCCCATCTCCATCCTACACGGTCTCAGGTCCTCTTCATCCTCCCAACCTCCTCTTCCCTGGCTTCTTATCATACTTCTCCTGGTTATTTTTTTAAACCTTTGAATGCTTGCCTTACGTGCCACTGTTGTCTCACTCAGACTTTGGAGTCTGATTAGTAAACCTATACAATGCATTCAATTCAGGGTGATACAGTATTCATCTTATTTAAAAAAACAAAATCAACTTGTACACGGAAAAGAAAGAACATTTCTCACTGTGCAGAAACACTATGTCCTTGAGCAAAGCACAGACCTTCAATTGCTTCAACCTTTCTGTGTCAGTCTTAATTCTTGAAAATGAGTTCTAGTATTCGGGGAACAAAAAGCTTTCACAGCCTCGTGTTTCTCTGCCACACTGTGTCCTTCCTCTTTTATGTTTCCCACAAATCTGGAGCATCCTCTTCCTCTAACATGCGTCTCACACTGCTGTCTGAGCTGACATTTTACCGAAGGTATTCAAGCGTCTCCTTCTCTGCACCAGCACCCTCATTTCCTCACCTCTAAACACATATTTAAACAGGATTATACATTCAATTAAAACCTTAAACAAATGATTATACATTTCAAACTGAAATACAGTCAACCAGTGATTCCCAGGCTTCAGATCTCAGTCTGTCTGTGCTGTTCTCTACATTCTGTTTTTTCTTCATTAACAGAGATGACGGATAGAAAAAAAAGCTATTTGCTCTTACTTGCTGCTCTGACATTTGATGGAGCCTCACCTGCGCTTACGCAGCTTCTTGTTCTCCGTTTTGAGGACGTGGAGCTTCTTGGCGAAGCAGACGACGATCATGAAGAGCAGCAGGACCACCAGAGCCGAGGCGCCCACAGCCAGACACATCACCTGGAACTCCGTCACCACGGACTCGCAGCGAGCACCCTTGTGCCAGATGTAATCCTGGACATTACATCTGGGAGACAAAGAGAAGTGGAGGAAATAATGAACAGAGAGAGGGTAAAAGGAGAAAAGCAAGAACAGAGAAAATGTGTTAAAACCACATCTCTTTGAACACTTCCTTATTCATATCTGTCTGTTTATGAACCTCCAGGATTTTCCTTTATCTCGCTGATTAAACCACATTACAGCAATGCTGTGTGTGGCACACCTGAAAGTCAGGCATGTTATTGGGGTCAAAAATCTTTTCTTTAATGTCACTCTGTGTGTCTGAAGATAGAAAGAGAAAAGATTCGCAAACAGTCATTAACGTCAGTTGACAGCTAACGTAATCTGCATGGACATCTGCATGTGGATGTATATTTTGGGCACCTAACACAAAAACACACAAACAGCTGCCATCTGAGTGCCAGACTGGCTTCGTGGCCATTTGACAGTGTGGTAATGACGGCGAGACCCTGGGGACATAAACAACAGAGGCAGATGGCTTCGTCTGCAGCCTGCACAGTGTGTAAAACGGTAAATCTATTTCACCATTTAATGAGACCGTAACACTACTGAGTGTTGTTTGCACATAGTCACATGTGCACAAGAATGTGACCACGAGACTTTGTTTCATTAAAAATAGTCCAGTTAAGATTCAGCTATGGTTTCCTTTGTACTGTGGAATTTAGCTGTTTGTGATAAACGCCATGTGTGTGTGTGTGTGTGTGAATAAAGCCCATGACACACCACGGCTACTCAGTGTTGGGCTGTCTGTGATCATCTGCCACCCTAGATTTTGTGGCGCACTCACATGGTTGGCACTAGCTAAACGTGCGTGGCGTTTCAGTCACTCCAGCATGTTGAGTCGGTGATGGACCCCGTGAGTGAGAGAGATCAGTCCGTTTGGCATCACTGCAGCAGCCAGAACACCAAGAGATGACAGCCCCAGATCAATTCTTAGACATATCTAATAATCTGTCAGGGGTGAAACTGTAGATAGTGGCTTGTATGTCATTAGTAGTAGTAGGATTTATTTTAAGTTATTTCATTAGCATGATTAATATATCCTGCACAGACACATGAACAATGAGGATGCATCCTGCCCTCCACACAGCTAGAGGCGCTGTTCACTGGCTTTACAGCTGTGCTGTAGGTACGAACTGCATTACATACTAAAGCTTGCACACAGTCTATGATACTATGTTGCTGCAGCAGAGTGTTTGAGCTACACCAGAATGTAAATTGTCTGTGTATGATCATTTAC
Source organism: Microctenopoma steveboyesi (assembly GCA_032359275.1). Lineage (NCBI taxonomy): Eukaryota > Metazoa > Chordata > Actinopteri > Anabantiformes > Anabantidae > Microctenopoma > Microctenopoma steveboyesi. The sequence goes on from JAUMHF010000008.1 coordinate 1,989,899, forward strand.
CTTAGAATATGATAATTATGAACTGTTGATGATACTTGATACTTACTGATGATACTTACTACATTTAATATCTGGCAACAGTGCCACACACACACTAATACGCATGAGGGACGAGGTGTACGGCCAGCGATGCTCTCTACATGCTAAGCAGCCTCCTTTCAGCCACTGACTTCCTGTATCCTTCCTTATTTTGCCAGCTGAAGGAAACACTGGCAACGGTCCAGGAGTCATTTTGTGTGTATGTGATAAAGAGAGAGAAGGAGACAGAGTGCGGTGAAGCCCAATATTACATTTTCAAAGAAGCTTCAATGCGCTCAGCCTCCGAGCGTTTGTGCCTTTGCACAAAGACAAGGTTTATGTAAGTCGGAATTGGTTGGAGGGGACGCTAATAGAGAGCAAGAGACAGAAAGGGAGGTGAATAAAGGTAGAAAGCTAGTGAGTGAGGATGTGCTGGTAATCATGGCAACCCATCTGAGTGGCAAATGCAGCAGATGCGCCACTGACACGTCGTTCCATTGCACGCACTCATCCTCGCTTTTTGTCCTTTCAGAGCGACGCGGTCGGGTTTTAGTGGTTAGTGCCCAATTCTTTTTTTCCTCCCTAACTGTTTCTTCACCCCTGCTGCTTGTTATTGAGAAAATCTCTTTTCTTGTTCACTGGCTCTTTACCTCGACATCTTTCCTCCCTCCTGTCAGCCTCACTCCTTCTCCCTCCCACTTGCACTTTGCCAAGTGCCTCCCTCTGAATCACCTCTCATGCTTTCATTCTTTTTTCATGTCTCATTCTTGCAGGTTGTGTTTATCTTTTTTCTGACATTAGGCCAAGGTGGATAATCAGTCACTAACACTAACAGTGTGCAGTCATGCTGGCAGCTCTGTGTGCTTCTACAGATACATGCTAACACCACGCTAACAGGCTTATGACTGAGAACTAACGTGATGCGGGTGTAATGTTTGCTTGTAACTTTTGCACTTATGCAAATGTCATTAGATTCTGCACGTTTTGGACAAATTGAAATGTTTACTTCTTGCTGGCACAACATGAAAGTCGGTTTGGTTCATCATGTGGGAGACCACAGGTGTCGGAGTTTCACACAACGCAACACTAAGAACTAGATTCGAATGTGCTTTTAGATATTATTTGTACTCATATGCAAAACATATGATTCTCATTAACAATTATGATGGTAAAAAAATACTTAAATAGCTGTGGATGGTAGAAAGAAAGAAAGTGTCAGTGTCATGTCCTCTTCTAGCGCTTGTGTGTCTTTCTGTTACGCCCTCATTTAGCCACTCCCCTCTCGCTACACTTACCTTAATTATGCCCAGGTGTTCATCATTTAATCAGTCCACTCACTATTTAAGCCCCTACACGTTCCCCTTTCCTTTGTCAGGTCATGATGTTGTCCTCATCACTCCTCTTCCCATCATTATGCTACTCCTCACTTCATGTGAGTTGGTTCGGGTTTAGTTTCTCTTCTGTCCCCTCTTTCTCCCTCGCCTTTGTTCACTCTGTCTCCATGTTACTTTCTCCCCTCTAATGCTTTTTTGTTCATTCACCCCTTCTTCTACCTCCCTGTCTTTTGTCTTTAATTCAGTGTTGTGGTTCTGCGTGTCATGGGCTCTCCACAGCATTTTCTGTTTATATTAAAGTTTCTTAGTTTGAACCCCCTCTTATCCTGGTCTGCGTTCGGGTCCTCCATTTTGTACACGCTAATGTTGACAACGTCCAACAAATGGTGGCTGTAAAGTAACCAAAGCATGACACAAGTGTCCTGCATTAAGCACAAACCACATGAAATCAAACATGTGCCACGGCTCTTTCCTCACTTCCCAACTGCAGCGCCAGTTGACATAGTTTTTTTTATCACCAGATTATTTGTTGTTAAGAAGATTTCCTACCATCTGCTCGTATTTTCAAAATTCTTCTCATAATAAATTTTATGAGCAGATCTGTGCCTTGTTCCTGGAGATAACTGTGCTAGCACGCAAATCTGTGGAACATAAACTGTGGATTAATACGCAGCAGGAAAAGTCTCCAACAAATGCACAATCCATATATATTGAGTTATTTTCACTGCACTCAGCTGTTGTAAGAAATTACTACCACTTTCTTCATTTAATCTGAGATTTACAAAAGGTGTCAGAAAATCAGACCGGTAATGAGGTACTGTTAGTTCTGGTGTTGTCATGTTGACCAAAACTTGGTCTTAACTATTATAAGGTCTTATTTTTTATATAAAAAAAAAAGTTTAACAAGCTGACACAAGAGGAAACGGTTCTTGGCTCAATTTCAGAAACAATTTGATTAAATTATTTCCATGAAAATGTCTCATGATCTGTTTCTGCACAGAGCAGAAATCAAACATCAAATGACTGCTCACCAGGGACAAAAAGCATATTCTGTCAAACATAGTTTTATAGAAAAACCACAACTCCTCTCTCACGTCTTTATGCTTCTTCCCCCTCATAAAACATCCCAACATGTCCCAAAAGCTGAGTTTTTCCCCTCTCCATCCCATCATTACCATTAGCAGACGCATTTAAAGCGTAGTCATAGGAATACAGAGGAATTAACATGAGGGCGACCCCGGCCTCATCACAAAGAGCTAACAAATCCTCTCAAAATTTACCTGATTAGTCTGGTCTGCTGGGACAAGAGAGTGAGACGCAGACACAGAGAGAGAGTCTTTAATTTAACTTGCACAGGGGGACAACGGTGCAGATGGGGCTGTGGCTTTCTAATAGGACACCCTGCTGGTTTTGATGAGGAGTAATGGAAGGTTGGAAGAAGAGAGGAGAAAGTGCAAAGCCAATTCAAGACAGACGGGACGCACAGTGTTCACCGAAAATCCAGCACAGTGCGATTCTGTAGTGAAGTTAGTACCACTCTGACAGAACTGTTTTCATTAAGCAGTTTAGGTCTGGATTCCCTTGCAACTGTCTATTTTCAGACTGAGATGTAGAAGGTCGCAGGTTCGAAACCCCGTTTGACTCCTAGTCCATCCCCTACCAGGTGTGTCCCTGAGCCAGACACCCAGCTCTAGCTCCCTGTAAGTCGCTTTGGATTAAAGCGTCTGCCAAGCAAAGTAAAGTAAAGAATCAACCACCATCTGTAAATAGAAGTTCACACAACCATGTCGAATGAACTTAATTTAACTTACTTTTGTCAAAATGAGACATTCTTAGTGTAGGTTAAATGAATTCCATAGGTTTGGGGAAAGTCCTGTTTCTGTCATGGCTTTCTCGCTTTTTAATATTTAACATGTGTTTGTATGGAGAGCGTAAGCAGATTTTCCTTTAGCATGGCGAGAGAAGATACTGAGAGGAGAAACGCACTTTGATAACAAGGTCTTTGGAAGGACAGAGGAAACAGAAGGCTGGACCTAAAGGACCTGGATCTGAGCTGACAGGAAAGGGCAGAGAAGACAGTTGCCTGCATATTTTAGCATTAATGGCGTGCTTCATGCACAACAAAACTATTTTTAAGGAATTCTTCCTTGAAGCAAAGCATATTTTCTTATGCAATCCGTGAAGAGAGCGCGGCTGCGTCAGGTCTCCAGCACCAACGAAGAGGTGGATCTGATGATATCAGGCGAGCAGAGGGCAGGAGAGGCTCAGCGTCTCTGCAAACCTTTTTCTACCACTGCAGTAGCTGCTATAAAAGATTTACTCTCGTCTCATTTTTTCTTTGTGGAATAAAAGTCAACGTTCTCATTATGCTGAGGGCTTTGGGAGATGAAGGCCAATACAGGTCAGGCTGAGGGCAGAATAAAAACTGGATTTGGTTTTAAAACGCTGACAGAGAAACGAAAGAAACATTGTGGAACAGACTTTATAGGAAATTGATTAAAGGAAGACAGAAGATAAAAAATTTAAGTTTTTGTTTTAACAAGAGAAATGTGCCGACTCAGAATGACGAAGAGTTTATTCACCAACAGACCACACATTAGGTTAATATCAGCTCTATGTATGTCAGAAAATTAAAATTAAGAAGCTGCATTCTCCAAGTTCTTCCAACAAAGCTGGTAAGCACACGTATGACTTCCAGTATTTGGATTGGGTCTGATATTTTCATACCCAACCATGCTTGTTAAACATGTTGCATGTTCTGCAACATGTAACCTGTAAAAGCCCTTATGTACGTTATGATTGAAAGACGTTTCGATCATACCAAGAGCTGCCTGATTAAATAAAGTTTAACACGGTGAGTCTAATTACAAGCCATTTCTTTCTCTCTCTGGCAGCTGGGTTTGGGGATGACGATGAAGAGATTTCATCCATCACTGTAAAGTTCAATTTCCTCTGAAGAGTGCAGTGAATTCCTGTTTCTTTTAAATATTCATCTTTTCTAGTTCCATTTTTTATTATTATTTCTATTAATAGTTCTGGGTTTCCTTGTGAACTGAGCTGAAAACTGACGGCGAGTGTCTGATTAAGAGTGCATGACACATGTTTATTAGAACAGAGAGAAGCTTTAACAAATAACATTGATTATGTCGCCAGAGGATCTGTTCTGCAAAATACGTCCTATGTCTGGGAGGTTTTTTTCATTAAGCAGAACAAAATAATAATAAAAAAAAGGTCATGAAGACAATGATCCAGGTAATATCATTTTAGGTCACATGCTTTGTGGGATTTAAAAAAAACAGACATAAACAAGAATCCAACCAATTCAACATTATGTTGGGTGAATGGGCTATGCTAAGCTAAATGCTAGGAGCTGGTTAACACTGCGAACAATTCGTCCAGTGTGGATTTGCAGATACAGGCGACCTAAGTCACGCATCACTGCATGTCCACGCGATTTTTCCCAGAAGGTGTCATTCTACAGGTATCCAGAGGAAGTGAAGCCTCACACTGCTAAATATCTGGGATGCTTATCCTTTAGAAACACTGCTGCACTGGTGGTACTTTATTTTCTAAATAAGAGCATAAAACATTTGAAAGACTGAGCCAGGGAGAGCTGATACACCAGTTCAGTACACTCTGTCTGCATAAAGATCAATAAAAATCCTGATGACTGACTTTTTCTGCGCGTGTGTGCACATTTAGGCCAAACTTCAGTCAAAACGTAGCTTCTCTGCACCATGACAACTATGACTAAAAACAGATTTGTGCATGTGTATGTAATTGACAATTGAATAAATCAGACCAGGCAACCTTTGGCAATAACAAGCTATGTCTGTGTTTGTGTGTGTGTGTCTTTTGTCCCAGGCTTCCCAGCAACCATAAATCTACTGTGTGTTTGACCTCTGGCCTGATTCCACATCCCCACACTCTTAGATTTGGAAGAGATTCCTAATACACCCATAATCCTGTGTGTGTGTGTGTGTGTGTTTGAATGTGTTTCCATGATGTGATCATGAAAACTAAAATGGATACGAACTGCTGTTGGTGCTCAAAGCTTCTCTTAATTACATCAAGCTGCAGGACACACACACACACGCACACGCACACACACATAAACGCCATTAAATTCAATCTGGCTCGCCTGAGTCGTTTCCATACTGGCAGGCGTTAGAAGGTTCTGACTCATTCTGTGCTCTCAGCCTCTCTTTCTCTCCGTCCACCTCTCACTCTGTTGTTTTTTCTATCTCTCTTTGAGTTCCTGCTTTTTGCCTCCATCACTCTGTTTCTCTTGGTTTCTTTCAGTGTGTGCTTTTCTTATGGATAACAGAGGGAATGTTTATTTCCTGTCTTCCTTTTTTCTGTCCCTGTCACGCAACCTTGTTCCCCCCCTCTTTCATTTTCTCATCTTTGTCTCCAAATGTGGTCCTGAGGCCTGCAGCTGTAGAAAAGGAAGTGATTTACAACACTCAAGTCTTCATATCCCATAAGTGAGAAGGGCAGGAGAACCAGTGCTGGAGATGAGACTTTGTTGGTACTGACTGATATATTGCAGTCATTAAGGTGTGGGTCAAATGCTGCAACAGACGCCAGGTGAGACAAGTCTGACTCATCTGAAAACATCCCAGCACTTTCATTTAGTTGTATTCCCTCTTATTTAACACCAGATGATCTTCTTTTACTCTACGTACGTCCAGATTAAGCGCGACCATAACTTGAACTGCCTCCACTGACCAGTGACACTGTAGTTTATGCAGGTGTTTGTGCCAGATGTACTGAAATTCTTTTGGAGATTGTCTGAATGCTAAATCACGCATTGATGAGAATGGGGCATATATGAGATCACGGTGACCTGGACTTTTGACCCCCAAATACTAAATAGTTCAACAATAACCCTGGACTCTGAACAGCTCTTTGAATATTGTGTTTACAATGACAGTTACATACATGTAACAAATATTTGTTTTGGTTCCATTGCTGAATATGACCCGAGACATTTAAGGGGTTTTAATTTACCATAACTACATTTAGAAAGGTAAGCTTCCCAGCAGCTGTGTGTTCGTTTCTGTCTGTGGCAATGAGATATGACTGGTCTGTGTGAGGTGAATAAACAGCACTTCACAGGGTCCTGTGTTTTACTGCAAAGGTCCTAACATTCATTCCACTGTAATAAAATTGGTCTGCTCTGTGAAACAGCTTCAGTTCAGCACACACATACACACAGATGTGCACTCACACATGTAACCAGACACACATCATGCCTGCTCCAACACATACAGAGGAACATATTGGTCCTCATCTGTGCCAGCGCTCCAATGACCCATATTGAGTATCTGCCCAGCAGTCAAATGCCTCTCACTATCTCCCAGCCCTCATCTGACTCACTCTCAGGAGGTTCATCACTGTTACTATCTGCTGACTGAAGCCCAAAACCTGCTCTAAATATGTGGATCACGTTTTTCAGCATTTCCCTGCATGAGCGTCGCTCCACTTCTCGCTCACTCAATAACACTAGTAATCTGTGGATTTCATTCAGCAGCTCCCTGGTAAAACACTAATCTAAATAGTTTCAGCCAAACTAAACCAATCGAATGAATGACTTTTGATGAGCAAATTAAAAGTATTGATTATTAGACAATAAATAAAAAGAAATTGCAAAGCTGTTTAACCTTTTGTTGTCTGACAAACTGGGCGAAACAGCGACGAACAGCTGTAGAAACATAAATTTTGTAACCTGCTTCATTTAGCCAGCTTGCACCTTCTTGTGCTGTAAAGTCAACTTTTTGGAAAAGTAATTCAGCCAGAACATTAAATCATTAGATATCTCTGCAATTATTTGACTTGTTTATGCTAATTATACTTATATGTCATAGTTGGCTGGTGAGTCATTCTAATATTTTCTCCAGTCAGGAGGATGAGCGCAACTCTGCATAAATTTGCATGTGAATCTGTGCAGCTGTTCACTAATTGGAGGGCCGTCCTCACTGATTGGTTCATTTTGTGATTATGGTGAAGTATATGCAAAATGTCTGACATTTGGAAATAGGAAGCCTATGTTTATATGTGCGATAGCACAAATCCACAAAATCAGATCTGAGACTGGAAAAGCTCGTCAGTCTGTGTATTTTGTGATAACATTGCTGCTATGCCTATCTTTTTTTGTGCAGCCATTTTCCCTGAACCAAGGCTACTGTGGGTGTTTAAATTGTTTTCTATGCCTCCTGTGTGATGGATTTCTTCCTGAATGAACAGTGACCATCACTACAACCACAAAATGGTGGCTTCAGAAAGATGTCTCTGAGACCGGAACATACTGTAAACCTGATGTTTTAATCATCTTCATCTCAGTGTAATGCTACGAACTGAAATACTTTTCTCATCCACTGATTTGATTATCTATTGGACATAAATGTTCTTGTCACACCAGTATCAATAAGTATCAATCGATCAACAATGAAGCGCCCCATCCTGAGCCCACGCCTGTGTGTTGTTTCATTAACACGAGTGTAGCCGTCCTCATCACAGATTGGGACAATTTGATCCACACATGTGATTGTTGACTTTCAGACGCCTGGGCAGAGGACTCATGCTGGGCCCAAACTACTCTGTGGCTTACACCATATTATCATAAATGATTCCCCCTAATCCTTTTGACATCTGACCTCCACCTAGATTCGTCACCACAGCAACCA
>JAUMHF010000008.1:1998039-2038752 GCA_032359275.1 Microctenopoma steveboyesi
CACCATATTATCATAAATGATTCCCCCTAATCCTTTTGACATCTGACCTCCACCTAGATTCGTCACCACAGCAACCAGCGATTATTACAGTTTGTGGCTAAAGCCTGGAAGGCGCGTCATACAGTATTGGGAGCAGTGGGGTTTACTGACATGCACAGCTGCACAGGTTTCTGTGTAATGTTTGCAGTTGTGTTTGTCTGTGCACAGGTCGCATGACTCCAGCTCTTACATAAGAAAACCAAATCTCAGCCAGAGTGATATTTCCTCATAATAGTTACAATAAGGGGCTGGTTTCTATTAAATTTCTGATCCGAGAGCAGCAAACTAAATGAGTGTTTCACTTGCATGAGGTCACACAACTTTTTATTTACAATATATTTAGACTTGATCGAACATGTGAATGAGCAGCTGCACTGCTTCGGTTACTAAAGGTTTAGTAAGACATACATTTGACTGATTGTTTTCCCATTTCTTATGTATGTCTTCATTAACCTCTTGTATCACTGACTGTTACCCATTTTTTACCCCCTTTGTTTTATAATTATTAATAACGAGAGAGCAGATATGTGAGCTTTTTATCCTTGTACTACATAAGCACGGGGACACTTGTCCACAGTGTGACTTTGGAGTGCACTTTATAACTCATATATAGTTTTTTATAATGGATATTAAACAAGGTTCAGTTGTCACTATGAAAACGGCACCAACTCCAGCAGCATGTGTGTTAAATGTGTGTGACTAAATTTTGGGCTCATGTTGAGATGATGGACTTGTAAACCTATGGCCTATATAGTGTTCAAGAGTTGTGGTGTTTTTGTGTGTGTAATGTGTTTTTCACACCTGCAGAACACTCCCATGCCCTCCAGCAGGTAACACTGTCCCCCGTTGAAGCAGTAGTTCGGCAGCATGTCACAAGGTGAGCGGCAACTTCCATTCACCACCTGGTAGCCCACACGGCACCCGCCCATCCCATCTGACCCATCTATCGGTAACGCTGCTGCAGGGTTGTTTGGAGCTCCAACACCAGGACGCCCCGCCCCTGGGTTGAAAGAGCCAGACCCTGGGACCCGTGGCCTGGAGCGAGCTGGAGATCCAGCAGACAGCCGAAGGTCGTCGTTGTCATAGGCGTCGGTTGTGGTGCTGTAGGAGTACTCATCAGCGGTAGGAGACACGCTTTCCTCATAGGGTGTGAGGTAGTCATAGTTGTCTGGAATTGCCCAGGACGTCTCGTCAACACCCTGCAGCTCGTGGGCCAGCGATGAAGGAGAAGGCGGGGCGAGGTCCAGGCTGCGTCCACGAGAGGAGGGGTCAAAGAAGTCCACATGGACGATGTCGGGGTTAGAGGGGTTGGTGGCAGTTGAGGGCGGAGCGGTTGTGGTGACAAGGTCGTTGAGGTCAAACATGGCTGTGTCCTTGGAGTGGATCCAAGGTGGGTCAGTATGCGGCAGGTGCTCCTCCTCCTCTTCCTCTTCACCCACACCCTCCATAACATCATCTTTGCGCGGGTTACTAGGCAGCAAGTGATCCGTCTCTGCTGAATCGGGGCTAAGCTGAGGCGTGGTTGAGACGCTGACTTCCTCCACAGCAGGTGCCACCGTTTCACCAAACATGCCGCTGCTTTGCTCCTCATCCTCGCCAGCGCGAGGGATTCGACCTGCCCTCGGGGTCACCGCGTTGATGGCGTCAGGACTAGCCGAGCTCCTCATCGCAGTTACTGTGACAGTGACCTCATTGGCTTTGACAGGCCCCGCCTCCTCACTAAGCAGGGAGGTAGCATTTCCCATGCTGTCCGACTCGGTGACGTTGGTTCCCACAGCATTTCCTACCAACACACACAAAAATATTTCTTAGAATAAACAGGACATTTGAAAAAGCAGAAAGGGTTGGGTTTGTTTTATGAAGACATGTGCTGTCATTACTTAAAAGAAATGCTGATATCACACAAACCACGGTGAGATCGTGGAAAGATTCAACAATGACATTGAAATTGAACAGTTTGAGGCAGGAGCTGAAAAAGGTGCCAGAACCAGCAGTCAATTAGCAGCTAAAGAGAAAAAAAACCCAAGCACACACATCACAGAAGTAAAAACTGTTAATTCCAGACCTGTGCTATACTCATCAGTCTAGAAAATATTAGCAAATGTTAGCTGAGAGGAAAAAATGCACTCAGCTGTGGGACGCAGCATCTGCTGTTGTTTGTACCCAGACTTTAAATACAAACACCAACTGGTTCAGTTCACTCTTTCCACAGACATTTTCAGCCACAGCCTCTCACAGCAGCGCGCCACTGATGCACAACGACATCACAGAAGCGCTGTGGACAAAGCAGGCGGTTGAAACGAATTAAAACGAGACATGATTGGCTGTATACTTATCCTCTGGTCGATTACTTCATCTGGCTATTCGTGCAAAAATCTGCTTTGTGGCTGCTCCCATCTTGGATTAAAGGAATAATTCACTAATGTACTTGAATGGCGAGGAGCTGGGATTAGGGATTATGTGGCTGGAGGGATTTCGGAGTGCCCTGTAGGTGGGGAAGTGCTGATACGTCTCGACAATTTAAGAAAGCAGTAAATATGTGAAGATTACCCTGAGGAGATTGTTCAGGGGCAGTAATAAAAAGCAACAATAATACTAACAGTGTTTTATTTATTGCAGGCAAATCAATGTAATTTATTTTGTTAGGATTTTTCAGGATCAGGATCCATTAAAGTACTAAAATATATCTGTCTGAGCAGCTACACAGCCTGAAAGAGGCTCTTTTTACGCTCCCAGTTTCACCTGTGAATTACCACTTTTTCTAGTGCTGTATTGGAAATGTGCACCCAAGCTGGAAATACCAGGATTTTCCCTCATGTTTAGTGACTGGTCTCTCAGCATCTGCACTAATTAAAAGGGTTTAAATCATCATCATTGCTCAGACAGAGTTTCTGTAGGTTCAGTAAAAAAAAAACGCACTCTAGGTCCTGTAAGGGGCTTTGGTTACCAGACTCCACCACATGGCATATGTGTGGATATCTTAACTGAAGTTAAGCTCTGATCAAAGATTTTAATGTCTAAATGTCTCAACCAGCGATTCACAGTTTAAAACTTATTACATCGTCCACCAAAGTTTATTGGATTATATGACATGAAGTCGGGTTTGGGCGGAAACAGAAATCATGAATCGTACACACCCTTTAAACTGTAATGAGTCACAATCGTATAATTGACTCACTTCGAACAACCAGGAAACCAGAAATGGTTTCTGAGGAGAGAATCCTACAGTCAACCCAAAAATCTAATGTCTGAACTTTGGTTATTAAGTCAGAATAATCATCATCAAATACAACATTCAACATGTTGCAGAACGAGATCAGGATCATTGTGTGTGTGGGAGTGCCCCCATTTTAGTTAACTGCCAACTCCATGCAGGTGCTAATGGTAGTTTCTCTGCGTGAGGCCTAGCACATGCCCTCAACAGGTATATCTGAGCAACTGATGTGACAATGTGATGTTGAACACAACGTGAAATGTTCAAACTGCTCATATGAGTGTGTATCATGTCTGCACAGGATGGCTCCGCTTCTCTTTTCCATTAGAAAAGAATTAGTTCTGTTTTGCAGTATGATGATACACTTCAACAGTGTATTCTGCTGCTGCTGCTGCTGCTGGCATTGTAAAGTCAGCATGTCATTTCCTTAGATATATGGTCAAAGTACCCTTCAGCAAAGCATTTCACCATCACTGCTCATCACTGATCTGCATACCATTAAAGAATAACAGTGCCTTGAGAATATTTTCATATATTTCAGTCAGGTGAGACTAAAATTGAACTACGTGCCCAAAACTGCACACCAACCTGAACATACCACCCCCGCTGTGAAACGTGGTGGTGGCAGCGTCATGCATGGTGTCCGTCCAGTCTCACTGAGCTGGAGCCAGAAAGGGCAAAAATAGTCGTCTCTCATTACGCAAAGGATGGTTTGACAAAGAATTGACCGGCATACAAATGCACGTTGAATCCATACGTGAGGTGGAAGGCACCAGGGCGGTTTTTCTGGAGTAGCAGTCGAACACAGTTCTGGGGCTAATCCTTCCAGCAGTCCCCCATTCCACTGCTGCTCAGCTCATCAACTGAGTGGCCTGAGATAATTTCACTGTGATAAAACAAGCTTTTCTACACTAAAGCGTTTCACACACTGAAATCTTCGACATGCCGGGAAATTCAGATTTAACGCTTGTCCGCAAACGTCCACCTCTTTGCTGTCCACACAAAAACTATCACACTTTCTTTGTTTGATCTCTCTTTAACTCACTAACACACACACGTAACATCAATGCACTTGTTAAGTGACAGTTTGTCTGGATGAGCGCTGTGTTTGGGTGAGTCTCCAGAGAAAATCAGTCAGCTTTCAACACAATGAACTCCTCCTCCCCCTGCTGCTGCTGCTGCTGCTGCTGCTGCAACAAGCCAGATGAATACAAACTGTACAGTCTAGAAAACAGACACTAGTGGCTGCTGCACAGCCAGACAGAACGACATGAGGGTGATGAAGAGGGGTGGTAACGAGGGACAGGGAGAAGTGACACATTATTACAGAGAGAAGAAAGAGAAGAGAGTGAGGCATGACAATGAAGTGACGGATGGAAAAAGATGGTTAAAACAGACAATGTGAGGAAGGTTAACAAATGACTTTCAGCTGCAGCTCTCGTGCCGGCTTCTACGTGCAGATTCCAGAATGTGCGATTGCATCTCTGCACTGTGATCAGCAAATGAGCCAAGTGAGTGTCCACGTTACTGTCCAGGCTTTTATTTTGAAACATTAGTAAAACACATTCTGTGGACAGGTACAAAGACTCACACACAAGCTTTTGGGACTCAGTTTGCTGTGGGAAACCACAGTGGTGTCACTCTGCCAGAGTCCTCACTGTGCATCTCTGGACTGAGCTCCGATTAAGTGGAGTTGTCTCCCTTTCACTGCCTCGTTAAACTAATTGGATTAACGAGGGGGAACCATTTGACAGACAGCTGGTTTAGGAAAGTTCTGCATCCCAGCAGTGCACAAGTAAATATACAGAACAGTAAGTAAGAAGTAATTAGGTTTGATTAAGTTATAAAAAGCACAGAATAAGCAAAACATGAGCCACTTTTAAAATAAGAGAGAACTGGAAATGAATTGCTACCATAACAAAGCCAGGATTTCAAAAGCCTTAATAAATCTCTAATATTATTTTTAATTAATACTTCTTTAAATCTGAGTCAAAATGTTATTTTGTTAAAGGAAAATTCATTTAGTTTTTTATCAGTTTGAATAAAAAAGCAGAGAGCTGCCAGTCAGCTTTGGATTCGTTCTGCTCAAACAGAACCACACAGGTGGAGTGTGTACATGAACACAGCGCAGCAGCACTTCCACAGTAAACAGACTTTCACTCACCAAAAGTCTGAAAACACACAATAACGTATTATGGTTTATTATATTATGGTGCCACTGATGAAGACCATGTAATTTAAAGTCACATCAGTTGTCTTAATAAAAACTGGACTAATTGGTAAATAGTTTAAATGTGAGACTATAGCTAAACCAGCAACGCTCAGAATCTTTTATCCAGTTAGACAAATGAGCTGGCGGGGTTAGGTCAAGTCAGTCTACGGTTCCAGACTCAGTCTGGGTCTGGGACAGACCAAGTGAGACAAAACACAAAGAATAAAGGAGTCTTTGTTTGTTCCCCTCCCACATCAGATGGGAGAATCAGGCTGGATTACATAAGGAGACATGTCTGTGGATCTGTTTATGTTTGTGAGTTGAAGATCTGGGTGTCTGTGCTCCTCTGGTGGAGGGATGCTCATAATGAGGTGAGTTTGGCTTCTGTGTGTGTGTGTGTGTGCCAGACTGTTGGCAGGTGACGGCTCATCAAGGACAAGTGCTGTCAGAAAGTGCTGGCGAGCCGCAGACCCTCAGGCATCTTTTGTTTTACCCAGATCAGTTTGGAAAGGGGCAGCCACTAAACCACCTATAAACCTAGGGGACTTTGACTGTCTGCAACAGACTGTAAGGAGGAACCTGATTGGTTTAGACAGCTGGGGCCCCACCAGCCAGTTTGATGACCCAGACAGGACGGAGAAAGGCCAACAAACAACGCAGAAGTTGGAGCAGAAGGTAATGAGCTCGGTGACAGAATCTGCATGAATCAGTTTTAATGTCTCTGATTACGTAACACGTGAACACAGCATATTTTCAGGACTGATAACACACAGCACACACTGAGCCTTTCAGTGCAGCGTTGTGGTGTCTTATCCTCCTTTCATAATTAGAAGAAGTTTAAGTAAGATTTGTGCAACATTTTCTTCCCAGTTACTTTACCAGTAAATATGTGCTGAACGATATGGTGCAGGGTGCGAGGTGTTTCAGTCCACAACTCTTCTCATTGCCACACTCACTCACTCTAATGAATAAGACATGAGGCTTTTTTATCTTTACTCAACGCTGCTCATTAACATCGATATGAAGAGGAAATGCACACTAACTTAATAAACAAACAATCCTCGCCATCGATTTTTCACCAGCTGCTCTTTCCCTCATCTTTTTCCCTCTGTGCATCTCCATACTCCCTATTTTATAAAATAAATTTTCATTCTTTTCCCTCATCACAAATATCTCTTTTCATTCCTCCAGTTCTTTTTTTGCCTTTCTATGAGCATTTCTATCTCTGTCCCTTTTTTCTCCTTCCATCACATAAATCCTTTCATTTATGACTCCACAGGTGGTGGGATGGAGGAAGGATGTGTTGCCATGGAAACCTTCTCAGCCTCGCTAGGCTTGATGCGGCGCTGCAAACCCGACAAGATCTGCATCGGCGCACGCTGAACACACAGGGACCCTCACATCTAATAACAGTGTGTTTATCTTTGAAGAACTGTGGTTTTATGAGATTGAAAAATGTGATACTTTGTGTGCGCCAGTCCGTGCACAGGACATTTCCGCACGCAGAAGCGCTTTTCTCTGGCTCTTTCCATCCTGATGTTAAAGTAGCCAAACTGACACGTCTGTGTATGTGCGCATGCTTACTGCATTTGTGCATCGATGCATCAAGACTGTTTTCCAAGACTGACTAATAGTGTTCATGAAAATTGCATGAACAGTACGCACATAACAGTAGCAGCAGAATAATGTATAGATTTGTCATTTGGGAAATGTTTTGATCCAGAGAGAAACACACATTCACAACTTGAAATGGACTGTAGGAAATGCTCATCAAACTTCCAATGCTACTATAAGTGAATAACCTGCTCTTCCCCCTTGAGCCACAGCCTGGAGCAATACTACATGAATCAAAGGGAAAATAGTTCTCTCTAAGATAGTATCTTAAACTAGGCTGCATAATCAGCCACCACAGTTACTACAGTGGTCAATGTCTTCCTAGAAACGTTACTATGGGAGAATCATGCACCTGAGTTCTGATGCTAAGTCAATGACATGGGAAGAAAACACGGGTGTCCTGCAGGGATCCACATGCAGTAACACACCTGCAAACCTTTCAACTGGTCTCACAGAGTAAAAACAATCTGAACCTTAGTCGTCATAAATTGATGAATAGAAAAGTGGAAGTTGGCATCTTAATCATAAAACGACCATCTGTAAAAGTGAATTCTGTAAAAAAATCACAGATAAAATATGTTTATACTTTGATTCTGTTATGTTGATTGACTGGTTCATTCTCGATTAATCGTTTCTTCAAAACATAACGACACAATCTCAGATCACTTATTGTGTTTGACAATTTCAATCTGATAACGCAGCTTCACGCTGATTTTTTATAGATATTTTGCAGAGTAAAAGGTTGACATTTTCTCTTGCTTGACAGTTCAATTAATTGGCTCTAACTGTGTCTATTGGTAATTTTCATTCTCTCCTTTCTATAATAAGAGAAAACAGCATCACACAAACCAAATAAACTCTCTGTCTTCGCTGCTGTGCACGCGTTCAGAGACAGGTGCTGCAGGCGGACTGAATGCTAATGTGACAGTCCGCAGCAGAACGGGGGGGGATTAGGAACGAGGAACGTGCACGCTCACAGTGAAGCTCCTGCACGAGCATGAACTCAATGACTCGCCTTAGAAAGGACGCGCTGACATACAGACAGTGTAGCACCTGCCACGCACAGCACACAAACAAGCCAACATGCTACATTTGAGGCACATAGATTATAGAAAGCATTACATTATATATGCTGAGAGACACACAAAAAAGAGACGTGCTATTGTTTCGTCTTCCTGGTTGTTTTAATCCTTTGGTCTCCATTACACACATGCACACTCTGCCTACATGCACATGCAAACATGAAAATGATTGTTCATGGGCACCCAGAGTTTGAGAACAAAGCAAGATCAGCAAACCTAACTGTTCTTTGTGTGGGAGGCAGAGACGCAGCCTGTCACTGTCACGCTGCTCAGAAAACTCTCAACCTGCAGTCAGAACTTCTGGACAATCATGCAAGGACAACAACCACTCACACCTGTGAGTCAGAGCTGAGCAAAAAAAAAGCACCTGGACAAAGACAAAGACGAGCAACATGTAGGAGAAACATGCGCGCTCAGGGACACAAACAGACAGAACCGACACCGCCTTTGTCAAACTTTTCAGGTTCAAACTAAGGAGGAGAAGCACACAGGTATTATGTGTACGAACAACTACAGAGTACAATAACCTAGAAGTAATGATCTAGAATCTCATCGAGATAGTTCCTGTTCATTTTTAGATTTGAGATCATTATAGATACCTGAGTTTGACAGGATGCTGCTTTAAGATATGCAAATGTGCTAATATCCTGGCTTGTGCTTCAAGTCAGGAAATGAATCAAAGTTAAAGGTGATCCAATCTTAATCTTTACCTAACCTTAACCAAGTAATGTGAGTGTCTGAATACATTCACGCAGGGCCCAGTGTGTGCTCACACGGACACGCAGTAACACAGAGAGAAGCCGGCAGCTGGCCGGGTCAGGCCCGCAGTCACCTACGTACGCTGATGTTGATCCAGGTGGGAGAATGTTACAAATGAGATTAGGATCAGGTCATCTCCCAACAAACCGATTTATCTGAGATGAGCCACATCATTGCCAGTTTCTGTCCATCCTCGTTCCTTGGGGAGAACAGACTTCGGTGGAGCACAGCGGTGACTAAAGTTCTTTTCAGTTCTTTTGCTGGATGAAGTGCTCTGTTTGTGCTACGCTCCAGATATACGTTGATGATTTCCATTTTCTTAATAGGATTCTCCAATCTTAATATATTTTAATAATCCACCAGCGCGTTTTTCATTTACTATGCTAACTCTACATGTCACAGATGTCAGACTGAAACAGATGATTCATGACAATGTGGACATAAGTGCAGTCTTTCCTCTTCCCTGCTAATTACCCTGCTAACTGGCCCGTAATGGTTTCAGCAGTTTGACATGTGTGCAGCTGCAGTAATGGTAAGAAGCAGCAGCCATCGTTCCTCGCTGCTCTATGTGTCCATCACTGCCTTACACGTTAAAAGCATCAAAAACCTAACATGCATAAAGAATATGAGGCTGAGTGCTGGAACGCAGAGAACGTTCTTTATACTTCAGCTGTTGCTGGAGACTTGACCTTCACTGACTTTTTCTTGTCTAAATGCATGTTGCATGTAGGTGAATCTGTGCCAGAAGTCTCTGCACTGCTTCTGCTTCTAAGCTACTGAGAGTCAGAAAAAGCCGTCATAAAAACCGCTATTGAACACGAATCCTCTCAAAGTATCATCAAGACCGACACACACCACAACTGTGAACACAGACTTTCTCCAGAAATCCTGTTTTGTCAGTCAGATCTGAGACAAAACAGTTATGTTTGCTGAGCCGATATGCACAGTACATCTGTACACACCACGCAGCGCACTAAACTCTTCTGCATGTGCAATAATGAAAACGCCAGTACAAATAATGATATCATCTACAGATTAGAGCTGGTTATGATGGACTCCACCCATAGCCTGCGGCTTCAGAAGCACAGTCACACACGCGCGTGCGCACACACACTCGTGCACAGTCTGTGGGTGTTAAGCTACAAGACTTGACAGAAGATTTCAGCCTGTGCCAAAATCCAACCAACACTTTGAGCCTTAATGAAATTCAAAGCATGAACACGTTACGGCAGTAATGTGAACACACACTTCTGCCAGGTAGTGTCAGTGGATGTGTGTGGTTTCCATGGCGACAGAGAAGATGCAGAGGAGAGAGTGCAAAGTGGCAAAAACCAGGACTGTGGTTGATTTTTTGTTTTTTCTTTTGTACACTGCTATAACAAAGGTTGGATCGGGTTAGTGGAGTCATGGAGGGAGGATTTGGCTGGCAGATTACCCCACTGCACATCAAAGATAATCTGTCAGCAGATATGTGTCAGCGGGCTCAAGAGCAGAGGAGGAGGAGGAAGATGAGAGAGGCTGGATGTCCATCAGTCGCCCATTCACTCCCTTTACCTTTCATAGGTGTGGGGCGGTACGAAGGCAAATCATTGGTGCACACAGAGGAAACAGGATTGCAAACGGCCACCAGAGAAAAAGTGGACAAGTAATGACTGGTCAGTGACGTTAGCCTCAGTCGTCAAGAGCATCGTTCACAGATGTGAGCCAAGCTGCCGCCTCTTCACCGGCGAAGCCAGAAGATGTGTATGTGTGTGGATGTGGTGGGGGGTGCGTATGTGTGTCATATTCCCCGGAATCTTAGTGACTCTGGTGATTAATGCAGCTCAGTGGTGCAGGTAGAATTATGTTAACCTTCCTGTCCACAGCTGCTGCACTGTGCTGCTGGATATTGTGCTACGCTCACTGCCTGCTGTGCTGTAGCTTCATAGTTTGCACGTCACCGTGAGAGTGTTGATCTTCTCACTGGACATGCAAAGAGACTGCACCTTTGAGGACTGGAGCCAAAATACAAATGAATCTGATCTGCCTGCAAAGGCCTCCACGTCTGATTTGATGCTCCCACATCAAAAGCACCCAAGAAAGAAAATGAACTGAAGGGAATCTGATGGAATAGTTCAGCCAGTGTGCTTAGAAGCCTCTAGATAGATTTTTGGAGACTTCACCTTGCATTACTCCGTGAAATTTCAGCCAGTGCGATGAAAAGAGTCAGATTAACTGATATTAGACTGATTCCTTCTCGTGCATGCTCCTGCATTATTAACCTGCCAGTAATGCAGCCCGCCGTGCGCTGTGAATCTCAGCCGAAAACACAAAAGCAAGGAAGAAAAAGAGCCTCGATGTCGTTTTTTGTGTTTACTCCAGTGGTTTTTCTGTGTCTGTGTATCAGAATGTCCGTGCAGATCCCTTCATGAATTATTCATGAGGTCCCCCGGGCCTAATCCTCGCCTTTGTGTCGCTGTGGTGCCAGTGCGCCTCCAGGGCTCCGGTTTACTGCATCGACTGGACGCTGTCACTGTGACAACTCTCTATAATGTCTTCTGTAATGTTCCTACACATGCTTAGACTGCATATGCAACAGTCCGAATGTGGACGGAATGTTCACACTTCTCCACAGGATGAGCGCATGAGATGCTGCGCGCTCCCGTCGGGATTTCTCCAGTGTGTGAAGGTTTTCACCGCATGAATTTTCTCCTTTATTCAGCACAATGTGGGGGTTTTAATCATATTTCTATTAAAAGCAAGTGTCCGTGGCGTCCAGTGGATTTAGACTGACCCCATTGTTACCTCCTCTGCTGCCTCTATAATAATCAGAGACGTCGTCTTGTGTCTTTATCGTGACCTAATTTTGGTTTCAGCCGTTTTTTGTATCACATAAGTGTAATTGTGACTCGTGTGTCTTTATACATCGGTTACAAACAGTGTGATTCATCTGTTGTTCATATTATTTAGATCATCCGCATTTTGGATTTTGACGAATTCTCTAAAACCTCAGTTTATTAACAATTTCAAGACCAGTAAAATGATTAGAATAATGTCACCAAACTCTATTATAAATATGAAGTGAGTGGGAAGTTCTTCCTAACCCACACTCCGAGCCTCACTGACCTCCTTTCTGGCTGCCCTGTGGGAGCGTGTGTGTGTGGGTACCCTGTATTCTCAGAGAAGACATGGTGCTGCAGCAGAAAGGAAGGAAAACCAAGCAATGCATGTAGGCATGTCGGTTTTGCATGCTTGAAATGCACAATGAAAACCGGTTTCTTACCGTGGACAGGCAGTGGGATCAAGTGCAGAGCCAGGACGCACGACAGCAGCGCTGCTCTCCAGATCGCCCCCTTCTCCTGCATCCTCGCCGCGCGGTGATACTCGACAATGTTCAGACCAAAAATACAAAAAAAAAGAAAACCCCTGCACCAATAACGGTAATAGAGCTCAAAAATGTTGCAAAAAGTAATCCGGCAGAGTGAGTGTGTAGGTTTTCGTGCAGTCTAGACTCCTGCCTCTCTGCTCTGCTCCTCCATAGCAGCTCGGTCTCAGCTGTCTCCTCGTATCCGCCGCTCGGTTCACTTACGCGCTCTGTGGCTGGTTACGGCTCCATCGCCACGGACGGCGGACGTAAATGGTAACGCCAGGGTGGGGTAGTGGTCGTGGTGAAAGCTGGGGGGGGGCGTGTTTCGGTGGCGCAGACGCACGCCGTGGCTCGGTTTGGTTTGGCTCAGAAAGGAATGGCTGAACTTTGTGGCGGTGAAGGAAACAAACGCGCGGCGGAGATCAACTGCAGCTCCCTCATCATCTAGGGAGGGGGAAAGGGTTGTTGATGATTCCCCCACCTCCCCGTAATCCCCCCTCCTCACATTTTCCCAAGACGCCTCCTCCTCTCTCCATCCTTAACTTTCCTCAAACCTCTCCAACTATTTGGACCATCTAACCATCCACAGGTCGATCTGCTTTTCTTTTAACACTTTTCATCTTCTTCAGTTTTAAGCCTCCTTAACCTTTTTTTTGGTTCTTTTTGGTAGGCCACCCTCTGCATCTTTCTTCCTCCACCTTCTATCCACAACCCTCTCCATCTTCAAGAGTTCCAGGTCTCTTCTCACATCTTCTCACTTCAGTTCAATTTTATTTATGTAGCATTAAATCACAACACAAGGCACTTTACTTACTTTAAAGTTTAAAACCTTAAAGTTTAAATATAAATATAAACAGAATAATGAAGAAAACCCAACAGTCCCACTTGAGCAAGCATTGAGGCGACAGTGGAGAGGAAAAACTCCCTTTAAGAGGAAGAAACCTCCAGCGGAACCAGGCTCAGGGTGGACGGCCATCTGCCTCGACCGGTTGGGGTGGAAAAAGGAGAGAGAACCAGTAACTACAGCTCCATGGCTGAAGGTAACTGCAAAGAAATACAAAGAGAGAGCACGAAACACAACTAGGGGAGAGAGAAGACACAATGTTAACATGTAATGATGGCATGATAGTGGACAGAGAGCGAGAAGAAGATGAGAGGCACTCAGGAGTGTCAGAAAAGTCCCCCAGCAGACTAAACCTATAGCAGCTTATCTAAGAGATGGTTCAGTTACCTGATCCACCTCTAACTATAAGCTTTATCAAAAAGGAAGGTTTTAAGTCTAGTCTTAAAGGTAGAGAGGGTGTCTGCCTCCCGAACTGTAACTGGAAGCTGGTTCCACAGGAGAGGAGCTTGATAGCTGAAGGCTCTGCCTCCCATTCTACATTTAAAAACTCTAGGGACCACAAGTAGACCTGCACCCTGAGAACGAAGTGCTCTGCTGGGAAAATAAAGTTCTAATCCAGAAAACATTTTCTTAACATTGTTTACTTCCTTCTTTTGATGTGAAATGTCCCCCTTTCATTGTCTCTTTCCAGAAATCATTTGCCATCTCATTACCACATTTCCCAGGGTTCAGGTCTTTCCTCACCTTCTTACAGAAAACGTTTTCCCACTCTTTCCACCTGTTTCCATCAAGGAAATGTTTTGTCCTTCTCTCGGCTAATGTTTTTTTAACCCGAAAGTGTTTATTCCTTCCTACGTTCTACGACGTTCTTTCTCATTCCTCTTCCATCCTTTCTTTCCTCCTCTACCTTACTCTGTCTCTTTATTTGGCTGCATGGCAAGATGTGTTTCTCATTCTTCTTCCTCTCATATTTTTCTTCACCTACATTTCCTGATGTTTTTTGCATGTCTTCCACCTTCTCACTTGTTCCCCTAAACTTTTCCTCCTCACTGCCCCCTCCTCTTTTCCCAAAGCTTTCAGTCATTTGCTATTCATCTGAAAGTGTTGGAACTCAATGGGAGTGCACACACTCTAGCCATTTCTTTTATTTTCCCAAGGGAGATCGCTTTGTTTTGAGGGAGCTAAACCTCCCTCTATTGCTGTGTGTGTCTGTGCGTGTGCATGTGTGTGACTGAGAGCATGCGGCAGTTCGAGATTATGTAAAATAATAATAATAACTTGATGGCATCAAAACAACTGGCTTTGTTTAAATGGTGTGACACACAGAAGCAAACAAAAGGGGCAGGGAGAATAGGGGGAAGCATGGGGGTGTTTAGGTGAAAGGGAGTGTGGAAGGGGCTGCACACAGTGATGAATGCCCAAGAGCCCTGGGGGTAATGATGGCGGTGGGGGTTGTGGACATTCTTCCACACAAAAAAGCATAAAGGAGGGAGAGAGTACAGGCAACAGGAGATTTCTGTGTAGCCGATGTGTGTGTGTGTGTGTGCCTGTATTTGCAACTGGCTATGTATTTATACATATATATGTATATGTATGTATAAATACTGGCATAAAACTGATTTAGTGAATTGTGAAAAGTAGGTCAAAAGGACAGTTTGGTGGCATCCATTCAAATCGAGCCGCAGAGATAATGTGCATCCTCCGTCTAAATGCTGCCAAAAAACCTTAAACTCTCTCTCTCTCTCTCTCTCTCTGTCTCGTGCACAGTACCACAAAACCATTAGTTTGTTCATTATGAGAACAATAAAATAACATCAGTGCCGCCAACCTTCCTGTTCATTTCTGCTTTCATCTGGTGGTACAGGACGACTGGACATAGTTATTCCACTGTGTGATGACAATATCGCTGACAGAACTCTAATTTCTTTTTGGTTGTGTGTATTTCATGCTGACTGAAATGTTGCATTCCCCACATCTAATAAAAATGGTCTGAAGACTTGAGTCAGCTGAGCTGTCATCTAGCTTTCACTTCAGGTGAATCGTCTGTTATTTTACCTCTCACAGCCAGTGTTTATTATCACTGAACAAGACTCAGGTCCATATGCTGTGCCCTCCAACTTACATCTGCACCATGTTTGTGGCTCGGTGAGGCTGCGCTGCATTCGATGCACACTGGACGATTGTTATTCCCCAAATCTAGTTTCTCAGAGTCAAGTTATGATCCAATCAGAACTCTTCATCTCATGCGAATATGCTAACACTTTGCACTGGTTTCACACTCTCTTTTACACTCTCTTTCAAGACATGTAACACACACCACCCAAAGACCTCAAAACTCCACTGTGTTAACCGTATCAAACGCATACGTGTCAAACACACAACCCACGTGCCTAATTGTTCAACTGGCAATCAGTTTTTATCCAGGTATAATAAATGTCAACTCTGTGGAGCTGTTTGCTCACATCAGTGACAGCTCATGGGCACAGATCAACACAAAAACACAATTATTTAATAAAGAAAATACTATTTATTTCTACTATTTTCGTGCTTTGTTAGTGTTAGAACATGTTGCGGAAAAAGGTGTTTCTATTTGGCTTCATCCTCTGTTTCAGTCTGTGTGTCTAAGTGTTTTGAAACAGAGTTTAAAAACGTTTTTAAGGCTATAGCACATCAAGAAATGGTTAGGTTGTAAAACCTGAAAGAGGTTTTAAGTTGTTTAAGTTGGCTACTTCCATATGAACACCTGCCCTGCATGACCCACATTCTGCAAAGAACGGTCAGAGTTTCTTTTAATGACACTGGATTTGAAAGTGTTCTGGCCAAATGTCGCAAGATTGTTGGACATTTTAATTGTAGTCCAGCAAATGCTCAGGAATTAAAGGAACAGTTTGTTTTTCAACTATTGACTTTTGTGCACCCTTTTGAAATTCAGCTGGCATAAAGATGTTATACATTGTTGTTTACATGTCTGTTATTGTTAGATTCTAAAAGAAAGTATTATTAGTAAAGCTAAAATCTTATTTTAATGGCCTTTATTGTTCTGATATTCTTCTTGCTCTTTAACCTTAAGGCCTGAGTTCAGTATTATTTCTTATCAGAAGATACTAGAAAGATGTCTTTAATATGAGTCACTGTTGATGACCTTGAAGGTTTTTTTAAGTTGTATTTCACAGGAAAGCTGTGAAAAAAACTATTCTGTTTGAATTTAAGCATACATTCTTTGTATTTATTCTGCATTTAATTCATTATATTTTGAATAAATGTCTGTTACAAGCATATATATAAAATTGCCAAAGTTTAATTGCAGCCAGGCTATCGATGAAGACCTTGCGATTAATCACAATTAATTACATAAAACTTTCAGCAATTAATTCGTTGTTGTTTTTTAATCGTTTGACAGCCTTAATATATATATTTAGCTTAATGACATAAATCAAAAATGTTACCAGGGAATTTGGTACTGTGCCTGACAAAATAATTTCTAATAATCTGTTACTTGTTGCTGCACTAAAAATATTTTCAGCATCAGAGGCACAATCACACAGACACAAAGCGGGCAGCAATAAATCATCATTGTCCTGCTGCAAGACCCAAATGTGCTTGAGCTTGTGGTCACATTGAGGAGACATTCTCCTTCAGGGTTTTTAGTAGAGAATCACAGCAAGTCATCGGGGTTCTGAAGCTGTAAAGCAGCCCCAGACCATCACACTACCACCACCATGATTACCTGTTAGTTTAATGTTCTTTTTGTGAATTGCTGTGGTAGTTTTACCTCAGCCTTTGTGTTATTTTTGGTCACCAGTGGTTTTTGCTTGGAACTCTGCCATGGACATATCTGACCTTTTAACTGTGACAAACATGCAAAACAAATAGGGAAGGGGTCAAAAACCTTTTTACACCCCTGTAGACTTGTGTTCTGTGACTGTGCACACACACCTTACTGTAAGTATAATGCTGTCTGCCTGTGTGACCTCTTCCAGTGTTAATGCTTCTCACAGCTATCATGTCGGCTTCAGGGTCACATGCTGATGTTGTGACAGTCTAGGTCAAAAGCTTTACTGGTCTTAAACAGGGGACAATGCTCGTCAACACGAGGATTAGGGCCATTTAATCCAGACTGTTCACCCCAAAACCTTTGAGCCCCCTTCACCCTCCTGTTTCTGCCTCTCAGAGGAAATAATACATCATTATGTGCCATCCTCAGCAGGGCAAACAATTCTACATCACCTGCAGATGTATTGTTTCTCTTCACACTCCTTCTACCTTCAGTAACACAAGGTATAATGTGAAAATATCATTTATTCATATGTTCTAATAATTCTATAATTATATTAACATATTAAGTCTTGGTCCTGTTTGTATTTTGGGGCTCTGACGATGGTGACTGCTGTGTTTGCTAACCAGAACAGAAATGAACTGCTCTCCTTATTTCATAATGAACCCGTTCCATTTTTATCTCCTCAAATGTTTACCAGCCCCCCCCCCCCCCCCACACACACACACACACACACCACAGTCCAGTATCACATAAAAAATACTCATTAATTATTTTATTTTCTCCTTAATGTGATAATGAAACCCAACTTTGAGCTTTTTAATATTTAGTGGTGTAATGAGCTGTCATGGGGAAATCATTTGTTTAAGGCTGGTAGCACCTTACCTGCCAAAATGTATCCCCCTTCACAAACCAAATTCATTCATAGTGCTGAAAAATCCCAGACAAATATCCCAAGTCATCGTTGGGAGCTGTATGCAGAATTTCTGTGAAGACTAAATGTTGTTGGAATCTCTTGAATCTTATTAAGGAAAACATCAGCCAAACACACTAGCGCATTGCTAAGGCAAGTACCACCGACCTCCCTTTTTCACAGTCACTTGTTTCGGGCCACAGTCACAGGAGCAGCTGCTGAAGTCTGACCTTCATCTTTGGAGAGCAGCAGTCCTGATGTTTGCACAGGTTAAGTGTTGTTTCATTGTCAGAGCTGTGCATGATCTGAAGTTGGTTGGTTCACACAGAGAAAATAAAATAATAACATCTAATCTAAGTACATTAAAATAAATGACAAAGGTCAGTAAAACGTTCATGCGTCTCAGTCGAATATCAAACATTCATATGTCAAGGGGGTAAAAATCCTGACAGCTGAAATTAAGTAGCTCTCAATAACCTGCACATGCCTCAGCAGGTTTGAAAACTGAATTTGATGTAGCAAATTAATCCCAAACACAGTTTGGAATAACGAAGACATTAAAAGAAAACCATTTCAGCCTTTAACCTCCTGATGTTTGCAGCATCTCTTCCTCCTCATGCAGTGATCTCGACATCTGGGAGCTGTAGTGCTGTGGCCATCTGAAGTTATGAATAAATTACACCAGAAGCCAAGCTACTGTGATTCAGATACCACTTTTCAAATTGCTTCATGTGAGCTTCAGGCTGAGACGTGTAAGCTCTGAGCTCAGAATCACTTCAGGGCAAATGACTTATTTACAGTCAGTGAAACCGAAATAGCAACACCTTATAGTTTAATGCTGGATGATAGAAATCACATGAAAACACAGAAATATATTAAATACATATTTCAAACTGACACCGAACATTTCTTTTAAAGGAAAATAACTTGTCCAGCATCTCATAAAAGAGATCTCTGTCAACAAAAGCATGATGGGTGATTTGCAGGCGACTTAAACAGAATTTACCTGAGCATTTCTTTATGTAGTTTCCATTATTTGACAAACACTCATGATCTGATCCGTATAAATATAGAAATCATTTCCATATTCACACACACAAATGTACAGAAGGTGACATTTACAGTTCAGGGTTAACTTTGTCTTGTTAAGATACTGATCATCCAGCAATCACTGGATGATCTCTCATCTCTTGAGCAACAGGCAGAGATGTAAAGTAAGAAACATAATAGGATGAGTGTAGGAGATCGAGGAGACAATGAGCGAGGGGATGAAGACAGCAAAGGTGAGACAGGAGGGGGTGAGACATGGGGGAGACGGACAGAAGGTTTTTTTCTCTATCACCTTTAAGTGTTCATACTGTAATTGACTATACAGCTCGTTTAGGAAAAGGTGTGATTTTAAGGTTTATAAAGCAAATTGGACATGACACTAGCACAAAGACTAAGACAGACTGGGAGAGAAGGGAGGTGTCTTTGTGTGACTCCCCCATTCCACAGGCCCCCATGGATGCTGTGAACCGCTGGCCTACTTTAGCCTTCTCCATTTTTCATGACAACCACACACTTAAACTCACACACTGTAAGAGTCATCACAATGCAGACAGCAACCGCTCAGACTGTCATAGAGTATACACACACACACACACACACACACACACACTGGATTAAAGTGAATTATTGGCTCACTGAACATTTTTGTTCAAGGGACAGACTAACACCTCTGCTTCTATGTGATGTTGCAGGTGTTTAGGTTTATAATAATAAAGCATCTGTAGCATCATCGTTGAACACCAACCTGGGTGCCACGGGCTCATCGACTAACTATGGAGTTGTCGCTATAGCAACAGTCTCCTCCAACAAAAGGGCAAGGATCCAGCAGCTGTAGGACACACAGCTGGATGCAGGATGATGAGAAAAACACATGCAGTCACTGAAACAGAGCAAATTAAAAAGCACCCAACCTGTGACAGACGTCATTTATCAGCTCGTCTGAAACGACATTTCTAATATTTACATTTTAAATGTATAGCAGCTGCACATAAAATGGAAATAACATCTGGTGGAGCAGCAAAGAAGTGATCAGAATGTGTCAGACATCATTGTGTTTATACTGTACTGGAGTGAAACAGTGAACGGTTCAGTTGAAGAGTGTAAAGCTCATCACTGGTGGCAGATTCAGTGCAGATGTGGGAGGATGGGGGGGCGCATGTTAATTATGAAATATTCTGGGAAAAGATTGTGTCGACTTACAGTACACACACACACACACACACACACACACACACACGCGCACACAAAGGCATGCTCACAGCACACACAGCAACACAATCAGCACTTTTTCTGAGCTCATCTGAAGACGAGGGGCCACAGGTGTGTTTGTGCTGCACTGTTCAAGTGTGGTGATATTTGTGCTCCCAGCTTTATAAAACTTTATTAAAGTCACTGCAGCCCTGCTCACTGGGAGCTGCAGGGTGAAGAAATCGAAAGGATGGATGCACTGAGCAACTACGGGAAGCCGCAGTGCCCAAATCAAAGGGGCAGAAGGAAATTAAGGATTTAAAAGTTGTTAATCAACAAAAATAAATTTAAAAAGTAGCCGTAGGCGAGAAAGTTAAGAAAAAATTTTCGTTTTGTGCATTTACATTGTATAATGTTCTAAAGTTCCACCATATTTCACACTTCACTTCAGAGAAACGTGTCTACACACAGATGCTGCACAAACGGCAGAGAGAAGTAATGATGCATTTCTTAAATACACAGAATTATAGACATTAAAGATTCACAGTACTTACATATAGGGGAGAATTCTTAAATGAGGAGATGTTGAAAATAAAATAGACTAGAACTAATAAATAAAACCTGTACGAGGGCCATTAATTAGAGCATAAATTGTTAACACAAAATACAACCAAGCGTAGTACTACTAGCTGAAGCAAAGTGACAATAACACACCTAACAGCAGCTTCAAATATAATATAAAAATAATCTAGTATATAACATGACAAATGTCAGTACAACACAGTTGAGAAGTCCAAAGGTTAAACTACAACACTGTGTAACTAGTAATTACTGTTTGATTGTACATATAAACGACAATGATTCTTATCAGTATACAGAACAAATACTCTGCTACGTCTTGGGTTGTGGCTTGATGATCACGAGATGTGATGGAAGCTGATGAAAGAGGACTAGTTGATTTTTAACCCCACTTCTCATCTCATTCTCCGTAAAGCAAACACTGAGACCAAAATTCAGCAGACACACATCAGTCGTCTTACTCTCCACTGTCCGTCTACTTCATATGAACACAAGACGCTCAGAGAATTTGAAATCCATACATAAATAAAAAGAGTTCGGGCATCAGCAGTTTCATGGCAGACTGTAGAAGGTCAGTGTTTGAGCCCATGTGTCAAGTTAAAATGCGCTCGGTGTAAACTATTTGACCCCTGCCTCCTCACCCCCTGTCAGATATTCTTAGTGTGCATCAGCAAAATGCAGCTCGCTCGTTGTTTGCAGCCTCTGTGGCAGCAGGAGATAAAAACTGTACTCACTTCAAAATAATATCCCTCAAGTAACTGAAATGAAATGGAGTAATTCTTCAAGTAAAAGCTAAAAAAGTCCAAGTATTTTTTCTCCATAGCAGTATCTTAGAGTGAGGACGGGAGCTGTTCCCATAATGCTTGCTGAGCAACGTCCTCTTGCCCTGCTAATCTGGCACAAAAATAAAGAGAAGCCCTTTCACCACATCCCCCTCTTTACATTCCAGTGAGGGAGTAATCAGCCTCTGCTCCCTCATCCCTCTCAATAACATCCTCATGGTCAATCTGCTGGTCACAGCCCCCCCCCCACCAACCCTCCTCCTCTCACCAGATTACAGTGCTGTCTGACTAGGATTAGATTTTAAACAGGACTAGTGTTTTTTTTTATAATATTCCCACAAACACACAACATTTATATGCATATGCACATAAACAGCATTTTACTAGTGTGGTTTTAGAAGAAGAAGAAGAATCCCCTTTATTGTCATTGATACATTTTTACATGTTACAACAAAATTGGTCCTCTGCATTTGACCCATCACCCCAGGGGGGAGCAGCGGGCAGCCACATGGCGCCCGGGGAGCTAGCGCTGGGTGTCTCGCTCAAGGGCCACACCTGGTATGGGGGCTGGGCTGGGTGCCTTAGCTGGGAATCGAACCCGGGTCTGCTGCTTTCCCAGCCCTCTGCCTTAACCACTCTGCTACCATTTAACTGATTTGCATTAATTACATGACTGTTATAAAAGAATCACAATTATCCAGAAACCTTCCAGATCAGTAGTGAAAACCCCCAAATGATTCAAGATAAAGCTCATGAAAATGATTTTTAATAAGACTAAACTCTCACAGAATCCCTTTAGTCTTCATATACTTTTAGAAAAAGTGTTTGAGCTGTATTTGTGGAGATTTTCTGTAGATTAGTGTTTTATGTTTTCTTGGTATAAATATCTTCACACTGAGCCACAGTACAGTCAGCAGAAAGCAGCAGGAAAAGAAAAGACGCGAGTTAATATAATTTCCACTGCTGATCAGGCCGACTTGTCATTTCAGTGCAACAACTGAAATGACAAGAGATCATTTCAAGGTAGAAGAAACCAACTTTTCCTCAGTGACAATTAAAACACACTTCTGCTTGAGAAGCCTGTGATATCACAACAAACTGTAGTTTACAGACGGCCTGCATCGTGTGCAGATGTTCCCTAATCATAAGACAAAGACTGACAGATAAACCAGTCTCTGCTCCTGGAGCTGCAGTTTGAGAAAAACAGAACATAGATAATAGATGTTTTGTTCCATATGTTACTAGTAAACTTGACAGATTATGACTGACATATTGGTAACTAATTCAGACTTGTGTGTTTACTGTGAAATTGAAAAGCAGACTGAAGCTGAACTAAATGCAGTGGATTATGGTTATTATGAGCTATTGTTGTAGATTTAACAGCCCAGCAGAATCAAGCTGTCCTCATTAACTACTTACATTCATAGACAGTTTTAATTATTCAAGTACTTTTTATTTTGGAATCGACTGCAACAAGCTTTGTGGTGCGGGGGTGGGGGGCTGCACAGTTATCGGCATCATTTCATTTGTCTTGAATGGCAGCGTTGTGGTTTTGGATCCTGAAGAGATTTTTCTTCCTCCACACAGACATTCAAACACATCGGTAGAAGTTTAGTTCAGGTTCAGGTCAGTCGGCCGGGGCCTCCCTTCCCCACATCCTGTAATAGTCCTGCCCAGGGTGAACTCTACCTCACAACAGGACCTGGATCATCATTCTGCATTAGGCTAATGGATGGATAGATTTTTGTGGTGCGGGTAATCGCAGGCTCATCGCTCTGAGCCTTTCTTCAAATTCCAACCACCGTTCCTGCCCCCAATATGGATAAGGGTTTTTCATCATTTTGCGTGACTCCGGACCGACAGACCTGACTCATATTATTTAAGGTGCCGACACGTGTTTCATTGTGACATAGAGAAAGAGGCTTGCTGGCATGATAATGAACCTGCACAGTCCGGCTGAGGAGCTGTATCCTCAGTACAACGTATCCAAAAACTGCACCATCCACGTCGTACAAAACACAGTTTATTTGACAGTGTCTAGGTCCCAAGTACCAACAGACCCCATACAAAATAAAAAAAGGAAAACAAATGCTACAAACTTCCAAAGAACAGAGATAACTTCCATCTACACAAAAGTTCTCCTTAAAAATACATTACCATCAACACAAAAAGATTAGATTAAAGATAATATATGTAGGGGAATCCCATCATATTTAAGCCTTATTACATAACAAGCCTGGTAAGATGTGATCTGAAGGGAGGGCGCAGTGAACGAGAGTGAGAGTCAACGACTTTAAGGGTGTTGTGTGTTCTTCTTCCAACAGGCTGGGAGAAGAGGGCAACAGTCAGTGATGCAGCAGTCATGTGGGCAGGAAAAGTAAAAGTAAAGAGGAAACAAAGAAAGGAACGAGAGGTAGCGAAGGGGTGCGCAGAGAGGTAGCAGAGAGCAAGAGGAAGGTAGCTAGCAGATGAATGAGGAAGAGGTAGCAGAGGTACTAACAGTGCTAGCGAGGGGGAGGCAAATAGTTTAAGACTTCACATTAAAACTATATTTCTGAGCTTATTATTAACCTGTGTGTGTCTACTGACGAGGAGCAACGTATCATTTTATCATCCGATTAGTTATTACACTAAGTGAACCCACTCAAATTCACATTCACTAAGCTGTTTACTGACAACAGTTCATTTCATCAAGTTAAATTTCCGTGATATGTATGAAGCAAACTAAAGTCAAGTGTTCAAGGAACTGAACTATATAAATATATATAAATATCTGGCATTTTCTCAAAACAGTTCTGGAGCTTTCAGTTGCGTCGCAGACAAAATGTGAAGGGTGATAAAGTCAAAAGCTCTTGAACAGCTGCTAATAAATGTTGTAGCATGTTGTGTTTTGTAACCTAACCGCTTTCCATTAACTCATGTTTCATCTCAATCAGTAAAAAGATTATTTTTATACATGCCCTATTATTTGGTTTAATGCTAAGTATGCCTTGTTTAGCCCAACTTAGAGTCCAGAACACAAATGACCAGCGAGTCATTGCATTATTGCGTAAAACAACAAAAATAAGCTCTTGTTCGTCGTTGCTTTCACCTTAGTAAATAAATGTTCAGTGGTTGTTCCCTTATTTACACACCCTTTTATCTACTACACTGTTAAAGGACTCTAAACTGTGGAATCGTGATTGCTTCTCATTGGCCTTCCAGGATTTTTCAGTGTACAGACCACGAGTGGGTTGATGTCAGTGTGAGGTGGAGTTAGCGAGGTAGGCAGCACTAGGCATTAGGAAATTGTGAGCAGAGTGAAGGAGGTGAGCGGGGGCAGAGGGGTCTTCGCTACAGTATCAGCACCTAAATACATCTAGAAGCCCACTGTGCTGAGGAACAATGTTGTTGGTGTAAGGGTGATTCAGTTGGGCCGCATCACAGCGTCTCCCTCTGCAACAGCTGTGTGAAGGTCAGCAGGAACTTGTATGCACGTCTGTCTGTGTGTGTGCGTGTGTGCGTCTGCAGTTGTTCGTGGCCAATTCCGTGTATGCACGCAGCCTCCAGTGTGAGCCTCAGCTTAGCTTACGTTTCTTGGTGTGTTACAGTGCTTTGGAAGGTGGGGCGCGTGGAAAATAATGATGGCGCGGTTGGCAATCTGTTCGTCCACTGAGACCCGGTTTGTGCCTCTCATGAGATTTTGTTTTTTTTTTTACAGTCAACAAGGACCCAAACCAGCCCAGGAATTGGTGCTGCTGATGATCTAGTCAGAATCAGAGCATGAAACATCATGACTGGATTTAAATTAACTGAGAAAACTTCCCATCTTATTCTTTAGAATTAAGCCAGAAAAAGACAGTTTGTAAAAAAAATGTGGTGTATATCGCATCATTGTGATTAACGTGCTGTTTCCTGTGCATTAATTACAATCTTGTTAACATAACGGTGACAACTGGGTACTATTAATTCCAATGAGCATCTGTCTTTGTTTCTGAACACAATAGAGGCACAAGCTGGTCAAAGTAGCCAGAGCAGACAAGCACCATCAACAATGCCTCATTTTGCGCGCACACACACACACACACGCGCGCGCTCATAGATTTACAGTGTATCGTTTAAAGAAGAGCGAGAGGTAGATACTCGACGAGGCGAGTGGGGGCGCGCTATGTGCCCTCTGCATGTGTGTTTTATTCCTATTATCGTCTGACTCGTCTGCTTGATTGGTGTTTTTCTGTGATACAGCTCAGGTTGCTCAGCACACACACACAAAACCCCTGCATGTATTACCTAGCCCTGTGCTCTCACTAGCGCCGCCTGTTGTTTGGTTTGGAGAAAGAGGCACCAGACGAGAAGAGGTGTGCGTTTTAAAAGAGACTGGAGGGCTTACGTGTCATTTAAAACAGCACTAGAAAGAGGAGAGAAAAAGTTGCAGAGGCAGACAGCGTTTTATCGGTTCTGTCTCTTGTGTTGTTTTCTGTACACAGAGTCATTAGTTCCAGCCTCCCTCTGGCCCAACAGAGCAGAAAACAGTGTTTATTACTAGACAACCCTTGCTGCTGTGCCCTGAGAGGAAGTCTGGATGTGTGTGAATATTGGGAATATTCCCTGCCACTGAACCCTGAATGTGAGAGTGTGAGTGTGTGTGTATGTCTCACAATGAAGTTTATGGCGATGAGGGGAAAAATATTGAGCCAGTAGTAAAGGCCATAGGGGACTGAGGTTCAGAGACAGATTTAGTTGTGTGTGTGTGTGTATGTAAGTCTTAGTTGTCAGCCACTCGTCCACTTGGGGGCACTGGAGGACCCACAGGAGCCGGAGGCAGCACTTCAGGCTGTGTAGGGGGTGGGCCAGGGTCTGGAAAGAGGGAAAATGCTGGTTTTAGTGCAGCAAATAAAGCCCATTATGGGATCAAGGCGAGTCCAGCATTGTTTGCTAATTATTATTATCTGTAATATTTGCATACTAATGTCTAATATTAACTTTGTTTATGTTTGTTACTATGAAGGCTACAGTATCAACATGGTTTGAGGATTTGATGCAAACCACAAACTTGGTGCGTGTGATGTGATGAATTAACTGCAAAGACCCAAACATTTGGCTGCAGCTGGTATTCAAAGTAAATACCAGTGTCAGCTCCTGGCTGCCAGCAGTATTCCAATTCCCAGAAGCTTCTATTTAAGCTGTGGTCTCAAATCTTCCCAGTGTAACGTGTTGATGAACTAACTAGTGTACCCAGAACCAAAAGTAAATCTGCACGAGTTTGACTAATAAATATAATCTGTGTACACAGTTATATAAAGCTTTTCATGGAAATGAGAATGGCAAAGGGAGATTAGTACTCACACATGCCATTGGGGGCCCCAGGATGGCGTGGTGGAATCATGGGAGGCATGCCACCCGGAGGAGGGCCAGCTGAAGGCGGCCCGGGCATCATACGTCCAGGAATGGGCTGGCCTGGTCCCATCGGTCCTGTGGTGTAGGAAATAAGAATGGAAACCAGCAAGCAAACATGAATGTTTATGTATAATCTTACATAGGATGGTTATTACGTTCTCCTTAACACAGTCCACACAGAGCTGGGTGATCCAGTTCTATATCATGGTGGTGATACAGCTTCTTTTTACTAACAACATACGTGCAGATTTATCTCTCATGTCTCCCACCTGTCTGTCCGGGGTGGTGAGGGACCATTGGATGGTGACTCATTGGGGGGTAGCCAGGGTGCATGGCAGCGCCAGGTGGGGGCCCTCCGTGGTGCGAAGGGGGCCCTCCGTGGTGCGAAGGAGGTCCACCGTGGTGCGAAGGAGGTCCACCGTGGTGCGGTGGTGGTCCACCGGGGTGCATGCCTGGTGGATGGGGCAAAGGGTGAGGGCCAGATCCTGGGGCCTGACCCTGTCCTTGGGCCTGGGCGGCTGCTGCAGCTTGCTGCTCTATCTGCTGCCTTGCCTTCATCTCAGCATATTTGAGCTGCTCCATGTGGAATGCCTGACGCTCCGTGAGCAGCTGCTGCCGCTGAAGCTCCAACTGCACGAAGAGATTAAAGAAACGCACAGAGAAAGGAAAAGATTCATTAAAATAACCTCAACAAACAAGTGGCAGCCACCAATCCTGAGCAGAGGACGTTTTGACACTGGCACGTAGAGATTTCCTTTGGCCCCATGACAATGTTTTTCAAAGAGACCGTGCAGTATGTTCCAATTGAGAAGTGGCCTGTATGCAGGCAGCACAGAGCGTGTACACACCCTGTAAAGTCTCTCTGTAGTAATGTGTGGATGTTGGTTTTTAGTATATGGCAGAAGCAGAGCCTTGGTTTCTCTCCAGTTTTCCAGCTTATGTAAAGCAGAGTCTCTTTCGTGCACTATTTGCAGATGCAGAACTGGGCTATGTTCCCAGTACCTCCACCATAGAACACCGTTTTACACTCAACAGACTCTCCAGGGACTGTTCAGGGGCAGGACACACACACTCAGCTGGGAGACTTTCATTTGTTCTGTACAAGCAGGTAAGAGTTACACTTTCCTACAACTGCTTTGGATTGGAAAGTGCTTTATTCGCAACTCAGCACCTTCACCAAGAAGTGATTCAGTTTTTCTTTGGGTGACATGAATCAAGCGGCTGCACCATGTTTAGTGGCTTCTTCTGAACTTCTTAACATCTGAGAGGAGAGACTAAGGCGACATCAGCAGTCCCATTATACAGATTCATCTACCTTAGGTTTTCCTGATACATGTAATAGATAAGCAGCACTGGCGCACAGGTCTACATTACAAATGTAAAACGTCTGTACATGTACACATACACAGGATGAGCTTCTTATAACAGACCACCTTCATTATTAGAAGCTGAAGCAGGTGTAGGCGCATCCATCCTCCTTTCTAGTTGTAGTCACTGATGGCCAGTGACAGGCTGAACATTCAGAACCTGTGATTTTATCATTCAACTTACAGCCTCTTTCTCTCGGTCCATGATGGTCTCAAGCTCCTCGAAGTGCCTCAGTTTGATCTCCAGCTTCTTCATCTGCGTCTCCACCAGCAGGGCAACCAGGGACTTTATCTTCCTCTCCTCAACTGCAGCCAGGTGCTGATGAGACATAGAAACGTGAGTAGACTGGTAATAAATACTGGTTAGTGTCAAATACTGGGATACTATCCTGCACTTCTGAGATACTGTCACCAGAACTTGTTAGTGTAACCCTCCCATTATCAAAAACATTCTTTACTGAAACCCAAAGAACATTATCCAAATTAGTGATTTACACTTGAGAATGTGACATAAACACGTTGTCTCGAGTAATGAGGTCAACTGGATTGAAGTATGTTACGTTATGTGCTCCTGGTGTCTCACCTTGGCTTTGGTGGCTGCAGATGCGAGGGCAGCAGCCGCAGCAGTGGCGATGTTTCCCTCTCCGATGTCAAGCTCCAACTTCTTCCTCTTGTCCTCTCCCTCCTCTGTAGATCCCTTCTCCTCTTTATCCTTCTCCTGTTCTGAAGGTGAGGTCTCCATAGTCTCATCTTTTTCTTTGTCTGAAGGGGGAGAGGATAAATCTCCACATGTAATAACATTTCAAAAAGAAAACACTGAATAAAACATTACTACTAGTATGGGGGATACGTTTGTGTGTTTCATCATGTTACTCAGTGTTACCTGCTGCAGCAGCTTTTGCCTCCCCTCCCTCTTCATTCTCCTCCTCACGCACCGGTACCTCTTCACCCTCCTTCTTCACCTTTTCTGTGGCCTCTGTCTTGTCAGATTTCTCTGCGGACTCGCTGGGCTTCTCTGCCTCATCCTTCAGCTCCGGCTAAAGAAAGTGGACACAGAGAAATAAATAAGTGGCCCGAGGCCGTAACAAGTCACACTCTGAGATTTGACTTTAGGTTGGGTGAAAAAAGATGGGACAGTCGGTGTTAGAGCTGCTTAGAAGAAAATAAATATGGATTGCCATATGGAACACAGACAGACCGACAGATAAAGTTTGTCAAATTAACTACAAACAGTGTCACTATGAGAATCAGCTGACAAATACTGTGACCCTACATCTGTTTAAGGGGACAATCAAAGTCCTTTGGACAAAGTGTCTGACTCGGTTAATGGGTGCTAATGAGGAAACCATCAACCATTGAGTCGCAGAGCAGAGCAGGAACACTGAGGACGTTAGTGAATGCCATTTAATTTAGCCGCTGGCCTTTTCCAAAGACACGGACTAAATTTAAATGAGTGGAAAAATAGGAGTAGGAGAGTTTAATTAGAAGAGAGGCGTGGCTACTATGCCTGATGTGGAGCCACCAACATGGTAGAGATCGAGAAAAATAGAAATGATTACCAGCCTAATCCCTCAAGAGAATATACAGTAAGTTGCAACAATTCCAAATCAAACACGCAGTCATGGATGTGGATTTAAAGTTGTCCTACCTTATCGGCCTGCTGGGAGTCTGTGTCAGTGTCCATCTTTTCTGCCTCTGTGGTTTCTGGAAGTGACAGAAACATCTGCATCACGTCACAGGGTAAAGACTATGGTTAAAGAAGGCTCTGCTGCAGCCTCAATAAATTCTCCAATTCCTCAATAAATTATTTATACCCCATGTCCTCACAAACAGGACCACGAGTCAAAAACAAGGTGAGATCATGTGTGTGCAGATAAATTAAAGATTAATACATTTACTTCTGGTACAAGTGTTAAGACATTTTTATTTCCAACACTTTTTAATGAGGTAAAAATGATGAAAAATTAGCACTGAAAGGCAGCAAGTCTGGAGCGGAAAATTAAGGTTAAGAGTGTTTTAAGCTTACCGGCCCACGGGGAAGGGCACACCCAACAAATGACCCATCACACACCCACAAACACACACACAGTGGAATCCATGTGTACAGATGAGTGTTGCGCCGTGTCACGGGTGCACTTGAGCGTATGTTAAGGGTATGAACATTGACAGTGGTGTGTGTGTGTGTTAGTGCTACAGGCAGAGTGAGGCACTAAATGCATTTAAGTTTACTGATGGAAAGTGTGGCTCTAGAGAGCATTAATTCAGGTATAAGAAATGACTGGTATTGTGTGTAGGAGTGTGTGTGTGTGGGTGGGTGAGAACAAGTTGGGAGCAAAAGTGAAAGACACAAAGAGAGAGGGGAATATTTCAAGAAAGCAAAGCAAAATAGAGAGAAAGAGATAAGCACACGGCAGAGTGATGACCCAGTTTTCTACTTCCCCTCCTCCCACTCCCCTGACCCATCTGCCAGTGTTGTTTTAATCCAATGGTTAGCCGGCTGGTACACACACACACACACACACACACACACACACACCAATATTTCTCCACAGCTCATGGCGACAAATGGTAAAAAACCAACGAGCATCCTCTCTAAATATCAATCAGACTGATCATTGGCCTCATACACATAAAGACAAACTCGTGAGATGAGAACAAAGTGATGACAACGTCCACTCACCAGTCACTTAGTCTCAACAGAGCCGCACAAACATCAGTGTGATACTGCTACCACATGCTGCCCTCTTGTGCCAGCAAACATCATGGCACACAAGAATCTAATATTGGTCAAGCTACAAACACATTCATACAGCGTTTCCCCTCACACGCCAGGAAATATCGATCAGCTTCTGCCCCTCATCATGCGTTTCTCACCTGTTTTTTCTGGCTCCTCAGGGGCAGTGCCAGCAATGCCGCTGCTCTCCAGGCCGAAGGCGGGGTCAACCTTTCCTGTGCTCCTGGCTGCCTCCTGCACCTTTTTCACATGAGCCTCCACCAGCTCAGCTGGCACCTCCTCGCGCACACGGGAAAACTCCTCTGCAGACACATTTATTCATTTAATATACAGATTTGATACTTTTTAAGGGAAAAGGCTTCAAATATTGTCTGAATCTATTATTTTCAGATTTGTGCCCTTAGCTCTCACCTAGCGCTGCCTTAGCAGCAGCAGATGCCACTCTGGGGTCGACCACAGAAGCCAAGAAGGCTACAGTGCTCATGACGGGGTTTCCAGACTGGCTGAAGGGTATAGGCTGGTAGGCCAGAGGGCCCAGAGTGCTCTCAGTACTCTCCAGGTATGGATCCTCAATGGGCAGCCGCAAGAAGTGTAGTATACACTCGTCTTGGGTGCGTGAACCAACATGTTCCGACACTTTGTTCCAGTCATCTTTGTACATCTCGAGGGCCTATTGGTGAACATACAAGGCTTAGTCACAATACGTCAGTGTGTAAGTGTAAGCAATAATCATTAATGCTCAGACAATCACACGACCAACAGAAAAGTGGCAGAAAATCAATGAAGATGATGGATGGAGGAGGAGAGAAGGAGAAACGTACAAAGATACAGGAGAAAGGATGAAAATGTTGGGATAAAAGAACAACGTGGAGGTACAGAGAGAAAGATGAAGGGAATGCAACAGTGCTAGAACTATTTTAAGTTTCAAGTGTTACAAGGGGGGTGCCCTCAGCAGTCGTCTGTCCTAGGCTCACCTCCAGCAGCAGCAGAGTCTCCTGCTCGGTCCATTCCCTGGTGGCAGCTTTTCCCTGTTGAAATAGATGAAGGAAGTTGATTAGCAGCAGATTCTTTATCTATTTTTACTGCATCTTACTTTATGAAGCAGGAAAAGGTCTTCTTTTCATAATATTTTAACAAAGTTTAAAAGATTTCCTCGATGACTTCACAGTCATCTCACCAGCTCCAGAGAAACAGTGCTACAGAATATAGATGACAAGATGCTGACTGAGTCATGTGCTGACCTTGGCACTTTTCTTGTAGAGGTCAGCGCGAAGGCCAAAGTTCTGCAGGTCAATAGGCTTGTCTTTGCCTTTGTCTACAAAGTTGGGCATTCCCTGTGGAGGAGGAATCTGGAGGGGTGAAAGG
Organism: Microctenopoma steveboyesi; assembly: GCA_032359275.1. Taxonomy (NCBI): domain Eukaryota; kingdom Metazoa; phylum Chordata; class Actinopteri; order Anabantiformes; family Anabantidae; genus Microctenopoma; species Microctenopoma steveboyesi. Next base: position 2,030,279 of record JAUMHF010000008.1, read on the forward strand.
CAGAACATTAACAATGCTCACATAGAATTGCCTTAATACCCATAAATGCATCTAGATCAAATTTCCATTGTGCTTAATAATAGGCTCATCGTGGAAATAGTACAAAGGGCAGTTTGGTGCTGTTGGAGTTATTGAAGTTCTCCTTACCGGCGGGGGGCGGTGGTTCAAAGGCATTAGTCCGGAGGGTGTGTCAGCCAGCACAGTGAAGTGGGGTGTGGGTGGAGGGCCCATGGGTAATGGGCGACTTTCAGCATCAACCTGGTAATTCACCAAACCCCACTGCTCCAGGAAAGCATGAACCCTGAACAGAACAAGTGATTTCATGCTGAAGTGTTCCCTGGTAACTGTTACAGTGACTTATTTTGTTGTTTCAGTGTCTCTATATCAAATAAATTTCACAGTGCCACAGTTGTTAAAGTTGCAGATAACAGAACCATCCAGTCACCTCATAATGGCACAGACATCCCCAGCCAGGTTCCTGCGGCAGGAGGTGGAGGTGAGATACTCTTGAGGATTTAGCCGATAAGTGTCAATCATGAAGTTCCGGTAGGCCAGGTATCTGGTTAAAGGTAGAGAAGCAGGGTACGTCATAACACACACACTTTCACATTTTTGTGTGTATTTCTGATGCACGTGTGTCTGTAAGCTCACATCTCTGGAGTTTTGGATTTGTTCTTTCCGTTGAAAAACTCTGGCAGCGCTCGCCTCTCAATTTCATGGATGCTAACAAAAAAAAAAAAACAGAAAACTAGTTCATTTGTTGCTTTATTTTTTAGAGCCATTAAAGCAACAGTAACAAGCAAACTGTCTCAGATGCAGCCAATTTAAAGAAAAGTCAACAAAGCTTCGTAGTATCTCACAAACCTTAAGTTAAAAATGTTACTTAAATTAAATGTACAGGATTATATATCTGACAGAAGTACATGAAAACAGGAATCACACCGAGCTGGGCCGAGTGTGTTCGTCCCCAGTTTCCCAGCTCTTACCAGTTGTAGTCAAACCAAGCGCCGTAGCTGGGAATGATGATGTGGTGAGTCTGTTCAGTGACGTTATCCTCACTAGCATCTATCAGTCTGTTGATTTCACCTTTGCCCTGTTCCTCATCATCCTGGAAAGACAGAGTGAGACAGCTGAATCAAACAATTTGGGGTCCATTTGTGACATTTTAGACATAAGTTAATTATTTAGCGTAATGGCAACTGCCGTAACATGTCGGCATCAGTAAAGATAGAGCCAATGATCTTACCTTTCCACCAGATAGCAAAGAGTCATCCTCCATGTCATCTAGAAAGATTTAAATGTACTTTAGTTGAGATACATCACATTACAGAATGGTCAATACTCAGGATTCTAGTTCTTAACTGATTAAAGCAATTCATTGTAAACTAATACGAATTCAGCCTATACCTACCCAGGTCCACCAGGTTTCCTCCTTTAACTGGAGTATTTTCGCTGTTATTCTTTGCTGTGGAGGAAAAAGAGGGAATTTTAAAAAGAGGGAGCACTAAAATAGATTAATAATGACTTAGTGTGGGTTGAGAAGAAAATTTTGACTTTCGTAAAAGTGGGACGTTACAAATGGGACTTGGTCTAAAAGCAGCATTTTCTTGTAAGAATTATGCATGTGGTGTTTAAAGGGAATCTTTGGGTGAATACAGATACAACTCAATTCATCTTGGATTACTTGAAAAGATAAAAGAAACGCCTTTGTACAATCACCACAAACAGCATAAGAGAAACCTGACTGCACATATAAATCAATGAACAAATCTGTTACCACATACAACACTAAAACATCCCTAACCTGGCAAATGAACAAAATATTTTTTGATCTTATATATATATTTTAGTATAAAATATATATTAATTATTTAATTGAATAACCTCTGATTCTGATAAAACTATTCTGTCGTAGCCTGTTGACCAATCTCAGTTTTACTGTGTGTTGGTTTCTAACTTTGCTTAACACGGAAGAAAATGCTGATTAAATGTTTTCATTTGACAGAAGTGTAAGTGTGTTTCTCCAGCTGGACAACAGTGCAAAAGAAACGATCTGGTCTTCGTTACACAAATCAAACCACATCAGACGTTAATAGCACTACAATACAGCTGCTGGACAGTTATTCAGCGTGTTCATGTAATGGAGGAGGAGGAATGCCCGGCTGGGCCCTACTCTTGTCAGATACCATTCTTAGAAACGCTGCCCTCCTCCATGCTGGCACCAGCCGATGAGTCGTCCATGTCCTTGGTGATGTCCTCCTCTGTGTCGTCCTCTTCACCTCTGTGACCCCGTCGCTTCCAGTGAGGCCCTGAGTTTCTGGTGCACAGACAGGGAAGTTAGGGGAAAGCAACTAGAAACATTACAAACAGATACATACATACATACATACATACAGGGGTGTCAAGCGCATCATTACGGTTGATGTCAAAGGGCCACTTGTAATAGTGTAATAGATGTGGACTGTGCGTCACAGGCTGAGCGAGTTGCGGTCCAGAGCTGTGAGAGCGCACACTGGACAGAGCGCAGATTGGCTTTTTTAATGCGTCGCTGTAATTTCTAAAGAGGTTTATGTGAATGTTTTGGGACCAGCAGAACATGTGTTTGAAGACAAACAGTGACACGTCGTGACAGTTACTGAGTTGATATGTACTGTTGGGGACAAAGATTACATGCTTGTCCCTCTCCCAGTGATTTATAGGTTCAGAACTCTCCCTCTAACGTGTAGAGACATTATTGTTGTTAGCACACACAGCTCAATGAGAATATGTTTGGACTTGATGTTACTGCCGCTGTCTTGTGTATCTAGATCCTAAGTCCTTCTCTGTTGCTGTGAAAAATACAAATGTGTAGAAATCCACCACTGAACTTTGACTAACAACTGTTGAGGCAATTTTGCCATTTCTAGAGAACATAGATAAAACTGTAGATTTTCTGCCGCAACATTTATTCCCCTTTATTCTACACAACTTTTTTGGGGTCCTTACCCCTTCTTTCCTCCCTTCTTGCGGGACTCAGCGGGGGTGCTGGGTGGCGAGGGTGAGCGTCTCCTCTTCTTTCCGGCAGAGTTAGCTTTGCGCTCCTTACGATCAGGTGTACGGGAAGACTGATCAGATAAACCCCGTGCAGCACAGGGAGCGAGGGATGGAGGATGAGAGAAAGAGCCGCAGAATGAGAGGATGGAACGGTTGCACACAGAAGGAGGGGACGCAGTGGGAGAACGTAGGCAGGGACGGGAGAAGATGCCGTGGCGGTGAAGCAGACAACCAGGGTTCCTGTACAATGTCTTTACTCAAAGCTTCTTAACTTCGATTGGACTATTGAGTGAAATGTTATCTGGCAGGAAAACCAACTAAATTAAGTAAGACTTAGTGTCATTGTTTATACTATTATTACCAATGTGCACTGAGAATGTAAGTGAAGATTTGATTCGCTGCCTGTCCTGGCAGCCTGAGAAGAAGTGAAAGCACTTAAAATGCTGCATTGATGTTAATGTAAGTGGAACCAGTGAGGGGACTTCCATGAGGGGACAAAGCAAAGGCAATAAGATGTACAGCAATAAAGTGATAATGTTAAATTAAAAACTATAAACCTTAACTATGCATTCAGACATGCATGTGGTATGTAATAGCAGTCATAAATGTTCACGTCATGTTAATAAGTAAATATACTTTGTCAACTACCTCTGAGATAAAAAAAAGTCAACAGAAACCCTGATATAAATAAGGAGACAAAGAGTGAGGAAAGGATTGGAGAGGATGTGCAACAGAAACGCCAGACGCAGACAAAAGAAAAAACAACACACAGACCACGAGGCAACGCAGGTGCAACACACACTACTAGAAAAGCACTAACACCTGTCTTCACAACATTGACTCCATCACAACACCATACATCATTTATGACCAGTATCTGAACTGTGGATGTTGTTAATGACTTCAATCAGTATAATTACTATATGAGTATACGTTGGATTCAATATGCAAATGTCTTGTTTATGTCAAACATTGCTTAAATTAACTGCACTGGTGCTTTAGGAATAGATAAGCTGCACAATGCACACAGACTTTGTAAAGACTAACACAAACTGCACAACACCTACCTCCTCTTCCTTGGGGAAGATTCTCTGGCGGAAGCTAACTAGCTTCTTGTTCTCATCCACCTCATAGTCTTCTTCGTTCATCCACTCGTTGAAGGAATCCGTCTCTAAAACCCACTTGACATGGACCTGATGTGAAAGGCATTGGAGACGAGGCACTGAGCGAGTTCGTCACGATGAAATGGTTCGTGAGTTCTGTGGCTTACAGGTAGTTCATCCTCATAGAATCTAACCAAAACTTTCTGCTGCTGCTTTGATTTTCTTTGTTCCAGTTGCCTCTAAACATTCATTAGAACCAGTTACAGTTTTAAAAGTTAAGGATGTTTATTATTTATCACCTTCCAAGGTCTGTCAGTGCTTGGTGGATCCTCCACGTCACCATCCACCTCGCTGGCTGATACCCAGGTATCATAGCTAAAATTACAAAATAAAAGATTTTTATTTCAGCTTTAAGGTTTTTTTGTTTTTATTAATACAAATGAGGGATTTCATATAATACACGTCCACGTTTAAAATGGTTAAGAGTTTAGACACAAGTATTCTATAGTAAAGGTGTTCTAAAGATTCAGCGTGCGTATGAACAGCATAGCAGATTCTATCCTCATCACTGCTCACCTGTCTGGGTGGAGACCCCAGTGCACCAGCACCTGTTTGTCTTTCCTCATGACTGGACGAAGCCACTCTTCTGCAACAAACAAAAATCAATTGGTAAAATTTCCCAATGGCCTTTTTTTATTCTTTAATGCTACAACAAAAACAAAGACTGGTTTTATGTGGAACTTAGTGGAAAACAAATGATTTAATTTAAGAATAATTTGTACGTAACAGAATTCTACCATACCTTCATCTTGTTGAGACGGAGAGGGGTATATGTGATGAGTGGCCTTTGATTTATCATCGGTAATAGAGCCCTGAAGGAGAAAGAAGGAAAAATGCTCAAACAGCTGCACTTTTCTGAAAATTATTTTAATTTCCTGGTTTGTGCTCTTGTGCTCACCTGGTGCCTTTTGATTATGTCTTTGAGCTTACTGGCCTGTTTCTGCTCGATGTCCGGTGACAGGAAAACAATTGGTCGAGTCAAACAGTTATTCTACAAATACAGAAACAGAAAGAAAGTTAACGTCTTTAACAACTTTTATTTGACAAAAATGCCTGCAAAGGATAATTATTGCAAAACATTCATGTTTGTTCAAACGTACCAATTAAAATACTCAATAGGAAGTAGGAAATACTCATACTACTAAATAATATATGTATTAACTCTCAAGTAAATATACTAACACTGCTTAACTGAAAATGTCATACCTGGACCAAGTTTTTCTCTACATTTAGGAACATTTCCACATTCCTGTCCATCCGTGAGGGGTTTTGCAGGTCAAACCGACGCCTGGGAATGGTGGACACAATAGTCTTTTGATGCACCTTTCTCCAGAACAACTAAGCAAACTCTTCATAATTCTTCAACAATTTTACATACAGATCTGTTTTTTACAATAAGTACCTATATAAATGCTAAATTTAAGGTGTGAAATAAAGGTACCTTGGGATTTTAACCTATTAAATAGTTCTGAACATGCATTTGCAAGCAAATTTTAGAGTTAGCAATCATTACTGTTATTTCTCAGTCTTCAGTGAATCATAATACCATACTTCTACTGCAAACCTACTTTAACAACTTCCAAGTAAACATATCTGCTAAATGTATAGAAAAGAAAACGGCATCAAAAGAAAGAGCCAACTGAACTACAAAGCCGGAGACATGAGGCTATAAGTTATGGGCGAAACCTTCTCTATCTGTATCTGGTTTAACTCACCAGCCCTGCTCGCTCTTGAACTTGTAGACCGATCCCAAGATGTGACATAGAGCACCTCCTGCCTTAAAATCCAAGAAACACTTGGCCTGAATATAGAAGAGGAAGAGTAAAGATTTACTCACTGTCTGTATTCAATGTACACTATAGATATATATATAATAACCACAAGCATTAATGCATTAGAGAAAATACAACACAAAGTGTAAGATGTTGTATGATTGTAATGTGAAAGCTTTGTGCTTACAGGTAGCTTGGTAAGGGCGGGATTGTTGACCCTACGGCCAAATGCATCCTCCTGGAACTGCAGAAGTTGGACAACCAGGCCCGCCAATGATTTACTGGATGGGGAGTCATTTTGGACATACTGCAACAAGACAGAGATAAACATTTACCAATATGTGTGACAATTAAAAGTTAAAAATCGTAACAATAAAGAGCATAGAAACAGTTCTTAAGAGTCCTGAGTCCTTTCTTATTTGAAAAAAATGATAGGACCATCAAAACAGACAGAAAGATCAATCTGCCAAAAAATGCAGTGCTAACCAGAACCAACATTTAGTGGCATTTTATAACCACTTAATAACCATAACCATTTAATTGCTGTAATGCCCAACACTGTTAATATTAAAGAATATTTACCTTAAATAATGACATAATATAGAATTTATTATATTGTTTTAATGATGCATATGCATCAACTTTATGGATTTATTTAGGTTACAACAATGTTTCACTTGTGTCTATGGTGATGTTACTAGGTCAGGGTCAATGACAAAGTAAAACAGTTTCAAGAAAACCAGGCTCTTTAAGGACTAGTACAATGTCTCATGGTGGCAGTTCCCATTTGCCAAATATAAAGCATACATGATAATTTTAAAAGACTCAATCTTACTGTGGTACAAAGAAATAACTAATATATTTAAAGAACGAAAAAAGGACAACCAAACAAAAAGGTCTATTCATAACAACGTCTCACGCCACAAAACATATACATTTTAGACAAAAAAAGGTTTGGATTAACCTTTGTACAGATCAAAACTCGTATGTCGACTACTGTTTTTTCTATATTGGCTTACTTAATATCTCTATATATTATGTGACTTGTTTTCCTTAATTTATTAGAGCAGTGTCATTAGGTTGGGCTGAAAACACAAGACAGGAAGACGATTCTTTGTTTGGCTAACCTGGTGAGAGAGTAGAGCCTGCACAGTGAGACATGCTTCTGTGTTGACAAAACACACTGCATCACAAAAAACGACTGTGCACAACGTGATCTGAATATCACCCCCCGACTATATTAAAAAGTATTAAAAGACGGGCCATGCATAACTAACGTTAGCCAACAGTACGAGCATTTTATATACTGCATGGTGTCCCGTGACTAACATTTGGCTAGCTTTTAAGTCAATTTACAGTGCAGACATTTTGTGAACACAGAAACGCTGATCATATGATCTGAACAGCTATAGTAGCATCAAAACCCATCTTCTCATTTGTAAATATTTTCCCCTTAGGTATAGTTAACCTCAGTGATTGGACGGTTGGTAGCTAACGTTAGCTGCGGGCTAGCTGTGCAATAAACACTTCGCTCAAGTAAAGTATGAGACCATAATCTTGGAGGTACGTTTCGTGCGTTTTTACAAGCAGCAGGATGCAACCAAACAAAAACGTTTGTGAAGTCTAAACTATATTATGTTTGTTAGGCTGCAGCTAGCTAGATCATCAGCGCTCCATTGTGCCAGCGGGACGCGGGCCTTCGTAGAAATCAATGGAGGAGTAGCTAGCTTACCTTTTTGTAGTGCTTTCCGATCCACAGTCGCACCGTCTCCAGTTGGGATACAGTTTCTGAGCTTTCCCAGAATTTTGTGGACGGGCCGCCATCCTTTTTTCGTCCTACCATGGTCCCACCACCGACCGGGCCGGTAGCCTGTCCGCCTGAGCCCGTTCCGCCTGCCGTTGTCGCCGCCGCCGCCATTGCGTGTTTTGTTCACTGCGTTGTCTTTCTCCTCCACGGCGTCGCTCACTGTGCAAGTTTTCGAATGATATTGCGCAGGCGTAAACGTGTTTGCCCCTTTCTCGCAGATTCTCGCGAGTCTCGACAATGAAGGTTTGTGGGAAACGTCGGCAAGAAGGCTATAGTGTCATCCGTTTATTTAATATTTCGATTAGTCTGGAAAAACAAAAAATAAATGTACGGACGAACAATTTTGTTTGTTTCAATGTTTTTTTTAGAGATTGGTGATCAAACAGAATTTGTTACACCTAAACGTTAGGAAAGCTGGGAGTGGTAAACAGTTCTCGTGTGTATGTATCAGTAAATGTGTGCCAAATGTAAAATTGTAAATAGTTGTAGGAGAACTTTTTTAACTGAGAGATTGAGTTGGTTTAACAGTGGAGCTCGACCAGTGCCAGAATTCTTTACTTAACTTTACTTTACTTACTTTACTGTTTTTTATCCAAAGCAACTTAGAAGGAGAAGACACCAGCAACTAGACTTAGCAATTTCAGAAGAAATCGCGTGGGGGAGCATGATTGCCGCAAGACGCCTGTCGGCGTCTTTGCG
>JAUMHF010000008.1:2049236-2078575 GCA_032359275.1 Microctenopoma steveboyesi
AAAATTGTTCTTAAACTGTTGTTAACCTTATACAGTTGATATAAAATATTTTACTACAGTATTTGGTTCAGAATCTTATTTTCCTAGATTTTCCTCCTTAAAAATTGGGTGCGTCTTATATGGCGAAAAATACGGTGCATAAAATGTGTGTATTTTCCTTCTTTACACAAAAGGGTGTTATGTTTCTTTCTACTTTTTTTGTCTAAAAAGTACTTTACCAATTATTACATCTGAAGAATAAATAGGTGTAGAAGAGCAAATCCGTTCATACCCAGATAATAATGCCAGGTCTCAAGATTTCAGTAAATCGATCCCTCATTGCTATAATTGCCTGAGAAAAAAGGAAATAAAAAAAACAATTGACAAACTTTAAAAACAAGATAATCCACATATAATAATAATGATAATAATAATAAAAACAATTAAACTGTTACCAATTACCTAGTGGTTCCATTCACCCCTACAATGTAGCCACTCATACAAATGTGTTCATTACTTTGGACCAACTTGATTTACCAGGTCTAATCAACAAGTTTGCACACGGTCGAGGTCCAACTCACCCAGATGGACACAAGTGAGGAGGCGTAGAAGGACGTGAGAAGCATGGAGTTACCAAACATCAGGGTAAAGCAAAAGCCGAGGGTGATCTGTACACAGGTGACGGGAAGCAGAGAAGAGATAAAAGGGTTTGATGTGTGATACTCAAACCAGTGTTTTCACAGTTTTGCTTACATTTGACGTTTGTCAAATGTAAGCAACTAATGTTTTTTAGTTTCATAAAGATATCATTTTAACATGTTATCATAAAAAGAACTAGCACATTAACACGGCACATGTCTGTAACACGTTAAACCAGTCAGGATCATAAATAATGAATTCAATCAAAATCATGCAAAGCCATGTCTTCCTCTTCCATATCTGTGGCGCACACGCGCCCTGGCTATCCACCTGCCACGCTGTGGGGATTTAGGAGGAAAGAATGCGGAGGAGAGGAACAAATGGCCAGAACACCACAAACATCTTTACACATTCCCACATAAAGAGATGTCCTGGCAGAGCGAACGCTGCCCACAGCTGTCTTTCATGCACAAAAAAGGCACTTGCACATGTGCAGCCACATGTTAATGCAAAAACATTCCTGTGCTCATGTGAAATTCTTCTAGCCGAGATAAGGAGAACTGAGGCAGAGCTCCTCTAAGGACAGGCAAGCAGCTAGGGAGAGTTATATTCATGCTGTGCACAGCACATTAGCCACACACTGTGAAACGCTGGGTGACAAGTGCACAGAGCATCAGTCTTTCCTTCCTGTATTCCTAATCAGTGACCAGTTAAAACACTCAAGTGAACTGACTGATGTCATCTAGCGTACCATATGAGTGACCAGCACGGACTGCATTTTGGCGGCACAGAGGTAGCCGAGGATGTACAGAGCAAAAAGAGAGGCCACCTGAAAGAAGAAGAAACAAAAATACAAGGTCAAAGACACTTTTAATAAGCTACAGCAAAGCGGTGCTGTAAATAAAGGGAAACTTGATTAAGTTGAAGAGGCACTGCGCCGTACAATGAAATAAATATGAATGTCTATGAGAGATATGATGAGGACATGAGCGTGTTTAGTTCATTTAGGTGTGAGAAGTGCAGACGTATTTACAGTATATGTCCTCAGACTGGAGGAACAACCGCAGGGGCCAGTTAACAAACATAAAACATAACTAATAAGTGTTAAATATTAAAAAACATGTAAGGGAAGCAGCAGTGCTGTGAGAGAGCTGCCAGCAGCGTGGGCTAAACTGTTGCCGAGCACAGATGTTCGCAGCAGTGACCCGTTTGTTCTAATGTCAAGGTTCAAACTTTAGCTTGTGCGCTGCACTCGCCAACTTTCTGCCTGTTTATTGCACAAAAACACATAAGTGTTCTTCAGATTTTCGATGACTATTTGCATAACATGTGAGAGTTTCAGTTAAAACAAAGATGTCTAGAAACGTGTGCGTGTATTTCTGATCCATCACTGTCCCTTCTCTTTTACTTCCTGCTTTGCATTTCTTTCTCTTTGTCAGCTTATGTGCTCTCTGCACCTTGCTTGCCAGTGTTGTCCTCTCTATTCTCATCTGCCGCTTCTCCTTTATACCACATTCTGCCTCAATGTTTCTCTTGCTCTGTGTTTACCTGAGTGAGCAGAACAAACTGGGCAAACTGCCAGGGCAGCATAAAGCACACATTGGAGACACCCAGAGCAACCGTGGCCGTTCTGCTCGGGTTCCGCGTCCTGGAGAGAAAATGGATCCAAAAGACACAGGAAAAAAAAGATAATAGAGCAGTGTGACTGTGGGTTGGAGAGGATAAGATACAATGCTGTAGGCTGTCTGATAAAATTCAACATTCAATCTCACTCCGAGTGTTCTACACAGATCCAGGTATGTACTGAGAAAAACAAGCGAGGGTTCATTCTCTGCCACACTGGTGTATAACTTTACACACCGAGCGTCTAGTAGCTGATGTGCAGTGAAATGATTATTAGTCTATGTGACAGGTACTTTAGCTCAACAAAGAGCCAACTACAGAAGCAAGGTTTGCTGTCCTCCAATAATCTACCACACAAAGGTCGACTAAGAAAGAGCACTGCCCTGATGTCATTAACAAGCTTTGGCCGTTCAACTAATTATTTAAATGTACAGAAAAGCAGATGCTATAGGTTTTATATGATGACTGCACGCGGTGCGTTCAGAGATATAAAAGAAGGACAGTTATCTCATTGATACATTCATTTTAACAGAGAGCGGCTGAGGAGTTTACCTTAAGATGTAGGTGAGAAGAAGCATCTGCAGGACTAAGAAAGGATAGGCGAAGCTCTCCCGCAGTGGCGGAGTCCACATCACACGAGTGCTCTTAGGAAAAACACCCACCCACCAATAGAGAACAATTACAAAACACTTGTCATTTAGCTAGAATAATAAAAACCCAAAGGATTCTGTAGCTACAGTAAACCTAACATATCTATCCATCCATCCATCATCTATCCTGCTTATTGTGTTAAGGGTTACGGGAGGGCTGTAGCTGATCCCAACTGTCATGAAGTGAAATATCACAGTGCTCCCAAAATGTCACAAAGCACCACTACACCCAAACGGCTACATGAGAGTGTTGGCATATTGATCTGGAAAAAATTAAGACTTGCTAATTGTTCTGTGGGAAACAGAAGAGAAGGAGGTGGGTGGGTGGGTGGTGGGCTTAGCTTTGAGTGTCAGCCAAAGCCAACTCTAAGCTCCTTTGAGGGCTACAATGAGTCCCTATTAACAACTCGCTGCTTTCTGAGGGCTTTTTTCATTTTGAGTTTTACACATTTCAGAAGCTTACACCCAGAGAGAGACTTACACTGACCTACAAAGCTTCAACATTTAAATATCCCTGCTCAGTGACACTCACGAGAACATGCTGCGCACTTACCTCGCCGTGATTGAAGAAAAAACACAGCGTGGTAACAATGCCACCCAGCCGGCTGCCACTAGAGGAAAAGAAATGCAGTGAAGCCCGATAGAAGAGGCAGAGCAACAGACAAATTCAGAAAGGTCATCAGATTTTTCAAGAGCAGGCAAACCGCAAATCAGTTTTTCTCTCTAGCTCTGACAACTGACTGCTGAGAAATGAGATGGACCATAGAATTGCATCACCTCCCTTCTGATAATCACCAAACCACTGACTGGATAGGAGCAGAGGTACCTGAGGTAGGAACCATAAATGAAGAACAGGCTCATCATCACACCATTCAGCAGGAACACGCAGCTCACGTAGAAATATGCTGGGTCGCCCATCCCTAAACAGACACACAGATGGAATTAAGCTTTTTAATTAGTTGCTAATGGAGACACGGTGGCAGCAGACTGGAACCAGTGCTGGCCAACATGCAAAAAGCCCGGGAAATAGGTGGTAGGTGATATCTTTGATTCTTCAAAGCAGGTTTGTGTGGTGTTGCCTGTTTGACGTCATATTGAATAATAGGCAGGTTTTACAGAACATCTTCTTTTATAATTTGGACTGATTAAGCAGTAAAAATACATTGCACTGCGTAATAAGTATATCGTTGATGCAGCAAAATAGCTTTCTCTATTTGTACTGGTGGACACATGAAGGTTTTTTGTGAGCATAAATGGACTTTCAGTTTAGTCGGCACAATTTCCTCTCAGCAGAGCTGCCAGCACAGATTAGCAGGTACACAGAACAGATTGATAAGGCTAACAAGATATTTGGAAGTGTGCCAACATTACTAACAGCCGCTCCATCGCCATCTGACATATCACGGAGCAAACAGAAAAGGCAGCTTGTTCCGACAACAGCTCAGTCTCAAAACATAATAAAAAACTCTCCATTCTCTATTTTTACAAAAATAATGTACTGGCTGACAGTTACAGGAAACGTTCCTGCTCTCTGTCTGTTAGCTCTTATGCAAGGCGGCTTGCATCAGGGTTTATGTAAACACTGTGAAACAGCCAGTGTACCTCGACCCGGGGGTGCTTCGCTTCACTAATGAGACAGAGAGAGAAACGCAGACTGCAAACAGGAAAGATGACAACGGCTTCGACTTGTTTACTGTCAGCAGACTTACGGCGTGAAGTCCTGTAGGTTTAAAGTCATTTTGTTTTGTGGATGTTTTTTTTTAAATGCTGTAGTGATACTATGTGCTTGCTCTGTTGTGTGTTAACAAACGAGTGTTTGCAGATCAGACTAGAGCTCCACAGTGACCGTGTGTACCTTCACAGCTGTCCACAGGACTGAGCCCCTCTCCTCTGTTGATGGACCAGCACATCTTTGTGGGAATCCCAAAAGATCCCATTACACCTGTGTAAATCCGGTACCAGCTGGCCAGGACCACCTGGAGATACAAGGCAGGGAGCAGGAAGATCTGTTCAAACATGTCCTGTGTCTTTGAAGAGGACACACACTGCAGACCATTACAATTCCAGAGCCGTTAGATTACCTCCTCTCCTCTTTTTGTTTTGTGGATTTTGCCACAATTGATCCACTCCAATAAATTCCATACAAACATGCTCTTGGGTTTGGTACAAACAGCAGCTGCGGGCTGCACGCCTCTGTGTTTTCTCATTTATAGACATAAAAATTCAATCATATATCAAGAAACTACAATAACGCTGCAGGCTTAAACCAGAAGACATTAAGATCAACTGTAGGCAGTCAGTAAGTTAAGGAAAGCTGCTACTGTTACAGTATGAAATATTCATGCATTTTTCAAGCCTTGCTGTCTGAAGAGAATAAAAAAGTGATTTTGAGTGATTTTAACAATATTGTTTTAACTCAAAATAACAAATATAAAGATATATGCAAAATAACAGCAAAATGACTAAAATGTACAACAATACTATTACACTGCTAATTCTATGAGGAATAAGTCAACGCTACCTCTGGGTAGAGATTAAATCGCTTCAGTGTGTTGATAACAAGGGGGTACTCTGTCAGCTGATCGTTCATGATCATGTGGAGGCCATCCAGGAAAGAGGGAGCCTCAATAATGGTTTTGTAATAAGAATAATAAAGACCCTGAAAGACAAAGAAACAAAAAAGGCGTGCGCGCACACATACACACACACCAGATTAAGGACAATCCTGAATGGGAAAACAGATTGACAAAAATATGGGAAACACTTCAACAGAGAGAGAGAGCAGACTGATGCAGAGACACAAAATCAGCCACTAAATTTAACTCTACAACAGACAACTCAGACTGAAGAAAGGCTCAGCAGATGGCATTGGCTCACACCTCACATGACAGCACACAGCAGGGCTGAGGCACGAAAATCATTCTCTTTGCATATAATGTAATCTTGGCCTTAAGTCTCATCTGAAAAAAGAGGGCATAGAGCCCACACTGCATGTCAAACAGCAGCTTTCATCCGTGATGCTACATTAAATGACACAAATTTACTATTTACTTCATGTTTGCATAATGTTGGTGAGTGGCAAATATTTAAGCTATTTTAACAATGTTGCAAATATTGTAGCTACTTTCAAAGTTTGTGTTTGTCAGCTTCTCATCAATCACATAATAATATGGTCATAAATCTATTCTCCAGTAGGATAATGTCGTGAAATATAAAGCCACAAACAAGGGGTCCTGTCCACCATGCTATAGCCTCTACAGAGCACTTCCTATCTTTATATATCACCAAGTGAGTGCTCTCTGCCTCTCTGATTGGACACTGTGGCAGGTTGCACTGTAAGATATCATGTCAAATTAGCAACGGAATCGACATTTATAAGCTGAATATAATCAACAAATCCTTACATATTTAATCAGGCTGAAATGTCAGATACTTCCTTGTAGCAGCTTCACAAAGGTGCAGAGTTTTGTTACTTACTTAACATCATTGTCAGTTCGTCCCTCATAAACACAAAGAGCGATTTACCATTTCTGTTCGGAAAGCCATTTCCTTCTCCAGGTTAGACAGGTGGGAAAAGTGTCTGTCATTCTCAAATAGCTGGAATAGATGATACCTGATCACGGGGACACAAGAAAAGAGTTAAGAGCTGCATCCACAACTCAACACAGCAGTGATGTTTGAGTGAGCGGACAACTCACCAGTGCAGATATCCAGACAGAGCAGCTGTGAACAGACACAATTAACTTTCACTGCTGCTAAAGCGAATGCAAGACCACCCCAAGCAGTTTGACCACACGAGTAAGCATAGTGGAAAAGACATTTAAACATTCGTTTCAACTTTGTCAGAACAATCTGTTAAACCAGTGTGAAGCTGGTGTGTCATAAATTCAGAAAACAACAGGCTACTTCGGAGGGTAAGTAGCTAACTGATAAGCTAGCGTCTGTGTGAGCTAACGTTAGCCAACTGATAAGCAGAGGAGATAACTTAATTTAGCGCATCCGCTAGCGCTCACTAACGTGCTCAGCGTTAGCACCCGTTAAGCTAGGAGTGCAGCGCGAAGCTAACATGCTAACGCTCGTAACTTACCGAGGAGAAGAGTGATTCCCAGCTTCCCCGCCGTGGAGGGAGTTAGCCCAGGCTTGTGTCTAGCGCCGGAGAGTCCGTTTGGATGAGAGCTACCGAATGCTTTGCCCTCTCTGCCCGCCCGCCTGACGTTACTTTTGCCAGGGGGAAAAGAGACGAGTGGGCTCTTGTCGCGGTCAGCCTGGGTCGCTGGACTCTTCCCGGTCTGCTTTCTGTTTTTAGACACCATGATTTCTAGGAAGAGTCGTGGTTAGGCGGAGGAAAGGCGTCGAAAAGCCCGACGGGTGTGAGGTGAGCTACACAGCCCCACGCTGGCTCCTATCTGGTCCTCGGATCTGCCCTCTTACTACCTGAGGGATGCTTTCACTGGATCCTTGGTTCAAACGCTGGTAGAAATCTTATGAAGTTTCGCCCCCTGTGGGACGTTCTCGGTACTGCAGCGGGCTTCTGCCGGTTACTATGGCAACGACCCGTGGCGGGTACCATGCTGTTTAATTTATTACAGAGCAAGATTGTGGAGACAGAGCTGCTGCACTGCCACACACAGAGTTCACAACTTCCTTGTCATCTTTCAGCTGAGTTGCAGTGTCAGGCCTCCGCAGACTGCGGGAGATGGCCAACGTAAAAGTCAAGCAAGCACAGGGGAAACATTAAACTCCCTGTGCCAACAGGACTGAGTTGAATCCAGGACAGTATTAACTTTGCTACCACTGTGCCGCCCCACCTAACTGTTCACATGACATTAAGTAAAATGTGACAGCCTAGCCCGTCATCATCTATGGACTTCTGATGCTCATGTGATTGCTTATTATAGTTGCTTTCAACACTGAGTCACTTAGATTCTTGTGGTTGTCCATTTTGCCGCCTAATATTCTTTTCCTCCGTGAGTGGTATTGATGTTGTGATAGGCACCACTTGCATCTTAGAACCAGTAGATGTCCCTAAAGAACCGCAGTTTATTTGCATCCTGACTCACACTTCATGCAGCATCACACTGCGCTCACTCTGTTTGCACTGTAAGATTTTAACAACTTCCCTCGTAGCAAGGAAATTTAAAGGCATCACATGAAAAGCTAATTTCTTTCTTTTGTTTTTTTAAATGTATACATTTTTCTGTATAAATACTGAATATCCTTGTTTAAACAGACTTTCTGTTTGCACACACACATCTGACAGGATGCTTATTGTTACACCCCCTGCAGCAGTTGTCGTTGAAGTGACCTGCATTTGTGCCTTTCACACTTTGCCTCCCCAAAGCCATGTCTGAAAACCGCTGCCACATGTGGACACGGCATAGTATGAAACCTAATCCCCTAATGCCACATCCCTCATCGAGAACATTCAATTTGTAACCCACTAACCCCTTGTGGTTGCATTTTCTCAAACTCCAGGCTGAGTTCTGGCTGCTGTGCCCCGGCCAGAACACAATAACTGAGGTTGGGCGGCCATCAGGACTGTTGGAAACTTACAAACTGAGATGTTGCAGGGCAGGACAATGGTGAAGGACAAGTTAGTGAAATTGTTAGCTCAGCTTGTGATTACACTGAGGGAATTTGTTTTTACAACAAACACACTGAGCCAGAGGCTCTGGCTGTGTGAAAGTGTGGGTGGGTACAGTCGGGCGGGGTGACGACACCTTCTGTCCAAAACATTTCATGGTGTGTGTTGCTTAAGGGGCGTTCTGATAATTAAAGACAGCTGGACCAGACAGAAAAAGCTGTGACCGTATTAAAGTATATCCACAGCAACGGAAAGAAGGTGGTAGATTAATGTCACCTAAGTTTAGACTCCAACCAGGGGACTGCGCTCACACTTGTATGCTCTGCTGCACCAACTAGTCCCAGACGCCTGCAAGAACCGAGTCAGTGGAGCAGGAGGAGTCATGCTTGGACGGCAAGGGGAGTCATGGATGCCAAAGTAACCAAGGAGCAGTGGGAAGACATCTGTGTGTGTGTCTGTCTGCCTTTTAAAAATACCCGTATGCTCACTGTTTTCTTAAGGGAAACACATTTGTACGTGCACGTGTGTTTAGACTGTGGCTTGTGGGT
Source organism: Microctenopoma steveboyesi (assembly GCA_032359275.1). Lineage (NCBI taxonomy): Eukaryota > Metazoa > Chordata > Actinopteri > Anabantiformes > Anabantidae > Microctenopoma > Microctenopoma steveboyesi. The sequence continues at coordinate 2,058,260 of JAUMHF010000008.1, forward strand.
AGTTCTGCTATCTCTGTGAGGAATTTGTAGCTAGTGGCATTGATCCAGTGGTGGTGATGTTAGCGTGTTAGTCAGTTCATCTCAACAACTATTTAAAGGATTAATCTGACTTAAACTACTCACTTTGGCAATTTGTCCTCAAACATGTCCAGGATGACATTCTGCTTAGGAGAGAGTTTAAATATTCTCAACCTCCTAAAATTGTCTCTGTGTCTTCATTTCTGGCAGTATTCGACAGGGTCCTCACAAGTATGGGACAAACGGCCATTTGAGTGTGTGCAGGCAGAGAATGGGACAGGACACGGGGAGGAATTAATTTACGAGGCAACTGGCTCCCTGTGTTGCCGTGACATGTTTATTACTGAGCAGAAACACATGCTGTCAATGATCAACTCGTTGTTCGAACATCAGTTATCTCAACATTATGCCCATTAGTATTCTCTGGAAACCAATTCAATTAGTGCTCTCCGGGGGCCGCAACACCACATCAGTCAGACTGCAGGAGAGTGCTGGTTGCAGCCAGGCGGTGTATGTACATGATGGAGAATTGAAATTGCCCATCTTCTGGAGGCCATTTTAGTGGTCGGTAATGTGTGAGTAGACTTAAAATCAAAATTAAAATTGAGGAATTTCACCTTGGATACTGCGGTTTGAATGATTTCTATGGTTTGCAAGATCATTTTAAACAACAACAACGGACTCCAGTTTCACTGTGGCAAAGCTGAGCACAAGCCATGATGTGTCATAGCTGCAGTGCATTGTGATGTAATTATGTGGGTCTGTGTCCCTTTGATTTCTGATGTCAAAGAATTTCTGCTATAAATCATTAAGACCACTATAAACACTGTGTCTTTAACTCAGCTGCTGCAGCTGTAGTACTTTCTCCCCCCAGGTCGTCATGGCATCACCTGTTTTAAGTGTACAGAACGATGGCCTTGGACTCCTCTTAAGACTCCCTGGTAACACAGCTGCCTGGATTAGCAGCGCACCTTGACCTCCAGCGTTTGAATCCCTCGCTTCCCGGGACAAAGCTGTCTGCCAGTTCATCTGCTGCTCCGCTGATTGGGAGATAAACCGAGGAGCTGGACGGACTCTGGTGCCGTTTCATTAAAGGAAAAGTGCTACCAGCTCATTTAATTTGCTGACTAATTATTTATAACATAAGTATTAGATTCTCTGAATTGTGTCCGTCAGCTCACATTTTACAGTTAGTTGTTTGTTGGCATGAATTACAATTGTAAGACATAGGTTAAAAATTACTATGAAATGCCCAGTGCCTGTTGGTTTAGTCCATTAAATCTACAGTATGTAAAGACCTTGAAAAGACATTTTTAACAGTCCAATATCTATGAGCGCAAAAAGAAAAAAACAGGTAGCGGGATGAGAGAGAGGACATGATTAGCTTAAGCCAGTGCAGAAAGATTGTTTCCTTTGGCCCAGTGCTGTGATTTCCTGCCCTGTGATCATCTTTTCCATATGATTAGGCCGATGTGCAGAGCATGCAGTCACATGACAGGTGTTTTGCTCCGCGCTGGCTGTGCGGAAAAATGGAGCAGAGTGGCAACAAAGTGAGCAGGTTAACAGAGGATTAGCTGCCCAGAGGAATACACACAGGTGAAGTGGTTTAGCTGCAAAGACTAGATTTGTGTTATCATTGTTAGTATTGGCTCCATGCCTGTATTATGGTGAATTCTATCTTTTAATAATGGAAGATCTACAACTGAGTTCAAACATTCTCCAAGACTTTCAAAAAAATGCACATTGAACAAAAATTATTTTCTTCCATATATGTTGTCACTTTCTGTGCTTAAAAATAAAACTGGTCCTCACAAAATCACACACACACAAACACACACACACACACCAGCCATTAGAAGGGGCTATGTAATATAATTAGCCCAAATCAGTGACCTCCTTTTCAGACCCTACACAATGCCAGAGGGGCCCTGCTCTCCCCCAGCAATCATCTAACACACACACACACACACACCTTCAAACTGCCCTGGCGCCACCACCACTAAAGTCACCCAGTCAGGACCTTCAGTACACTGGACAGTGAAATGTCAGCAAAGTGGGACTGTCACAGAACACACAGTTGTTATATATAATATTATATGCTTCTATTTAGCAAGCTTGAGGCAAATTCAGGCTCTTTCAAAATAAGCCTGTTCTCTTGAAATTGTTATCTGAATTCACCCATCAGTTTGCACACTGTGTATGTATATTCTTCTTGCATTTGTTCGTTCATTTATTTAACTTTGTTTTTTATGTGAGTTTGTCCACACACTGTAGCTCACTGTGGATGAAAACAGGAAGTCATACCCACAGAACATGTTCACAGTAGATGGCTTTAAATGTATGAAAACAAATGGCAAAGTGTAGAACCATACATGGCAGCAGTCTGTACACACCAACAGGAACATGTTGCTGTACGTGTTCTCACAGAGGACTGTGAATGAATTGCCTATTCATTTCCATCTCTCCCTCTCTCCCCTTTCCTAATCTCTTTGTCTGCCTGTGTCTGTGTTTATTTCTCGTTCACTCCCTTCTCTTTCAGTACTCCCTCTCTCTCTCATTACCACAGAGATTTTTGACTAAGCCTCTTACTGTTACAGGCGTACCTGATCAAGTACCGGGGAAGCAATCTGGAAAGCCAATTGCTTTAATTGAGGTGAAGAGTCCCTGACCACTCGGGAAAGGGGGGAAACCCTGCGCACAGTGCGTGAACGCATGTGTGTATGTGTGTGAGGCCGCTACACACTCGACAAAGTTCTTCTGTCACTTGTCAACACCCTGACGGTTTAATCTTTCCTGCCTGTGCTAGTATTAAAAGATTATGAGCGTTCTGCATGGCTTCATGCATGCCGCATAAGGGGCTGTTTCTCCCAGGGCCCCTCAGTTAATACTCAGGGGTGGCGAGGTGGAGGCCGATGAGGGAAGAGAGGCCTCGAGCGGTGGTGGCCGTGGTGCTTTCAGGGCATCTTTATAATTTCCTCCAGTTCCTGATGCAGCAGACACTTCGGGCTGTCTTTTCTTCTCTACCTGTTATGCCTCAGTCATCACCGAGTAGTTGTTGGAAATGATACACAGAACTACAGAACACTTTAGGTAATTTCATCAAACCTTCTTCTCTTTTTTATGTACAGTCTGTGGTTCCATTACATTATGTTGATGTTGACGAATTAAGAATAATACTTCAGACACATTCACTCATTTCCACTCCACACCACTTACTTACCTGAATACAGCTAATGCTGCACAAATAACTCATACATGCACTTTTAATGTGCTAGTATTCCATACTAGAAGAATATTTGTTGGAATTGTGTACTTCATGGTTTCCATTAAATGCCTTTATGTTCAGTGCCAGTGCAGAAAGTAACAGCGGAGTAAATAACAGTAAGTAACTCAGGAGTTTGCATCCCATTATTATTTTAGCATTATTTAGCTGAGCCAGAGTTGAGGCCATGCTACTAGGCGCGGTCTGTGAAGATTCTCATTCATCAGTGTTTAGTCATGGCAACTGGACTTCTTTCTTTCTTGTGTTAATTAGCACAAGATAACATAAAGTTCAGCTGAGATTGATGGGGTTAGAGGTAGTTTGATGAATGTCAGGATGGCACAAGAAGAGAAGTCAGGCAGGAACCTCTGAGATCATCCTCTGGGGACCAGGAATTCCCGTACGCTGAAATGTAAACTAAATGGAAAGATTTTTTTACTGTGTGAGCTTCAGACAAACATTGACACAGCGCCTCCCTTCCCGTCTGTCCATCTATTTGCTTGTCCAGCAGACCATGTAAGGAGGCAGAGTGTGTGTGAGCATTTGCATTTACACATTTGAGTCCAGGTAAAGAACTGAGGTGTAATAGGATCTTTCAGTGCCTCGGCTGGCTGGCGTGCTGCAGTGATCTTTCAGCAGTTGGGCACCCTGCTAACACCTCGCCGCACTGCACTCCTTCAATTAGCAGTTTATTATTGTAGGGGCCTTCGACTTCGGCCCCCGAGGCGCTGATAGCTACATGCCAATACCGCTACCGACAGCCTGTGAGCTTGTGTGTGTGAGAAGACTGGGTGCCAGATTGCAGAGTGACACCTTTCAGCAAGTTATAGATTGTATGTAAGTTCAGCAGAACAACGTTCTCCATTTGTGCTGCATATGTTTGTCAGTTTGCATTCTTACCTTTATATCCTACCAGGTGTACAGTGGGATGGCAAAATGGACAGTACACAGGTTTTTCAATGTTGGTAAATTAAGTTATATACGCTCTGATTATAAATCTATAAATGTGAATGAGATGTGCTCCCTCTGGGTGAATTAGCCATTACCCCCACCCCCCACACACACACACACACACACACATCTTTATAGGAACATTGTTAAACAGTTTTTTAACGCTGACGATAAAATTCACTGAGCTTCACCACTTCCTGGCTTGAACCCTTCGTTAGTAGGTTGTTATTAACGAAGGGAAAAGAGTCCACACAAAATTATTTAAGTAAATTGAACATTTTTCCAATTAGTATTAAAAGCAACTACTTGTTGTTTTAACTACTTAGCTGGATAAACAAAACTGAGTTAAGTTCAGTTTACTTAAACAACCCTGTCTCCTAAAAAATACATACATAATACACAACTAAACGCCCAGTTACGTTTTTCTACAGAACAATATTTGCAACCCAATTATGTTTTTGTATAACATAATTAAGTTGGTAAACTTAAAAGTCCCCAACGAGGTTATGTTTAGACAAGAACAATACTGAGGTTAGGGTTGGAAAAAAGTTTTTTTAAATGCAGACGTTGTGTTTATATAGACAGGACTGATCTACTGTATGATTAGGGTGTTCTTTTTTTAGTGTTAGTGGGGTAGAGTTAGAACGTGGAATTGGAAATTATTTTAGTCGAAAGTGGTCTTTGGATGTTTACAATCAACAATTTAGAACAAACTTATCTTCTGTCATTATCTTTATTGAATTTATATCATCGTCTCTATGAAAAAGTCCGTTGTTGAAACAATCTGTCATCATTAACATTAAGTCATCAAAGAGGAGCATAACAGACAGTGATCAGCATTCAGTATTTCAAAAGTGAAAAGATTGACATAACGTGTTGTATAATTATTTCTTCTTATTATTAGACATTTAAACTTAGTTTAACTTTGTATTGTATTGCACATTTGCCACACCCTGCCGCTCTGAGTGGGTTAACACACATTACTGACAAGTTGTAGACTTCTCCCTTTTGTTTTTTTGCATGATCACAAACTATGCACACACACACACACACACACACACACACACACACACTCTGAGCTGTGCCCCCCTCCCCTGCCTCTCCTCTCCTGCCAATGCGCTGCTGGTTAGATATTGTTAGCATTCCATTTGCCATTTACATTTTCTCCGGTTGACATAATTGAGGAATGGATGCTCTTATGAAAATTAAACTCGCAGTCCTCTTGGGTTACTGTAACCCTGTTAAAATGTAATGAGATTTTTTATGCGTCGTCTTGTGATTTTTTTATTAAATAGAATATCAGTATGACTAATTCCCTGGGCCCAAATGTGGACTAGGACACCGCATTATTGATAGGCCAGTGCATAAGTGGTCTCTCTTGGTCTGCCTCTAATGGCCTAATAATGCATTATACCAGTATCAGTGGGCCTGTGGCTTGCAGTGCTTATTGTCGTTATTGAAAACACCTGGGTGGACCATTCATCAAGGTTAAATCACCAGGGCCCATCCGTTCATTAGGCTGTCAGTAAACATCTTTATTTAGTTTCGGCTGCCGATACTGACAGAACAGAGGCATGAGGGGCCCTGACGAGCAGCTGCGGCCCCCTGAGCGTCCAGGAAGTCATGAGGACGCGGCCGTGGCGAAGCTCCCAGCCTGCGGTTGGTCCACAATTGTTGGACCGAACCTCCCCCTGTCAATTGGACAGATTATGAAGCGGAATGGATTGGGGTGGACGTTCCCGGAACGGAGGCAGTTTTACGATAGCTGTGCATCACTTGTGCATATTTATCTTCTCTGATGATTGTTTTGAGTGCAAGCAGCAGGAAAGGCTGAAAAACTGTTGAGCAATCTCAGAGAATTTGAAGGCTTTTTCTTCTCATGACGGATGGCTCCAGGCCCTAACGAAGAAAGATCCGCCTGGTGGAGCGGCCAGTGCAGAAATGATTAACCTCATTGTACTTAAAGAGCACCCTGACAAATCATCACTAAGCGGGAAGCTGTCTTAACATATTCATACAGATATTAAATAGCTCTAATTTAAAACACATATGCCTTCTATACCTTACAAAGGACAATTTATGGCAAATTATAACTGATGCTTAAAACCCAGAGTTTAATCATTACATTTTATTGTTTTAGATTTTAACTATATTGCTTTGATCATTACACACAGTATTTACATCATTATTTTTTAGCAGTAGTATTTATATCATATGCATATTTGAGTTTCAGCTGTCTGGAGTCACGTGACAACTTCAGTGGACTGATTCATCATCGGACCCTTGACACGCACTCATCTTCACAGTTCAAATCAACTGTAATTAAACTTTTTCTGTTTAGATGTTTGTTTAAACGCTGACCAACACACCTGGCTTGACTTCAATTTGCTTTTTCTTTAGTAACATTGACAATGGTGATGTTAACTTTCAGGCCACATTAAAAAAAATTGTTAAAAGACCAAGATTAATTAGTTTTCTTCACAATAAAATTCGCTACAACCACAGGACTCTTGGAGCAGAATTGGACAATTTAATGAATAAATTAGGCAGTTTTGAGAAAATTACTGACGTCTACTGGTGTGTGTTGTCACACAAATTGAACCTAATATGCTTGACCATGACTTTAACGATTAATTCAGAGAAAATACAACAAATTAAGCAGATGGGAAAAAGTTTAATTCCTTAATTATAATAAAAAAAGAAAAACAGAGGACCCTGACTCTGCCTTATTGGTTTGGATTCTAATCTGGAAAATGGGCTAAAAATCAAATGCTGCCATCACTGCCTTTTAGTCGGTTCAAAATAAATGATGTGGGTCAGAATGAAGATTACAAAAGCATGGTGGTAAAAAATCGCTGACTTGTGGCCCAGTGAAACAAATGATGTGTTTCTTTTTCAGTTTATCACTGGCTTGCTGCAAAATGCATATTTACCAGAACCACCGGGTAGATTTCTGAGTAAATGCACATTTATTTTCCTTTTCTTTCAATAAATCACTGTTTTCTATAACAAATGGCAGCAAACTGAATCATTTATTTTAGTGGTCCTGTCCTGAAACTCCTGACTTTTCAAATACATAATTATCTGCTGAATACATTACCACTTTTCCAGTAACATCTGACTGACTCAACCGTTTGGATTTGAACCAAAAATTTTGTCTTGTCAAACTGTTGGATTTCTGCCTTCACGTGAGACATCGACGCTTTTAGATCCAGGCCTAAACTAACAAACAGAGACACTGAATGATGAATTAATAAAGCAAGTGAAGCAAGTACTGCTTACTGATTAGTAAAACTATTACACTAAAGTTATTCTGATTAAACCTACGTCCACACGTCCTGAAACAACATGTTGCCTGACACTTCACAGTCGCATGATGAGTTATGATGATCTATTTTTACACTTTGTTTAATTGTAATTCATTGTCATTTGTAATGTGCTAATAATACTCTGTGGTCCACAAATAAAGTTATTTAAGACAAGCTGAGACTGAGTAAGATCCAGTGAAATTATTTTAGTTTTGACATGTATGTACATGTGCCTTGCTTAAGTCATCTGACCATAGAGAAACACAAGTAAATATAGACAACACAAGGTGCTTTTGCCTCTGCAGTCTGTGTGCAGCATGTTCTTCTTCCACAGGAAACAACCAACCATAGGGTGGTTGTTGAATTGATGTGACGAGCGCCTCTTCTCCTGCCAGCTTCGGGACACACAGCCTGGATTCATGGGAACCAGAGGTTCCAGGGAACCATATATCTCTCAGAGGCTAAGGGCAGAGGGGCATTAAAGAGCAGCCCACGTCTGTCACTGAGCTGGGCGGGCCACCGCACTCTCAGACCAAACACAAACAAACTGCAACAGCTGGACTCTGGGAATTCAGATACACACACCAAGTTGTATATGTAGGACACACATGGCTCACACTCACAGCCCACGCTCAGCTTCTTTTCTCATTTCTGTGCTGAGTAGAAGTGTTTCCTGGAGAAGCCACACATACAAACATGTACAAATTAGATTTGAAGATTGAATATGTCCATATAAATGAGCCGCAGGGGTAAAAGCATAATGTGAAATAACGTCTGCATGAATGCAAAGTTCCTGTGTTGGGCTGAGTTTATCTGAGCACGTCTGGCTGTGTTATTCCTCCACTGACCCCTAGAGGGAAGTAACAGCATGAAAAGCCTCCTGATCTTAAACACACTCAGGGCAAAGCTCAGCAGAGAGCAGAAAATATTTAATCTCTGGAAAACCTGAGCAAAGTTATCAGAGACATAAAGACAAAGAGACAGCAGATTTCCTTTCTCACCTTTCGATTGGATGTTTTTGTTTCATATCTGTGTGTCACATAGAGAATTTTTGGATTTTATGTTTATGTTGTGGTATCTTTATATAATATAATATTTTTTTATTAAATTAAACACTGAGACAAAAATGCAAAAGGAAATAATAATAATAATAATAATTATTATTAAAAATAATAATAACAAAATTAGACACAGCTGTTTCCTCCACTGTGTGTTTTCTCATTCAGTCTATTAAGGTGTATGTTAGATTTTTGTAGCTTGTGCTATTAGTCACATACAGTTAGCCTCAAACTTACTGAAACCAGTTTTTCCCTCTCACAGGGCAGTGCCAACATATTTTTCCAAGCGCCTGCAGAAAGATATGAACAATTAAAAGCTGTTAAGTGACCTTGTTTGGCAGCTGCAGCGCACTGGTCAGCAGCGACAGCAGTCAGCTCTCCTGGCACAGATAGACTGACCCAACCGGGGCCCCTGAGAACTTCTGAATGAGTAAAATGATTTGATTATGTTGAGGCTAATGACGAGGGGCATACTTAAATCCATCTGCACAGTTTTCTTTGCTTCTGCCCCTGATTCAGCGCGCTGTCAGCAGCTTGTTAGACGGGTTTTTACTGCAGCTCGCTGCCTCGTCAGATGAATACTGAGAGAGAGAGAATACAAGAGAGACCGGAGAGTGGAATAAAAAAAGGATGTATTTATTATATTGTATGGTCTGTGCCTGTGGTCATTAGAGGTGACAGAATATGTTTCCTTTGTGTTAGTGTTGATGAATCTAAGTTTTCTTTCTAACTATCTGTAAGCCATTGATTTCTATACATTTACATTTATTAACAAGAAAAGTCACTAAAGACTCCCTGTGTCTCAAATAAAACATGCTCAGGTGTCGTGTCGTTAATGCAAAGGACAGAGTGAAGAACATTGAGTCACAGAGTAAATGCTGTTGATGTATATTTACACACACAGACACTGAAAACGTTCAACGTGTTGTCCTCGGTCCGTCACACAAAGTTTCACAAACAAGCAAATCGCTTTGCAAAGATTGTGCAAGGGTTCAGAAGATATTTGACCATCTGACAGTGGCCTTTGGGAGAACTTAATCGCTGAAATGAGAGAAATGAGATTATGGTGTGAATGCTACAGCCATGAATGCGTGTTTGCATTTGTGCCAGCCTGCTCGTCATGATAAACCAGGAAAATAAAAGCGATGTCAGCATACCAACAATCATCTGTGTCCCTGCTGATGTGAACGTCAATACAGACCATATGGAGACATACGGTCTCCTCTCCTGTAATTGACACAATTTTAAAATCAGGGCCGAGGCTGAACGTTCAGCTGCGTGCCGAGCTCGTCCCGCCCCGCAATTTAACTGACATATCAAACAAAGCCGGTGACTGACAGACAGTGACCTCTCCTTCCTGCCCGTCAACACAACAAAGACACTATCCATTCACAGACAGCTGCCGCTCTCTGCAGAGCACGGGGACACCTCCCGACCCCTCTGAAACCAAACAAATTACTGTAAAGAAAAGAAAATCACATTAGGGACGAGAGTGGATGAGACGAGAAATCACGGTGTGTTGTTCTACCATTAGCCCTGCTATTGTTGTAAGGGAAGCTGGGTCTGCTGGGAGCTCTGTGAATGGTCGTAATACACAGGAACAGCTCTTCAGGACAATGATCGAAATCATTTGTGTTGTTTTGTTGTTTCCATCCAGCAGATGCATCATGTCCAGTCAGTGCATATCAGTTGTCCAGTTACTGTCTCATCAAATGTGTGTGTTTGTGCGGTAAAGTAATAGCAGATGTTGGTCACCTGCTTGTAAACCTGCAAAATGCATTAAATATATGCGTGTAATATATTACATATATTTTTTCTCCATTACTTATGCCTAATCTTGTTTGAATATGTTGGATGTGAATCTGCCTAAAGTTAGAGCCACTAATATGAAAAGTCAATTATTTAACACAATTATTCCTCCAAATCATAAATATATGTATTTTAAGGTATTTAATTTGACATCATTGCTGGGATGTTAAAATATCTCAGGTTGCTTGTTTGTTCTTTTTTAGGGGAGAATAGAAATGCTTAAAATATCAGCTGTCAAATCTCAGTCCTCAAAAACCACAATCAATCAACTTTTCTGCATGTACCTGCTCATGTGCTTGCTTTCTTTTTTTGGGGGGGGGGGGCTCTTTGCACCACAACCTTCAACATGATCATCACTTCTTTGCCCTGCGCTTCGTGTGTCGCCGCAGCGAACAAGGCGAAGCGAGCGAGCACACACAGCGAGATGGAAGAAGAAGAAGATGGAAAGAAAGCACATTTCACCGCGTTCAGAAAGACTCCATCGGCGAGGAGCCCCCCACACTCTAATCACATTATCCAAGAAAACTTTTACTTATGGCTAATGGAATTCGCTTAAAATTGAACGGCTGGGACAAAACCAGATTTGCATTGATCCAGATATGTATAGAGCCAAAGTCAGTCTATCTATTCTGTGAGGGAATTAAAGGCCGCTAAGCCTATAGAGCCAGACTGTATAATCCTATGTTAAAAGATCAATACTGCCTGGAACCCATGTGAGCTTCCTTCATTGTGTTTCTGCATGAACATAACCCTGTTATATACATCTGTGTTTTTTTAATCCAGATTGTATATTTTAACTGTAAATCCCCTGGTTTGTGGGAACTGGCGCTCCTCTGCTCGTCTTTGGCCCTCGTTCAGCATGAAGGAAGGGCTCTTTGGGAACAGTTAATGGGTGTGGTGGGGGTTTTGGAGTCAGACTGTTAACACCGTACAAATAAGCCTGGCTGCCCGGCGTTTATTTAGTCTGATACCCATCGTCTAATGTGCCCCCTGACAGCTTTAACCCCCGGGAATAGCAGAACTGTGCTCGTAGCCAATATGGGATGGGTGCAGCTCTGACTTCAACAATCAGAATCCAGCTGGATATGAAATACAGCTGCGGTTTCAAAGTAGCACATTTGCAGGAAAAGCCTATCGTCTGTCTTCATGTTTTTAACCCCAAAGAGTCCATGTCACCATGGCGCAGCACCAGGAAAGTGATCTTTCCTCGCATGTGCTTCACATGAAGCCCAAAAGGGAGATTAGCTAAATGGTCAAACCTAATCAAATGACAAGGTTTTAACTGGGTGACATTGATCAGCTGGGGAAAATAATTCCTCCTGGCAGTCCATCAATCTCATCCATATTCACTCTCCGCCTCCAACATCTCAATGGTTCCCCTGCAAACCCTGAGAATGTGCTAAATGACCTCACACACTGACAGCACTGCCACACACACACACACACACACACACTTGATAGTGACCTCATTGATGAGCCAGCTCCTGCCAATACTGTAACACACACAGACTCATCAGTCAGGAGGTCACAGCGTCCCCATCATCATCACGCCGGCCGAATGAGCAGTTGCAGCAGCGTAGCAATGACATTGGCCATCAGCAGCGAATCTGATGACTAAGTAATCCAAATACGAGATTTGTCCCTCTGACTCTCCTGATCCTAAGTGCCACTCCACACAAATGGGGCCCTAAGAACATAATAACTGCACAATTGCTTTTATAGGGATAGAGTTATTCAATTACAAGCCTCTGGAGTGAAGCGTTGCTATAACTGTACCCCGGCCGGACACGGAACCATTTTTATCATCTTTAGAAAGAAGGAATCTGAGGCTGAGGTTGACGCTGCTGTGAGGTTTATGTTCACATAACAGGGGTGAACAGTGATGCTGAATGGATTCTATCACCTCACTTTGCCTGCATTTGTGTAGAAGTTTCACCAAGCTGAGTGAATGCCTTCCGATGAAGACGAAAACACACCAGAAAGACCCAGATAGGAGTAAGTGTCACCTCAAACATACCCGCTGCACACATGGCCTTAAAAAATGAGCTTCGATTCTCCACTATCTTGCACAAGTCACATTTGGTTTTTCGCTTGCATATCCGGAGTCATCTTAACGTCACTAGATTTAATTCAGCTGGCACATTCAGGCCCATGTGCAAGTAATAGGAATAAATGGGTAGACAGCAACAATCTTTCCTGCAGTTTCATTTTCCCCGTGATCGTTCCAGCAATGAGGATTAACTGCTGCTGTACGGTGGACCAGGTCAGCTAAAATAATGAGCGTGTTTGACCATTCTTCCTCAGCTCTTTGGCATCATTCACTCAGAGCTGTTGAAAGTCTTGAAGCAAGCTTGCCCTCTCCCCAACCCTCTACCTCCAACTTAATCCTGTTTGTCCCCGTTTACCAGGATTGAAGTGGAGAGGATCCCCGCACAGCCTCCCCCATTTAAAAACATTTCCTGGACCTTATCTATGCGCCTTCATCCAGGACAACTTCTATTACTTACAAATTACAGGCTCAGTAACCACGTTAGCCAGAGTCTTTGGTTCTGCTAGAAATCAACAGTGTTTCCAGGGGACAACAGCTCAGCCAAGGGCAAACCACAGCGGAGCAGGTCGTCCAAATACAGGAAGATGTTGAGAGTTGGGACACAAAATTGTTTAATAGTCCCGGATTCTCTAATCTGCTGTGGCTGACATGAAAGAATTACTCTTTCAAATTAGGAAATCAGTTTGTGTTTGTGCTTCTCTGCTTTTAAGAGACATATAGCAGACAAAATAAGCATTACAATTAAGAATGAATCATTCTCAGACACTTCCTGACGGACTGAGGAGTGAAAGGAGGAGTTGTACCTGTGAAGAATAACCCAGGGAAGAACACGTTCAAAGTGGTGGTTATAAAATCTGTCTGTCCTTTCTCTTATTGTCATTGTTACTTTCATGCATTACATTTAAATGTCACATTTTTAATATTAGATTATTATTTCTACAAATCAAATCTGTTACTACTAAGCTAGGACCACACATGTCAGACAGGTCTAAAGGAAAAACAGTCAAAGTGTGGTCGTCCATCCTTTCCTGCAGCCTCGGTGCTGATCCTGCAGCACAATGCCGGGATGCTGCTTTGTTTTCTCAGCAAACAAGCTGTGAATCAACAATGGGATGAGAGACAGTTCAACTTGATGAACTACAAAGTTTAAAATGGCTTTTTCTTCTTCTCCTTATAATCTGTGATAGACATGTGACTGTGATATCCTGTGGTAAGATAAAATGCACCCTGCAGAGGCGCAATATGTGGGGGCTCAGCTCTGCAGCATTATCTCTGCACTTTAACTGATAATTCACTAAACGTTTCGCAGAATTACAAATGTTTCAATCACAAAAGATGATTATCCCAGTTCTTTTATAAATGTCTCTGCAGCACAGAAACCAAACTTGTTTTGAACCTTTCTTGTTGTGGAGAAACGCTGTTGATGCCTCCCACAAAGTCAGACCTGGCATTAGTGCAACGCTATTCACTTTTAAAGGTTTTAGAGTGAGGTCCTCCCATGTAAACGATCAGAGAATTCCAGCAGTCTCTGCTTTGCAGCCTTTTAATTTTTGTCGTTTGTGATTATTAACGCCTAATTCCTGGTGCAGAGTCAGAGAGAGACATGGAGCAGAATATAATGCTATTTATGCACCTTTAAATGAAAACTTTTATTTATTTGAAGTGTTTCACGTCACATTTCCACTCGTCCTGTGAGGACTGATTTGTGGGGCCAGGAATAGTCTGTGTGATATATGAGTCTTTGATAAGTGCAGAGGTGTGGAGATCTCTGGACCAACAGGGCTGTTAGTTTGCTGCAGTGACCTAAAGGCCTCATGCAAGAGGGGATTAGGTTAAGCTAACTCTCAGTCATTTGCAGTTTATCTTGAAGTGGCTGTTTCTGCCGACTGCTTCGGAGCACTTTCAGCAGAGATGTTGGGTCTGGGAAGTTTCACATGGATCGAGGCTTTATTGTTGCTTCTCTTATGAACATACACAAAGGCATGTACCCATGCAGATGCATTTTTGTAGAGAGATACAGTGATAGGGTTAAAGTGCAGAGTTTACAGAGTTTTCCACCCTTAAACACAAACTAAATTCAAGAGTTCTTTAAGGCTGTTCTATGATTCATGTGCTTATTGTTGAGGAAAAACCTAGACTTGACAACTAGAATGTCTCGATGCGCACAGTAACCCAAGTTTAACCCTTTATGAATGGTACAGGTCCATTAATCAGTGGACAATATAACGTCAACTGTGACTGAACGCATTCTCTCAGGGGTTAAGGTTAGGGAAGGGAAAGTAAAAATAAAAATCTCACACACACAACATCCCTACATGTATGTGATTAACTACACACCTGCCTTGTCATCTCCACTTTACGTCCCTGGCACAAGGCCTTGAGGGCAACATCAAGAAGGTAGCTAATTAGCTAATAACCCGCTAATCAAATTGGCAGCCACCAGGTCCTTTAGAGGCTGTGGGTGGGGTGGGGGGTGGAGGGGGGAGCTATTAGCATCAGCGACTGTCATCAGAACTCTGATCTGTCCAATATTCAACCAAAGACATCAACATTTCTCTTCCAATGCTCCACCTTTATCCATTCACGGGCCCTGCTGATAACAGCCTCTCTGTTTGAATGAAACCTGCCTATTAATGTTTGCCTATACAGTAAACACACACACCCAGACACACAGACACACACAATGATGCGGCTACAGTACGCGCTGCCTTTAAGAGCACAGAGCTCTCCTCGCCTCCACAATTAGGCCTTTAATTTAGCTAATGGAGCATTAATGGAGAAAGAGGCTGCTGAAGACCCAAGCTCAGCACTATGTCCTCTAACACAACATCAAACACACATACACATACACACACACACACACACACACACACACACACACACAACGCTCACCAGCACCCAAACCCCGAACCAATACAACACACACAAATTTGATTTCACTAACAATAGTATCAGAATGCTGCTCTCTCTCTCACACACACACACACACACACACACACACAGGGCATCTCTTGACTAGGTCTACACAAACACATTTCTTTCTACTGTTGTGAGGACACTGACATAATGTTTACCCCCTTACCCAAACCCTATTCATGATAACTAGCTGCTGGAACCAGCACCGTGGTCAGATGTCCAGATGTAAGTCGGCGGTCTTACGAGGTATTATCTGAAACTGAAGCTTATAAAGTGGAGATTGCTGCTGCTCACTGTGTGCAAATTTCACTCGGCCAAAAGAAATCAGAACACAAACGCTTTGCACTCATTAAGATGTGGGAACTTTCTGCAGCCCTGTTGGGATCAGCATGGCGCCATCATCCCGCTTCTTATCACACAAACACATGCACACATGCACACACAGATACACACACACACACACACACACAGACACAGACACACACTGATGGTCAGGTGCCAAGTATGCACATAACCTTGTGTGACACACGTATGTCCAGTAGGGCTCTGCCTTGACCTTCACACTGAATCGGTCACGTGAAGCACTTGCAGCTCGTTCTTACATTTTGTCTTTAGGACATTTTGCCGGTATGAGGTCACCAGCCGAAACAAGCACGTTTCAGCGGCATTAGTGAATATCTGCCCTGTGTGCTGTGATAAGGACTCAGGGAACTACTCCCACAAAGCCTTGTTAGGTTGCATTGGAGTTTCCAAGGCATGACGATGATGGCAACAGCCATATCTGACGCCATGACCCTTTTCATGTCAGCCGCTAGCACTTCAATCTCTCTTTCTGCTGCTCAAACACACACATACACACACACATACATCCTCCCTACATCTGTAGATAGGGTTACTGCTCCAGTCTCCAGGCCTTCGATAAGGGGACCCCCTGAAAAAAAAGAAGGGGAGCAGAGAGTGTTTGTGGTGAGAAATGTGAGAGGAGAGTCTGAGTGTGGAAACCCAGAGAGAGAGAGTGTGTGTGTGTGTGTGTGTGTGTGTGTGTGTGCGTGCAGCCATCCTAATCTCCAGCCCCGGCTCCATAAACACTGCTGTGGCCTCAGAGAGCCAGATCCCGAGCAGCCATGCGGCTGTGCGGCTCCAAGTCTGATGCAACGCTTCACACCACGTTGCCGCCACAGCTGCTGCTCAACAGCAACAAACCCAGAGCGCTTGGCCTTATCTGATGATGTCATCAAATGCTGTTTCCTCAGACTGAAGGGAGAAAGGCGCAAAGCTGGCTTTATTACACAGTCATATACATGAAATGGAAAAAAAAGAATCATTCAAGATCAGTCAGTTATATATTTTTTTGTGCAGGAAATACAGCAACAATTTCATTAAAACTGGTAGTTTATTATAGAAAAAACTAAATGGATGCAGACGTTTGGAGAATAATAAAGAACTCTTTTAGTAGACTGCAGACGAGGCTACGGCAGCACGTTGGACGACTGATGAAATGCAGTGGTAATAAATGACCTGTGTCCAACAGATCACTTATCAGTTGTTACTGTTACGTCTTGTGTGAAACGCTGACTCCCTCAAACCACAGTGATGGTGTGCTCGCATCCATCACTTCTTCATCTTATCTCAAACGACATTCTTTTGAACATATTATTATTGTCTATGAATGTTTCCCATTCACGGAGAAACCAGATTTAGCTCAAATTGGCTGCCTACGTTTAAAGGAGGCTGTGATTGGTTGATACCCAACACATGGTTTGGTTGTGAGAAGCAGATAAGAGAGAGCAGACCAAATAAAGACCAGCGGTCTGTTAGCATTCCTCACATTTTTCGATATCCCCCTACCACACACAGAGACATTCCTCTGAGATTTCAGAAAACCATAAATATGGGTTTAATGTTTTTATTTTCCAACGGGAACCTAAATGGAACATGGTGTTGTGTGTTTTAAGTTCATTTCTCAGAGCGTGTGTGAGAGGCGCTAAAAGCTTGTTTCGTGTTCTAAAAATTACCTCGGATGCTGATGAGAAACCAGCAGCAGCGATGTGAGACACAGTTCAAAGACACACAGCAGTATCACAAACATTCACATGAAATAACTGTACTGTTAAACACAGATAACGAACACAATAACACAAGAGACTAAGGAGCAGCAGGGTAAAAATGAAAGAAATGTGGGACATAAACAGAAAGTGGGGTATCACTCACGTGTTGCTCGGTAAGTGAATGCTCAATTTAAGTCCCACCAACGCCTGTGTGGAGGAATAATCTTAATGGTAACATCTAATTAATGTGCAGCATTTCAGTCGTGTTGATGAATAAGTGTTAGTGTGAGTTCCACATGGCTTTCATTTAACCAGATGTTGATCATCAGCGTTTCCTGTGCAGCTCTGAAACTCTCTTTGAGTATTCGGGGTCTAGATGGATGTGAAGCTGTCACGTTTAGGACAAAAGCTCCAGAGTGGGAACTGCCATCAGCTCAGAACACGGTGCTGGCAAGGAAACTTTCTCTTCCTAAACAAAATACCAGGCGTCAAACACAACAATTGGTTGCTGCTGTAAACCCCCAGACAAAAACGTGTACGCCCTCTCACACTTTCGCTCATTCATGCCAGGGGAAGTAGGATGCTGTTCATTACAAGCAGTTGTTTTGCTTGTGTCAGATTTTATGAGTGAATTAGGAGATGTTGACCTCGTGTTCCTCGGACCACCCAGCCTCCACAGTCTGCATTCGTAGTGTTACGCAGTGAAGTAGCTCAGGCGGTCCCATTATTCAGAACAATCTTCATTTAATTCAATTATTGTAAAATCAAGCCAATGAAGATTCTCAGAAAACTGAAATGAGAAAGTTTTTTCTTCTCTGAAACTACCAAACTGTGAACGTTCATTTAGAAAAGAAAACCTTTCGTGCGCGTGTTAGACGACATGATTAAGTGTGTAATAATGCCTCTGTTCGCAGAAGTCATTGATAAGCCTCATCTCAAACCACTTGACAGCCATTATAGCTTTGATCTCGCAGGTTCGCACCTCCTTTGTGAGCGCACACATGCTGGTGGGGTGTTAACAGACGAGAGGGCCGCTGGCATCTGAGGATCCATTCACTTTATGGAGCATGAAAAATATCTGTTGTATCTATGGCACAAATTGCTGGGTGTCCCATTCATCTCTCCTGATCCAAATGGTGCGGTTGACAACACAACAGTACCTGTGTTGATGAGGGTGTAACTGCAACTAGGGCCCCAGGGAATCCACTGGCTGAGAGCCTCAAAGCCACACAAGAGGAGCTAAGCCCTTCTGAAGAGAGGCTGTCATCCTCTCCAGGCTGCACCTGTGGAGACTGGTTCTTCTCTCCAGTGGCCTGACCGGGAGAGAGAAGAGAGCTTTGGGAGGATTTGAGTGAGAATAGAGGATCCTGCTTTGCACCTTGACTCGGTAAAAGCTTTGAACAGGGCCACAACATTTAGAATCAGCCCCGAGGGAAGCGCTGCAAACGACACCGGAGCTTCCGCAGAGCGCGTACAGCTGAGCAGAGAGGAACAGGAGGATGATCGCAGCAGATAAACACACGGTCGGTTTTTGCTGAGCAGATTCTGAGAGAGGATCTTTCAGATTAACTTTTCAAATTGTAAGAAACTAGTAGATCAAATATCTACTTTATTTCCACATCTGAAAGGTCAATTTAATTAAACTTAAATGAACAATAGGTATTATTAATATTACTAACCTTTTTGTTCTTCTGTCTATTTTGTATATATTAGGTTCAAGTTGCAGAAAGTGAGGCTTATGCTTACACCATCCAGGAAGCAGAAGGGAAAAATAAAAACTTCCAAGAATCACAGCATTCACAGGCCCGACTGGCACACTAATTAATTTGACCTTTCCTAATGTGCGCCACATGAGGCAACGGTAAAGTCAGAAACCACATATTCAAACAGGATGTCGTCATGGGAAACTAGAGTTTTATCATACATAAAAAACAGCAGAGAGACAGATATAGTATATGTGGCACTAAACCTGCTTGTGTTTCCCAAGTCTCTATCCACAGGAGAGCATCTCACAGTCCGGTACTGAAGACGTGTTTACACACACTTAAGCCTCGTATTTATTACTGACAGAATTCCTGGGTACTTATGGTCAAACCACTGTATAAGTACCTAATGCAATCAACCACACATGCTCAAACTCTGACAAAAAGACTCACAGGCCGTTTTACACACGCGTTTTTTCCCAGAACATTTACTGTGTGTACTGCTCACATGTATTAGGCACATCAGAGAAACAAAACAGATCCACCTTTCAGCACACACTTTAATCCTCAGGCATCTAGATGTGGGACAGAGTATGAGAGGCTGTGGCTGAACTCTGCATCCTAGCTGGTCAGCACTGACAGACAGTTCTTTCTGTCCAAGGTCACCAGGTCATAATGTACATGAGCCACCTTTAGACAACCCACGAGCAGACGCAAGTGATGCTCCGCTAATCTGACGATGCTTCTTCCATCCACATCAATCAGTCTATGGATTGGTTCTTCAGTTATTAACATGTTGAACAACTACCATTTGCTACCCTGTAAGTTAAAGGGTTTGCAGTTCTCCTTGTGTATTGCCATAAATTGATCATGTCCTCCCGGGTGTTTTTATAAAATATTTGACTTTATATTTGACTCTTGCTTTGGGGAAGAGTGACCTGTCATATTGTCCTCCCAAACTCATAAAGGCTCTAATGTAGTTTTTGTTTTATTCTCTATCACAGTCTTCTCTTTTGAAAAACAGGATAGGACGAGGATCTGAGGATGCTGGAGGCTGTATGAACTGCACTGCAAAAAATCAAAATTACAAATAGCAAATGTGGTGCTAGATGTAAAATGTAAAATATGTAATCATACATGTAACAGTACTGCTTATTGATTACCCACATAGACCTAATTAACCCTCTGATATC
>JAUMHF010000008.1:2084045-2116106 GCA_032359275.1 Microctenopoma steveboyesi
GCAGGAACTGTTGATTACCTGGATCAGGTGTGTTCAGCCAGTCAGAAGCTGTAAGTGCAGGAATGGTTGGAAAACAATCAGGGCTGCGGCTCCCTATGACCGAACTTGCCTACCCCTGCCCTAGACGGATCGCCAGTCCATTGCAGGGCCCCCTAGATTTTTAAATCATGATTTTTTATATTTCTCAGCTGTTTTAATTTTCATCTTTTGATGGTGTGCAGTGAATATTATTAACTTTTTTAATAAATCGCTGGCCCAGGTCTCAGTTCAAATACTATTTCACCATTATTTGTTACAGTAAAATAGTTTTTTATACACAAAGACACACAAAGAAAAACTGTACACAAATTCCCCAGGTTCCCTCACTTCTGAAGAGAGGAGATTCCCCCAAAATAACACTTCCCCTCTCGTTTTATTTGTTTTTCAAAAATTGGGATCCACAGACACAGGGAACTGTGATGAGCCCTTTCCAATCAACAGTCTCCTTGTTGTTCATCACATGTAGCAACACTGTCCTCTGTGCATGTGTGTGTGTGTCCTGTTTGGTGTGTGTGTAAAGTGGCCGAATAGGACGCTGCTGTTCTCAACACTTGTTTCCTGGAGTCTGGACTATCAGCCAGATAAACAGCAGATCTTCTTCGGCAGGTCTGTTACAGGAACTGCTGTTCACAGGCGTTACACGGTTTTATCATCCACAGGGAAGCAGATAACTGACCTCTGCAGACCCCAGCTGAGTGTTAACAATAATTAGTAGTTTAAGAGCTATGATCTAACGGTGAAACGTAGGCACCTGCTCTAATTAAATACTGCAGAAGCTGGCATGATGTATGTCTTATTGTGGTTGGTTTATGTTTGATTTCAGCAAAAGTCTCAGTGATTCTTCATTGTGATAAATGCTGTGTGAAGAAAGGAACATTTTTATTTATTATTTCAAACAATGGTCCCTACAGCATGATGCGCACTACAGTAACCACTGCGCCACACAGAAGGCCTCACATTACCAACTAAAGCACATTTATTGTATTTGCACTGGAAAAATCACTGGATGCACTTGAACACACCTGCAGAAAAGATGTGCGTTACTCTTAGTATAGCTATGAATGCCCCCTCCCATTCCCATGAAGCTTCACTTCTATGTCCCCGAAGTTTTTTCTTCTAAAGTTACAGGTACAAGCCTGGGTGCATATGATGTAAGATAAGAAGTTAACTGCATAACTAACTGCATGCCCTGTGGTACTGAGAACTGTCGATCAACCGACACTAAACCATAAACATCTCTGAGGGTGTTGAGTAACCGAAACAATGATTCTTAAAAAATCGATGTGCATCACAGTAGAATCCAAACAGAATTAGCATCTATTCACTGTGTGCTCTCTCTCCCTCTCCTGTCAGCCCCCAGTGTGGGGGGATAACACCCTCCTTGCTCCCGCCACTCATGGTCCCTGGACCCCCTTATCAGTCCCCCCACCTCCAACCAGAAACACCCATGTCCTCCATGTCTCTAAAAATCCTGATAAGTGTGCTTATGTGTGTGTGTTTTATGATTGTGTCTCGCTGCGGCCCCTGTCTGTCTCCATGCTTCAAATGACATCAGTAGACAAAAAAAAAGAAAAAAAGTGTGTCTGGAGATGGTGTGTTGTCTTAAGGTTACCATGACAACAGCATCATCTATCCCAAGGGGGAGAAAACTGGAGGCTTATCATTCTGAGAAGCTTTTAAAAACTCAAAGAAAACTGAGTTGAGGCTTCAGGAAGCAGGGGCTGATGGGTAAATAGGTTAACCAGAACCCATCTCCGCTATTTACGACCAGTTCCCGTATACAACAGTTACTAACCGAGGTCACCGCGTGAATAACAATCTTTTTTTTTTCATCTTTTTTTACAGCGTCTCAGTGTGTTTACTGTCTTTTTGTAGATCTTGCTCCATTTTGTCTGCTAAATAAAACCTATTTAGAAATGATCTACATTTCTGTTTGCATTCACATTTGGTCTGTTTAGTTTGTCAATGTATCTGCATCTGTGTTATTGTGACTTTTCTTAAGTGGCTGCCACAACACCTCTTTCAGTTCAGTTTTAGAACCTCTTTGGGATTTATATAGTACTCAGCATGTGGTTTCCATGTTCAATTAGACCATTAAAACCCAAAAGTTCCCAAAAAAGGTTAAAATGTCACAAAGAAATGTATTTTGATAAAAGTCCAATGAAAACGTACTTGTGGTAAAATCTTTCTTCCAGGTGTTGATTTATCTGTATGTAGATTGTTGAGACAATGAAGTGACTGACACATTGTTTCCAACACTAGTTTATAACTATATGTATATAGAGCACATAGTGTAATAACCTAATGCTTAAAGTACTCTACGTCTGCTACTTTCTGTCTTTGTCGTCGCTTGTTCTTGTCTCCTTTTTCTCTGCATCGCCTGGTGTGTTTTATCCAGTGTGATAATGAAATCAGGACTGACAGAGCAACATCACAAGCTGTAGCTCTGTCGCCTTATTGGCCAATAAACAGAAAGTCATTCAAGCAGATTTTATGTACTATTTATATGAAATATAATATATAATTATGGCACATTATGCGTCAGAGCTCTGATTTTGAGGTTATGCTTCACACACAAATGAGAGACGAGAAATGAAAAATACTCACACCAAAAACATCTCACACACACACACACATCCAGACATTGTGCTTATCTCTCAGCTCCTTGGCTGCACCTTGACACAGAAAACATGTACAAATATGGAAAGTGCAAAGCACTGTCAATGCCATCCCAGTCATCCCAGTATGAACCACCACTCTCACACATGTTGGTCTTTCTATGCTCAACATGTTGCCTTTTAAGCATTTCATTATTCCTTTTTATCATACAGCATAGGTGTTGGTTTCATTGTGTTGTGTATGCTTGCAGTGAGCCTGAGCAGCGGGAAATAAGGGACCGAACAGGACAGAAACACACACGTTACAAACTCTAGTAACCTACACACTCCAGACTCAAAAATAAACACACGTGGGCTGACCCACACAATCAGTTTTCGCTTTCCTACTTGAACGTTCAGACACTTTCACTCTCACAGTCAGAGTGATCCAGACCTGCCCAGTCCACTGCCCCCTCCTCCCTGGGAAAGGCTGAGAGGACAGCAGGCTGTCACTGTTAGCGTTACATACCACTCAGAGCACGCTCAGATAAGACAAGCGGAGGAGCTGAGTCCTTCAGAAGACCAGAACCAGATCCTGACTGAGCTGCTGACATTGCTGACAACACAATTTAAAATCCTACATACGTGTTCTTTTTGAATGTCCTGAATCAGTCAGACAGCAGGTGGAAATCTTTCACTCAACCTATGACATTATTCTATATGAGAGCAGCTGTTATCCTCTTGACCACAGTCAGCAGAGCCCCGACTGCGTGAGCTGACAAAGGAGTGAGAGTGTAAGGACCAGAGCGATAGGATGATAAATAAGGCGAGTGTTTACTAATTTAAGAAGTTCACTAATTATGGCTCACTAATGGGCTGTAGAGCTGCTATTAGGATTTCTCAGATAGTTTATCTCTGCACACAATACACTGATCCAAGACAGACACTGATACACACACACACACACACACACACATTCCTGCTGTATTTCCAAGACCAACAAAGTAAGAAAGTATGGACGACTGTATGACATTATTCTATGATGCCAATCTGATTCTGCAGTTTTCAGAAAATTCATCCAGCCATATGAGACCACATCCTCAAAACCTGCCATTCGTCCTCTAACCAAAGATTAGATCATATAACTCAAGATGCTTCCTTGAATCTTGTTGCGTTGGGTCTTCTGACAAGCTAGCTTCCATCAGCTAGCTGTAAGCAAACAGTTAACTAACATTTATTAGAGCATTTTTAGTTGGGTGTTGGAATTCGGTAGCGCACCCGAGGTCTGAACATAACAGACTGAATAACTGAATAATGGGGTGTTAAATCCAAGATTGTTGGATCTTGGATTCTCTGATGATCTTGCAGTGTGGAGCTC
This sequence comes from Microctenopoma steveboyesi, assembly GCA_032359275.1. Classification (NCBI taxonomy): domain Eukaryota; kingdom Metazoa; phylum Chordata; class Actinopteri; order Anabantiformes; family Anabantidae; genus Microctenopoma; species Microctenopoma steveboyesi. The sequence continues at coordinate 2,088,060 of JAUMHF010000008.1, forward strand.
TGAAGTTTTATCAGTGTCCTGCAGGGTGCTATGCTGTGGGGTCAGCAGGTCACAATGGGAGGTCTGAGGGTTCAGGGACAGGCTGGCTGTCTGTGAGCTAATCCTCAAGCACACTTTCACCCTCAGACCTGACCTCTCTACCACCAACAACTTCGTAGCCTGCACCAGAAAGTCAACAGTGTGTTTTAAGTGTGTGTGTTTGTGTCGATCGTGTCGGTGCATGTGTTTGTTACGTCTGAACTCCTAAACACAGAGTTCACTTTGTGTGCGCCGCAGTGCCCATCATTCATCATCACTGCAGTGACCAGACCACGGTTACAGACAGGGAGGCAGGGGAGAGGTCAAAGGCCGCGCTGAAACAGAAGTCAGTGGCCACATGTATCTATCATCACTCTGACATTCTGCGCCTCCTTTTTCTGAGCAGTGTAAAAGAATTGTCAGCACATATTTGAAAACAAATAAAGGTATTCATTTTACACAGCTCTCATCACGAAATACTTTCCAGCACAATACCAATAGCTTTGGTTTGAAAATGTTTTGTATTTTTCATTTTTATCCATTTTAAAAATAGCACTGAAATAGCAGTGGGAAGGAGCAAGGTCAGCACACTGGCAGTGATTGGTAACAGGCTGGAAGGCCACGTAAAAATAAGTCAGAGTCCAACAGGAGGTCAGAAACTGCTAAGAGACACATTAGAACAAAAAGGCTGGTGGTGAGAGAAGGCCGAATGCAAGACACCTTAGGTCAGTGCATGTCAAGTAGCAGTGAAGCTGGAGAAATCAATTGTGCATCATTTAAAGCCTGATCAAACATGGCTTTTATGGACGTGATTGATCTTCATTCCTCACATTGGAACTACTGGCTGACTAAACGGACACAATTTTTATTTGTGTCATGAGTTAAGCTGCATGGATGCGTGTCAATATGTAAGTGTTATCAGGCACATGGACTTTAGGTGTGTGTCTCTGTGTGTGTAGGCAGCAGCCAGTCTAGAGGTGCCACTGTGTATGTTCAGTCTAGCATAGATTTTAGCAGCAGTGTGTCCGCTGGGCGTTGCATTAAACGTGTTTCCCCAGAGTATGTGTACATGCATGTACAGTATAGTGTGTCCACGGGCAAATCCCAGAGGACTGTGAGGTTCCTCATCTCTTTGTGACACATTTGAAAAGTTGAAATTGTAATATCCACAAACACATTAAACCATATTAAACTAAAATGCATTTAGAATCATAATAGTCATCCAATGATGTGATTCAGAAAACATTGAAAAGTCTGTTCCATATTCAGTGCAGACCTGCTTGACTTTTGATAAATGCAAAACACAACCTGGTTTTTGTTGATAAGAAGCTGGTGGCACCTATTTACTGACAGACTTGACTGCACAGCTTGTTTCCCTGTGAACTGATGCTCCGTAGCTTTAGAGCCACGGAGGCCCAGGAACTGACAGCTCTTTAATCACCTGTGTGACACGCAGGTGATTAAGTCCCAGTGACCATGAACCAATTCTCACGTGCACACATGAACAACACTTTTACTTTAGTCCAGTTGAATTTCTGCACGATGCTGTTGTGCTCTGGCATTTAAACAGACGCACGCTGACTCTGATCCAGTCTCGTGGGATTGCGGCTGTTCTTAGCAACTGCTTCGTGTTCATGTGACACCTTTTCAGGAGTGCTAATGCTGGAGAGGCCAACGGGCTGCTGCTAAGACACAGTAATGGACGGCTGGACGGTGACTGAAGTGGGCAAGAGAGGAGGCGAGAGGGTGAGGAGGTGGGGTGGTGAAGAAGGGTGGGAGAGGGGTGTTTGCTTCTTATTCCCATCCCATGGCGGCATCCGTGCTGTGCTGGATGAAAGCACCCTGAGCAGCCGTCGTCGCGGTAACTAATTTGAGATTTTCCGCTCGACAGGAGGCACGAGGAAGACCCCCCCTCCCCTCCCACTGCCCCCACCATCAACTTTCCCTCATCTCTCCCTCAACACTCACAGTCTTTCCACCTCTGTCCTCTTGACTCTGTTGTTGGAATAGATCGTGAATATGCTTTTAGAAGAATAAATGGCAGCATAACTTCATGGTAAGGAGGGCTTATGTTAGTACTGGAACCATTTCAAGGAATATTGAAGAAACCTCTGATGATGAAAATGTAAGAAATAAATGAGGAAGATTGAGCCCTGAAAGACCTATTCATCATATTCAAATACTATAATACTGTAAATCATTTGGCTCACAGAAAGTGATCAATCCAAGTGGTTTGGAGTTATTTCATAATCTAAAAAAGTCATTTTCTTGAGATTTTGAAAAATGTAGCGACCTGGCACTAGAGGAAGTGAAAGCCACTGAAACTGTTTCTGTGTGGACTGGCACTGCCATCAATTGCCAGCCAGTCCTGTTACTAGCTTTCCCCTCTTATGTCCCAGCCATGTCATCTCGATAATATCCCCTAATCACTGCTGTGGTACCGTTTAGGGTTCAAACGGGTCGTTGGCATGAAGCCATAATCCTCTTCCTGAACTCTGACCCGCAGTGGTCATTTTAATGGGGTCAAATACTGGAAGCGGATCACATCACATCCTGACCAGTGGCTCTGACTTTTCGGCTGGTGGATGTGAGACGAGGACGGCTCTTTGTGCATCTGAAGTAGATGAACGTGAGGATTGAGCACAGAGGCATCAACAGTAGTGACGCTCGTCTGCATGTGTGCGCGGATTAACAACGCATGGGAACTGTGTGGAAATTGTGTGGCTTACAGTGTCATGTTTGTATGTGCACAAGTCTCTACATGTGTTTGTGCGTGTGTGTGTGTTTGTGTGTGTGTTCTGTGCATTATGATGTAACTAAGCGCACATAATTCCAGGCAATAACAACACTTGGACAACAATAGACCTTTTCTTGGGGTTGTTTGGCTCTCATCCAGTTTCCTCAGTGTTATTTTAGCAGTGATGCTAATCCCACTTCTAGCAACGTTCAGTTGGCCCAACAGCCAAGACGAACACGGGCCATGAGACCGCGAGATTACGGCTTATAGATGGGTTTTTTCGTAGTTCATATGCGTTTGTGGGAAAGAGCTTGAAGGAAGCTGGAGAGCCTTGGAAATGTAGAGATAGATTTATGTTGCTTTTCTGATCATGTAAAACGGGTTATGTTCTTGTTCTTTGGTTTATTTTTCCTGTTTCTCCCCATAGAACCCATCTCTGGCTCCATCTTTGGCCTGCTAGGATTATCAACCTTTAGCAGCAAACTCTGATCATTCCAGTCACAAATATTTGCAAATCATTTTTTGGTTCAAGTTTAGGGATTTTTTTTTTTTAGACTTTGACTCTATGTCCTTGCTGTTAGCACCCTTTAACTGAAGGTTTGCTGACACTTGCTTCTCTAAATGCTTTATATCTACTGTGCAGTTGATGAATCTCTAAAAATCCTCATACAGCACAAAATACATAATCTAATTACTAAAATACTGATTCACTCATATTCCCTTTTATATTCACGTCTCTAAAAAATAAGTGTCGACATCTGACCTAAACTTGTTTCAACTGATTTTATATTTATCTGCAGATCCTTAATGGAACCATGCGACATTCTGCTTGTTATGTTGCCGAATGACTTTGACTTTCACCCTAACTTCTCAGCGTTGGTGTTGAGGTTCCTTCTTCTCTTTCTTTGCCAAAGTGAAAATCTGTAGAGCTGAAGTGTGGACTTCTGAAGTTGGGGTCAAACTAATAGAAGGGCACAGAGGTGAAGTCCACAGTCTAACATGCAAAGATGACTCTCTCTTACTATGGCCATATTTAGAGATGTGACTCATGGCACATTTCAGAAACAGCCCCCCCGGGGAGTCAGTGGGGTCGATCTGGTCTGCAGAATCACAACACAATTACAGCCCTCCGTCTTAAAGAGATGTATGAGGAGGTTGGAGCACGGTGTGGATCGGGTGTATTTGTAAAATCCCACTGCTACCTTTTAGCACCACGCCCCGCTTGCTAAAATCTCATGCCATGCTGCAAAAAGGGTTCGGGTGTTGCAGTAAGCGTGTCATGAGCCTCGCACCGCCTGTGTCTGTCGCCCTCTCTACCCGACAAACACTCTGAGGACACACAGACTGTACATGTGCATCACTCTTTTTTTGTACCACTGACCTCTTCAATTATTCAGAAGCTGTGTGGAGTCAAACATTCCCATTTAAAGGTCTAACACTTGTTTGACCAGCTGAATGTCCAATAGTCGTGTAGAGACAGAGAGAGCAGATGGCTGAGTGACGGGAGACGAGGACAGACGTGATATCACATTGGAAAAGACATAAAAAACAAAGGCTTTTTTTTGTAAAACACATCATGCAATAATATAATATACGTCTTTATACCGGGAAGGTTAAAGCACTTTGAAGTTTGATTTTACCTGTAGACAAAATGAAGCAGACACAGTAACCAACACCTTGTATTGTCTTAACAAGAAAGTGAATGTTCATCTATCTGATTTTTAGCGCACGACTCATTTTGACCTCCACAACCTTCTTCTCCGCTTTCTACACAATTGCCACAAAATGACACGACTTTCTCACCTCAGTCACCTCAGCTCCACTTGCATAAAAGAGCATGTGGAACACACCCAGAGTTCATAAGCTGTACAGAGAACTGTGAAGTAAAATAATGTCAACACGTTTGTAGGCTCACAAAGAAGATTAATTTATACTTGTACATGTTTTCACCACCTGTGTGCTGCAGCTTGTTATGGAGGACATAAGCAGAGGAGGGAGACTTGGGGGAAGGGGTGGGGGGTGGAGACGTCGGTCCTGCATTTGAACTTAACCTGGCTGTGGCCCGGGACTGACGCAGCAATTAGCACCAGGGATCAGCTTCAAAAAGAACGGCGCAGTGTGAAGCTGGTCTAATTAGTCATATGAACGGAGGCAACAGACCGACCACTGCATGCCTCAGGGTGGGGGAAGTGTGTGTGTGTGTGTGTGTGTGCACTAAGAGGTGATTTAGTGCAGTCAGCAGCAGGTGATTGAGAGCCCATGTTGGCGAAGACATGCTTCAGATCAAAGCTTTGCTATAGCAGCTAACGTGTGATCGAGCATGATGTGTTCTGAAATAAAAGCAAAACATCTCCCCTGGGTCTCTGTAACACCTCTTAGGCAAAATGTCTGTATTTTTTTATCTTCAAGACATTATCCTAAGGCCTCATTCACAAAGTGCAATAAAAAGACTTTTTTCAATTGATCCAAGAGTTAAAATATCTACGTATCTGGAGTCTAAAGCTGTTCATGTCTCTTTACAGTATCCAAGGTCAATTTGTGACCTCTGATCTTCAGTTTTTTAGACCTAGGTTTGTGTTCAGTCTTGTGCTGTGGCCGATGTTTGACGAGGAGACATTCAAATGTGTTTATACCTGGAGTTCAACATATCTGTTTTCTCTGATAGCACCCATCTGCACCTCTGTCAGCCCTCAGGTGATCACTGCCATGTAATATCCAGAAGTACCTGTGATAATGGGGATTTACATCAGTAAAACAAACCTACACACACATATATTAAATGTGTTTCTGTAGGCAAATAGTCGCCCCTGCTGCCTGCTTGGTAATCTGGTAAAAAATAGTCTGGGAGGTGAAGGGGTAGGGTCACAACAATAACCATTTCATTACCCTGGTGCAAATGTCCCAGGATACAATTCAATCACAGAGCGATTATTTTTCCTCAGATTCTGCTCTGCAGGGAATTGGCCGCTGTTTGCTGCTGACCTTTTCACGCCACGGCCATTTATCTAAGGGAATAATTGCTCAAATGGTTTCGTCGTCATATCCCTGAGTGCTGCGGCTCGTAGGCCCTCAGTGCGAAGAGCGGTCGACCATACCGTTATCTCCTTCTACTAGTAAATACCGAACCTGATCTTTTTCCCAGGGCGTAAAAAGGCAAAGGGACCACCTCACAATGTCAAACGTGTCTATTGTAACAAACAAATTTCCTCTTTTCAGAACAGAAACATGAAGAAACCTGAAAATAATAATCCATCATTTTCCATTTCAAGACTAAAAAGGCTGTGAAATGAGCAAAGAATTATGGTATGTTTTATTTACACTTTTGTGACTATAAATTAAAGGAAATAAATGCAGTGATTACTTGGCGTTCTTCAATCCAGTTTTCATTTTACTTTAATTCAGGATTATTCAAAACTGAATTGTGTGTTATTCATGATCTTGGCTACAAATAATATAAAGATTGCATAAAGCATAATTTTCCAAAATTTGAGTTGAATGCTGTTTATGCATCTTATCCAAGAAAAGATATCATGCTATTGTTTTTAAAAACCTTTAAAACTTTCAATTAGTATCTATCATTTCAGAGGGATATTATTTTTAAATTAACTATCAATTAAGTCAAATTTTTATTATAGTTATATTAAAGCATATTTTTACTGCCTTGAACTGCTTTAAAATAAAAAAACGTGGAATTACTTTGTTGCTAAAGAAATAGTTCTACATCCGTTAAACTGAGAACGGATTACTTAAAAGCAGCGATGAGAGTAGCTCCTGTTTGGAAAACAGGAGCTATTCTATTAGTAGATTTGGACACAAAGTCTGAGTTTTTCCACATGTGAAGATAAACAACACACATTTCAGTCCTATGTTTTGGAGCCAGTTGGCTTTGAACCGTCAGTGATTATTTAGCAACCCAAAAAAATTATTACTCCTTCATTTCCATTTTAGTTTGATGTGTGACTCATTCTGTGCTCAGCTGTGGAAGGCACCAACACTGGCAGGCTATCTGTTTTTTTAAGGCTGCAACAGCCCCTGAAAGTGTGAATAATATTCAGTAAGGAGTAAAGGCTTAAGTGGGAAAGCTTTTAACACATTATGCACTGGCAATTGCAAGGTAATCTAATTTGCCAGTGCAGGTCTCTTATTAAATATCTGCAGCAGCAGATTTGCATTCAGGAGTCTCCTAATGGGCTTAGCTGCTCCCAGGATCTCTGGCTCAGGATTTATGTGAGCCTGCATCTCTCAGAGAGGAGAGGAAGTGACATTGAGAGTGAGAGATGATGCTCACACACACACAAAGACACATGTACACAGAATGTAAAGTCAGCGTTTTAGAAACATGATGCCTTCAGGTGCTTGAGATGTAACTTCCTCACAGTCAGACGTTGCTGTTGCAAAAAAACACCACATCAGTGGTGTAGGAATAAAAACATTTTGTCTTGATAGAAACACTCATGAAAGGATTAATTCCAAATTGAGGTAAAAAGCAAGGAAACATTTCTTGTATTAGTCTCGAAAGCTTTTGCACTTAGATGTAAAATGAAATAAGTAATATGATGATAACTGTGAAAACCTGCAGCTGCTGCCACCTTTAAAACCAACATTAAAAAATGAAACGTGTGTTGTGTGTGAGGGGACCTGAAAGAGAGCGTCTAGAAGTTCATACTCACTGCTGCCTCTGCAGGCTGAGGTCCTAACACACATCATTTTGTTGTTCTGCACGTTTGATGACGCCTGCATGGAGGTTCTGATCCGGTATCTGTATGAGCCTGACTGATGATCGTGACCCTGCACGTGGCCTTGCTGCACCTGCACAGGTTTTTGGACATGTGCGGCTTGATTAGACGTGTTCACAGTTTTTCAGTCTTCACTTCAGGTTTGAAACTACATATTCACTAAGATCATATGTTATTTTTAATCCTCATTAATAACTGCCTGATAATATGACAAATACTCAGTTTGTTTCTGGTATGATTTTATGTGGTTTTGTTATACTTGGGTACTTGATTCTTCTTCCATTTCTGTAGAGAGTATCATAAACGTACTACATAGCTTAAAGTCGAAATATTTACTAATGAAAAAAGCTCATATTTGTATCACATTGGTTTTCATATCTGAGAAGCTTTATGTATATGTTCAGTGGAAATACTCTGTGTGAGAGAAACAAGGTGAGAAAAATCTATTATTATCATTATTGAAACTAGTATTTCCCTTTTTTTTCTTTTGCTGATTACTTGAAAACACTTACATCTAATTATTTATGACTGCGTATTTGAGAGACAAAGCCTACCTTAGAAAACAGGCTGATTTATAAAGTCAGGTTTACACATGTGTAAAAACATCAGTATCGTCTTACTGCTGCTGCTGCTGGTTATCAGATGGCCCATCTCGGGCAGATGTCTCCAGCAAAGCCTCGGTTGTTGACATTTTGTATTTGTGAGGCCCTCCCGGGGTCAGTGAGGTACGTCCATTCACGGAGTTGAATGTATTTCTTAGATATGTCTGGTGTGTTTGGCAATGATAGTATGTTTGCAACATCCGTGTATAAAATAAAAAAACACCCCTATTTTGTTGGCATTAGAAAAGCTGACCTCCTCTTGTCATTTAATTGGCTGCTCGGTATCGGAGCTGCTGCGGGACCAGTGGGAGTGTGACGTGGGAATGGAGGCAGTGATTGGAGGCAGAGTGGAATTATAAGGGGAGGGCGATCCGGACTGAAGCTTCCCAAAGAGCAGCCGGCCTCACAGACGTCCAACCCTCCGGACTGCACGATGTGCCCAACTAAAGTTTCAGCTCGACAGTGACAAGTGTTTCCAGAAGTGTCGAGACGAGACGGTTGTGCGTCAAAGTGAGGAGAAAGTGTACGTTTTTGACTTGTCTTTTCCTTCCCTCCGCTGGGAGCCGAGCACAGACGGAGCTGAGTGTTCCTGCAGGATTTTTTTTATTTAAAGGGGAATATTTTGGTCCAAGCCTTTTCGCCGCCATGGAGTACACATCATCCCCGAAACCACAGCTCTCATCCCGGGCAAATGCTTTCTCCATAGCCGCCCTGATGTCCAGTGGGAAGCCCAGTAAGGACAAGGAGACAGAGGAGAACACCATCAAGCCCCTCGGTAAGGACGGAAAGGGCCGGAGTGCAGAGTAAAGTAAAACCTATCAGGTTTACCGCGAGTGTATCTGAGCGTTAGATTACAGGTAACGATTCCACCTGTGCTGGAGAATCAACTAAAATATACTGAGGTTTAATGAGTGTGTTTATTTTATTTCAGATCTTCAGCAAAGAAAAAAGTGAAACGTACCCGTGAAATCCGTATGTAACAAAAATGTTTTAGAATGTAAAAAGTAAATAGAAAAGCTCTTACCAGACCCATAATTTGACAACGGGATCTGTTATAAAATATGATGACTATACTTACAGCAGGCCAAAAAATGCATAATTTAAAACACGAAATGGAAAATAAGACGGAGATCTATATGGTTAGAGAAAATGACAATTTTTTATGAGGACTCTTAATTTATTGATAATGAAATGTTAATTTGTCTGTTTCACCTTTTAAAAGAAAAAACACCAGATAGAAATATTTGAAATATTTTTAGAATGTAAAATAATGTTTGAAAACATTTTACACTCAATGTGTCATAGGCCAACATTTATTTTAGGTCAATGTATCAAGTAATTCTTTCAATTTTTTATACAACGTTTTTGACTATTAATTGTAACAGTAAAGGGAAATTTACTAAACTAAATGTATTTGTATTCATTTATAACTTTTACAATCAGCTATTAAATATTACATCTTCTTCCTCTTCATTTATTCATCCGAAAAGAACAATTCGTGGAGAAGTCCTCCTGTAACCAGCCTCTTTCTGACATGTCCTCTCTGGACGGACACGGGGATTTCAGCGGGAGCGCGCCCGCAGTGTGCACGGAGCCGCTCATTCCCACCAATCCCGGCGTCCCTAGCGAGGAGATGGCGAAGATCTCGTGCAGCCTGGAGACCAAAGAACTGTGGGACAAATTCCACGAGCTCGGTACCGAGATGATCATAACCAAATCCGGAAGGTACAGAAAGCATCTGAATGTTAATTTCTGTTTTTACATTTTTAGTTTTACACAATACACTAAATTAGCAACAACAATAATGACAGGATATGATAATATAATAAGTGCGAAATTAGAAAATATGAGAATAACGGAAATATAAAAATTAACATATACCAAAGTTCTAGATACCTTTTTATACATTTATATTTATAGCGTTACATGTCATGAGAGTGTGTGAGGGCTTTATCACATAGACCACAGTTACAAGTGCACGTCATGTTTTAATTGTCTCTTTACAATGAGATTTAAATAGTTAGAATGGTTAGATGAGAAAAAAGTTTTTAAAAAGATACTCTAAGGTGTATATATATATTTAGACCAGTAAAGATTTTGCATACCGTCCAGGCTGCACAAATGCATATTTGCATCGAGGATAGAGGGTGTGCACATTGACTGTCGCTTGACGACAGCAACTCAGTATTTTATTATTAATAATATTATTATTTGTATTAGTAGTAGTAGTATTTTATGTATGCTGTTGTTGTTATGTTAATATTACTATGTGGTAATGTCACTTCTTCATCAGGAGGATGTTCCCTACAATTCGGGTCTCTTTCTCCGGGGTGGACCAGGACTCGAAGTACATCGTGCTGATGGACATAGTCCCGGTGGACAACAAGCGGTACCGATACGCCTACCACCGATCGTCCTGGCTGGTGGCCGGCAAGGCCGATCCTCCTTTGCCTGCCAGGTACAGGCCTCCGCACCACACTCTCCGTGGGTTTACACCTGTCCAAAGTTCATTCAGTGAAAACTATACCCACACAGACACATCCCTGCTCCCACAGACAGGACAGGGAGAGATGAGATTTTTTTCCATCACTAGAACAGGCCTATCCTAATTATTTAAAAAATATGAAATTAAATATTAGTTTATATTGAATTGGCCACTGTAAAAAAACCTTTGTGTCTACCAGGTAGACAAATATATTTACTAATGGTTACGATAATAATTCGATTAAAAAAAATGTTTTTTTAACTTCGTTTTCGATCAATAAAGAGGCTGCGTCGTAACTGACAACAATACATAATTTTAAGTGAATTCCAGAAGCCCGTTTTTGGCCCTGGGAACATCTTTAGATTATATTTAATTTTACAGTTTTAAATAAACGTTTTGAGTCAAGTAAAAAAGAGAAGAAATTTGCTTTGGGGGTAAAATAAATTTATAATTGTATAGTTTCTAAATGCATCTTATTTCAGGATAATTTCTCGTTGTGAATTAAAAAAACAAACACGTTAAAACACAAAAAGACGTCGCCACGCTTCACGTGATTTCGTTTCCGTGGAGACAAAGCGCGGTTGCTAAGAGACTTGTTCTAAATTGCTAAATATCAATTTAGGTATTTTACAGCTGTGCGTTCATTGGCTATGGGACGTGGGCTTCTAACGCCTATCAGCCAATCAGAGCCGAGACTGTGACAATAAGTTGACGTTGGTTTTCATGACTCGGAAGTATGTTTAGCTGGTGTTGTGAAAACTAGTCCTCTAAGCTCAACCTGACCTAAGTCTTTCCCTAACTAACTTACTAGGTTAGCAGACCATTTAGGTGACGTCTGACAAAGTTCCGTGTTTCCTCACCTGCAGGTTGTACGTCCACCCGGACTCTCCGTTCACCGGGGAGCAGCTCATGAAGCAAATGGTTTCCTTCGAGAAAGTCAAGCTGACGAACAACGAACTGGACCAACACGGACATGTGAGCGCTCGTTTTACTCCTCCTCTGACTCACCACAGCAGCCATGAAGCCACGCTGTCAGCAGCGATTATATGGAGGCTTTACTGTTGTGAAACCCGTTACACACATTGATGTCTTTGATGGGTTTCTGAATCTCCCAGTCATAGTTTATCTTAACTTAGCCACGTATTCAGCCAGGATGAAAGGACTTGTTTGGTTACTATTACATTGAATATGTTTCTGGATGTCGTCCAGATTAATTGTTGAAATGTGACAGCTAACTATTTAAGTTAGAAAGGCTATGAAATGTAAAAAGCCGTCGTGACATTATAATCGGTCTCAGTCAAACTGCTCCTCAAATCCTCGTTTCCCTGAAGGCGTCATGACGGGTACAAACAGGGACCACAAAAAAATCAGAGCAGAAAACCTGTATGTTGATGCATTAATCACTATTTTTATTTTAACATTAGTTTTTGCACTCAAAACCAAACACGTAGGATGTAAACGTTTTCCTCATTCAACACTGATCAGACAGGGTGAGTCTGTACTGTTGCTTTAACGTTTTCTGCAGGGTAAAAATGTGACTAATAAGTAAAAACAGCAAATATGTTTTACAGTTGTAATATTTTAATGTAAGGCAAGTCCAGGCAAAAACGGGTCTAATTATTTGTTGAGAAGATGCAGAAATTCTGTTTTACTCACAACTAACTTTACTGAAATGCTTGTATTTTACTGAGTAATTTAATTTAAAAAACATGGGACTGTTGGGTTTTCCATATTATTTTGTATTTACCTATTTCTGTAAGATCTAAAACCTTACAATGTAAAGTGCCTCGAGATAACGTCTGTTGTGAATTGGCGCTATATAAAGAAAACTGAATTGAATTGAATTAATTATTGTAGTTGCACAATTTCATTGTAGTCACTTGAAAGAAATTTTACACATGGTAGGCCTATCTCTGTTGATTCAGTAAAAAACAAGCAGCTGTTTTTATGATGAAATCTACTGTCTGCATTTTTTAGTCCTTTAGACGGAATAAACAAACACCTCCTCACAAAACCTATATTTCACATTTGCTGCTTGAGAAAGGTGAGAGAGGTAAATTTAACCAGGCAAGAATGATGACGGAGGGAAAATGTCACCGGGCTGCTGCAGTGTTAACAACTTTATCTGCTCACACTTCTTCTTATGCTTGTGTTTCTATTTAATTTGAGCAACTTTATTGCCTTTCTTTTCCTTTTGTCCTTCATTTAAACCACTGGCTGGATGTAAATTACCTTTAAAATATACATTGTGCAAAAATGGTCAGAAAGCAGTAGCAGTTCAGAAACGTGAATTATGACTTAATCTAATTTAATATTTCACTGTTTCTGTGTTACTGTTGTAGATTTATCCAGATATTTGTTTGTTATTGTATGATCCATTTATTGGCTATGTTTGAATATATTAATAAACTGCTGTGCTAAAGGAAGCAGCCTAAATAAGAGATAGAACTATGAATATATCAATGCACATTTGTGGAATAGAATAACAAAGACCAAGCTTTTAAATGTTTTTAAGGATCCAATGAAAAAATAAAATAAAAATGACATTGGAAATTTTACCAGAAGGTCCATTTAGTAACTGTTCTGAACCTTTCAAACACGCCATTCTTCATTCTTTTCTGCACATTAGCGCTACTAAATGATTTTTCTTTTCTCTTGTTCGTTCTATGCATCTTGCTTTATGAATGTAATTTGGACTTGTGCATGGTACATGGTCTTCATGTGTACTATGGATAGGGCTACAACTGAATTTTATTTAGCAGTCCAGTATTGAACTCAAACCCGTAGTCGTACTGTAAATATAAAAATGATTCTAACTGAACAGATGGGATGGTTATCTCTGTGCAGTCTGTGTGCCCTGATTAGGCAGAGAGTCACCTCTGTCCTGTACGTTCTCTCATCTCGCCTTTTTGTTTGTCTTCTTGTCTGCAGATCATCCTCAACTCCATGCACAAATACCAGCCACGGGTCCACATCATCAAGAAGAAAGACCACACGGCCTCGCTGCTCAACCTCAAGTCTGAAGAGTTTCGTACGTTCGTGTTCGTCGAGACCGTCTTCACGGCTGTCACAGCCTATCAGAACCAGCTGGTGAGTGACTCGCGGCTGACGTGCGCGAGAGCTTCACAACATTGAGTAGCTCAATTGGCACGAGGACAACAATGTTTAGATCAGAGTAGCTGTTTGTAAATTATTCTTTGCTTTGAAGACAAACACAGAGCAAATGAAGATATTTGAAAAATGTTTTTATTATTTATTTGGATATACTGTAAATATGTCTCTGCTTTGGTGGTGGAGTTGAGGGAACTTTACGTAGCTGCAGAAAGGAGCATGTTGAGGTGATTTTCTCTCTTTGATTGCTGAGAAAAAAGAGCAGAAGAAATAAACGCGACTAAGAAAGGGAGAGAAACTTACCCTTGTCTCTCACCTGTTGTGTTTTCCAGATAACCAAACTTAAGATCGACAGCAACCCGTTTGCTAAAGGTTTCCGGGACTCCTCGCGGCTGACAGACATGGAGAGGTACAGGGGATTCTTTTGTCTCACCGCTGCTGATAACATGCATGAGGAGAGGGTGTTGGTAGCAGCTCCATTTCTGGTCCCTGTCAGATCATATCTGCAAATCTTTATCACTCTTTGCTCTATTTCACCTGTCTTTCATTCTTTGCCTCTTTTTTTTTCTTCACTTTTGACCGTTTGTACCTTCATTCTTCCACTTTTGTCATTTTCTCAGTTTTTTTTATTCCTAGCTCTTCTTTATTTTATTGTCTTCATTTCGTCTTATTCCTTCCTGATAGTTTAACAATCTCTATTTTGTTTTCCCTATTTCTGTGTGTCCTTCTCTTGCGTCTTTTTTACTATATTGTATGCATACACACACACACACCGTTCCATAAACGCCTCCAAGGCATTTTTATGGACACTGCCAAAACACACACTTCTTGTAATTTCTGATTCCGGCACTATAGCCCAAATCAAACCATCTGCCCATTTCCCTCAATCAAACATCCCAAACAGAGACTGTCGAAACACAGCCAGACACCCCTCACACCCTCCTACTCCTTCTTCTTCTGTCTCTTTTTTTGAAGGCTGTGAATTAGGCCTGATCAATTGATCTTCAGGGAGCTGCAGAAATCACATTAGTCTGGAGTCAGCCACTGCACTAAAACACACTGTAATTCAATTGGTTGCAGTGACTGATTGAAACCAGCATGCTCCGCCTCCCTCCAGTCCTGCTGGGCATTGTGGGAGTTTGCTGTGGCCTCTGCGCTCGAGGGGCCTGACGCTGATAGAAACACACACATTTGTACTCCTCTGCTGACAGATATTGCACTTTCCTAACCTAATTGGAGGGGCGGGAGATGCAGTGTGGGGGTGGGGTGGGGTGGGGGCTGGGGGCTACTAATGTGGACGCATGGCTCTTATGATGCAGACCACTTGCCTGTCCACAAACACACAGATACGCTTTCTGCCTCCCCCAACAATTTGTGTCACTGTGTTTGAGAAGTGCTGTCTGACAAGACTCAAATGAGCTAATGCACTTTGTGGGATGGTGAACACACACACTTCCAAACCAACATACACGCGCAGCAAAAACATGAAGAGGAACACACACACACAAATATTCAGATAAAAATAAGAGCATTTCTCGGTTTAAAATAAACAGTGACTGTGAAATGAAGAGATTTATTTTGGGGCTCTCTCTTTGACTTTTGCTGCAGGGAAAGTGTTGAGAATCTGATCCACAAGCACTCATACGCCCGGTCGCCAATCCGAACCTACACGGGTGACGAAGAGAACCTGGGTGAGGATGGACACAGTGCACACAGCAGAGGTGAGAAAACTGCCCGTGTTTGCCTTTCATGCATGTGTGACTGTGTGAAAATGAAATGTTAATGGTGCTGAATGATGTCACACGGTGCATTTGTGAGAATCGCCAGATTTATTCCTATATTTAAATCCACTTTTATCTGCGGCAGGCTCTGCTTTCACCGCCTCAGAAAACCTCTCTCTGAGCTCCTGGGTCACCACCACCTCGGGCTTCTCAGGCTTCCAGCACCCACAGTCTCTGTCTGCCATGGGCACCAGCACCGCCTCTCTGCCCCACCCTATCCAGGGCTCCCTGCCTCCCTACAGCCGGCTAGGCATGCCGCTGACGCCCACTGCTCTGGCTGGAACCATGCAAGGTAGCGGGCCATCCTTTCCATCCTTCCACATGCCGCGCTACCACCACTACTTCCAGCAGGGGCCGTATGCTGCCATCCAGGGACTCCGCCACTCCTCCACAGTCATGACGCCCTTTGTATGACACGGCAGCGCGGAGGAGATGGCTGAACCTCTCTCTGATGCTCACCCCCAGTCTAGTGCAACAAGTGAATTCTTGGTGCCAGCTAATCACTCCTCATTCAGTTTGTATCTTCCCATCTGGTCTGTGTAAATAGTTCACCTGCAGTGAGTGGTGTAATGGTAACAGCTCAGAGGACTGGACATAGTGAAGGCTGATCCAAAAAAAACACAAAAAAACAGATCAGCCGAAAAACCCGAGGACCTGTGAAAACACCAGCAGGTCCAGAGGTATCTTCAGACTCTTTAGTGACCTTGTACAGACCCTCATGACTTCAATACCAACTATAAAACCTAATGCAAGACGATAAAGGAGCATGTTTAATCTTGCCCTTGAAGAACAGAAAGTGGATCCTCAACTCAAACTCACTTTGACAATTTAAAAGACCCTACTTCTTTTAAATAATCTCACAGTCACTGCTGGCTCCAGGATTGTATTTTCAAATGGTAGTTAGCTCCCATAAGGATCCTCACTACGGCTTTAAAGGTGGCATGGTGTGAGCCTTCAACAATGAACCTGGCACGAAGCTGTTTGGAGAGACTCATCATGTTGGACAACAAGGCTCAGCCTGAGTCTGAGCATCTCAGCATATCACAGAGGGAAGAACAGCTGTTTCAGCGTTTCTGTGTTTTCTAGAAAGCCAGCCATATGTACAGTTCCAATGTCACACTGATGCAAATAATGTCAAAAATGTATGTTAAAATGCATTGTACAGAAATGAAAATGCCACATGTACTCGTAGGGAAATTCTCACCATAGTGAGGGGAAAAATATTGCAAGGACGCATGCTGACTGCAGTAGGCAAACACACAAAGTTTAATATGGGATGTAGAAGCTTATCTGCACCAACAGTAAAGGATTTAATTTTTTTTGCTGTAAAAGTCGATCACACAAACATTTCTCTGAAAAATCGGTTAATATTAGTGGAAGCTGCGGATTCACTTGTGTTGCATCGAACCACCGAGCCCTGCTGCTAATTTGTGCCGGTCATCAATCATCATACAGCATTAAATAAAAGTCCCTGCAGCCTAAAGAACATTTTACTCGAAACACCGTTAGAAAAAATGACATCTGTGAAACTGACAGGAAATAATCAAACTGCTATTAGTGCTCCTGTGTTAAGAAATTTGAATCCATGGAGGTTTTATGTTTGTTTATGTTCATCAGTCTTCAACCTTTTATGGTGGATAAATCTATAAGAACATTCGCTTTGACATGCAAATTCCTGCCATGGACCGCTATCAGACTGTTTTTAGAGTTTACTGACATTTGCAGAAGCCATCGCGGCACCATCGCAGTCGAAAGCCAGCTTTTCACAAAATGCATCAGCATGTATATTCAGATTGGAAAGGAAATAACCCTCCCAACACTTTGTGTGACCTGACCTGTGACCCACATGGCTAAACTTTTACAGTCAGTCTCAGGCTACAGTTCAGCTGTTGTCTGCGGCCTTTTAGCAGCTGGTCTCTAGCAGGTGTTACTGAGGTGATGCATGACTGCAGCGGGAGTGTGTCGAAGCAGCGTCCACACCTGGAAATAATGGCTCGCTGCTCGAGTGGTGCAGCGTGTTTTGGTGCACAGCAGCTCATGGAAGGCATGGTGACGAGTGTGAAGAACAAAATGATTCTGAATTCAAACAAACGCATTGAAGTGTGGAACAAGCTCATGACACAAACACTACACTAAATTTGACAAAATGAGGCCTGCTGCAGTAAATAACCTGTTCAGACCTTTTGCGTATTATAACTGCGCAGTTCATTTGATCTCATCTGTCGAAAGTATTTTCCTTCTCTGCCTTGGAAATCACATTTTATGATGCAAATCTTTCTTTATACGCGCAGTCAACACACCACTGAAAATAATTGTTTCCTTTTTTATGCCATAATCTTAATACGACTCTGAACAATATTGTGTTTTGACGATTTTTATGTGCAATATATTTATTTTGCTCCCATGAAATAATATGTATGTATGTCGCATTTAAGATAATAGTTATTTGTCAACCTTGAGAAATATATATCACCACCAAAACACTGAGTTACTTTTTCACTGACTTCACTGAGAGTATGTTTACGTCTCTCTCTCTGTCTCTGTCTCTCTCTGTCTCTGTCTCGCAGTGAATCGCAGACGGTCAGAAATAAATTAAATCATAAAACAATTCATAAACCACAAGTTATATAGAGATATTTCTTTAGATTCTGCATTATCTGACAATTCAGTTAATTACCAGTTGGTACAATGGGCTGAAGTCTGTTTTATGAAGTATCTTCAAGTTTGGAGATTAGACAATAAAAAGTCATTAAATGTTCAGGGTGAATGGTAATATTAAAGGGGAGAAATCTGTTATCTCCTGCTGTTAAAAACATATCCTGCATCACCACCTAGTGTTCGAATGTTGTAAACAGCGCTCACATCTTCATTCATGCTTCTTACTACAGCTTAAAAGCTAAACTTCCTATTTCTAATTATTCCTCGGTAAAAATTATGCCTGGTTTGACTGTCACAGTATACGACATGATGGTATTTAAGGCTGAATCTGAGTGATGTTTATGTGAGAACAAAAAATTACACACTTAATTCTAATACAGGAATTTTGTGAAATCAAAGTAAATCAAATCTTTTTTATGAACTCAATGAAAATAGTTTTAGAAAAACTTAACTAACTTTAACGCTATAAAGGAATTTTAAATGAGTTGAATGAATTAATGTCTGAATGTTCACTCAACTCATTAAAATAAGTTGAATAAAAAAATCATCACAGTAAGCAAAAAAAAACTCAGGTTGTTCTAATAAAGCTGACAGAGATGTGTAAGTTCAAATAACCAGTGGACATGTGTTGACTATTTTAATGCATCCCTTCTTTTAACAAATTATATTTTTAATTCTCACCATCACTTTCAGAGAATATCAGAGAGGAAATACATGTAATTTAACTGTACGTATAATTGCATATAATACATTCTAAGAAAAGTTGATCAAAGCCAGTTTAGGTGTTGAAAGGTGACTGCAGAGACAACTGAGAAATAAATATTACTTATATTAATATTAATACTTCTTCCCTCTCACAAATAACTTTATTCAAATCTAATGATCATGTGTAAATTAATCCATGTAACTATAAATCCCAATCAAACTTTAATGTAAATAGAATTGTGGTGACAACTTCATGCGTACAACAGCTTTCAGGAGGGATTACTTACTATGGGTGGAACATAGTCCTGATATCAGGAACAGAGGTAAAGATCATAGCGTATGAATGCGTGTTTGATTCTATACGTTGATCTTAGATGAGACACTAGAAGATTTGTTCAGCAGATGAAAATGAGCATTTGTGATGTTAAAGTGTGATGTCCCTGTCAAATAAAAGATAACATAAGAAACTAGAAAGTTCCTGGGGAACCTTTGAAGGTGCCTGCCGCCGTGCGCCGATGAACCTTAGACCCATCTCCCCGACCAGAGAGCAGGATTCACAGAGTATTTACAAACACACACAGTAAACATGAGCAGCTTCGACTACTTCAAAGGGAAGTGTCAGCCAATCAGAGAGCAGGTGTTAAGAGGGTGCTTCAGTTGCCAGGGTAACGAGCACACGCACAGACACAGACCTGCTCTTAACTGCCGTTTTCACACAAAATGCTTGATGGCATTTGGTCCTTGCCATTTAAAAACTATAAATCATCACTATGAGAGTCACACTGACAGAACCAGGACAAGTGTCTCTCTCTATACATGTAATTTTTTCACAAAATAGCAAAGAATGAGCGTTTGGCAGCGATTTAGAAAATAGCTCCTCTAGGGGCTTGTGGTGAAATGTCTTCCTCAAATAAACAGGATTTAATAGGAAGCAGTGTCGACTCCTGGCCACACTGTTCAAAAACCGTACATCCTATCACAATAAAAATTACACGTGTCAACGGAGGACAAGTTTTTCTACATTTTGATATATACATGCTTCTCACGAATGATCTCATACCTTTCTGGTGTCGAAATCCAAGAAATTAGCTCCTGGCGGCGACTTTTCCAACTGCTCGTCTCTCATCTTGAGTAGGGCTCACGGACAAAATTAACATGGCAGTCAATGAAGGAGAAAATGTATTTCCCCTGCGTTTGGACTCAGTGCTCTAAAACCGTACGTCCTATCACTACGAGAAGCATATGTGTCAACACAGGACACATTTTCCTCCTGTTTTAGGTATAACTTGTTAATGAAAGATGAACATTGACTGAAGGAGAGACAAAGGAGAGAAGAAAAACGGCAGAGAGAAATAATTATTGTACGCTACAGCGAGCGTGACGTTACACGCTCTATGCCACGCAATACACACCTATTGAGAAAATGCGAATATTTTCACAGCTTTTTCAAACCTAAATTATAGTAACTCAAAAATTACACTAGATATCAACATACTGTTTTAATGGGACAAGACTGAAAGTGTCTAGTCTCGTTTAAAATTGCAATCACGTTTCTTGGACAAAGTATGACAACACAGGATCATGATGAATTGAGAGGATACAGGTCCAAAAAGCCATTTTTGACCATTTTTGGAGCCATAACTGGATGTATATAATGTAAATTACTTAAAAAGTACTAAATATTAAAAAAAAAAAAATAATAGCATACATCCCTGGCCCTAGCCAGTCGATTAGATGTATCATTTGTGTCTGTGGACCCTTACTTCGAGCCACATTAATGTAGATACAGGTCAAAAACAGAAGAAGAAGGGTGTCTCCTTTGTTTCACAAAGCAGGCACCAATAAATCTATAAATAAATAAAGAGACCAGTTTAGAGGTGGAGAACAATAGGTGCATCCATTAAAATGGATGCCATGCATTGCCTCCTATTCATTTTTATGGCAGGCACCTAATGAGGAGATGCACATTTACTGTACAAACAATAAATATTTTTTGTATTGGTAGGTCGGCCTTTGCGTGTTTTTTTCTCCCCTTATCTCCATGTACTCCATCTTCCTGGTGACTCTGCCCTTTTATGTGAATGTGAGTGTGACTGTTTTGCTTGTTGGTACCAACACTGTGTCTGGGATCATTTCTGAGGAGACAATAACCGTCCTCCTTCACACACCAGAAGCCACAGAAGGAATTATTTACACATGAGGTATGTTGGATATTACTGTTGTATACAGAAATATAGAAGTGTAAGCATTAAAACGCTGAATCATTTCCAAGTATGAAGCAGCAGACAGTTTGAATTCTTACTGGATGAAAAGCACAGGTCACATGTATAAATGATGTTTAGATTGTTCACACTGGCTTATAGCTGTGGGGAAACCGTTTTCTTAACTGTATTCTTAAAACCAACCATATTTGCACTATTGACGGTCGTATAAAGTACACACACTCATACACGCGTAACACACACATGCACACACACAGTGGTCTATCACCAGACCCATCACCCGCCACCGCAGACGAACTGACGGATCGATGGCTGGACGTTAGTCACTGTTTCACCAGGGAGAAGGCCCTACTTCTGTCCTGATAAGAATCAGTTACATCCTTCGAAAATAAATAAATAAGCAAATAAATAACATCCAGCTTGGCTCTGATTGGATTAAAGGGAGAGAGGAAGGGCGAGACAAGCCACCATGAGGTATGGTCGTCCAAATTGGAGCCAACAGTCAGGCCAGAGAGTCCATTTTGGGGCATAATTTACACAGTGAGGAACATGAGTTGAATCTAATGTCATTTCCATCAATTTTGCATTTTGGCCCTTTTTTCCTTCCCTCAGGCTTTTAGCAGTCATTTGAAATGTCTGGCGGAGGACAGCCAGCGAGCATTACAATGTCGGAGATGACGTTTAGCACAGCAGCAGAGTGAGAGGTGGTTCTTTATTGCGTGGTGACTGGCTGCAGTACAGCAGCATGTATCCCCTGCCGCACCATCTTCCAAATGGTGAACATTATGCTAATAGGGTAAGAGTACAGAATTGCCCCAGACAAGCCATTTAATGGATGTTTTATCTGCAGGTCAAGAGTCTCATCAGCTGCAATCTCCCCTGACAAGATGTGCCAAGTCAAATTTAGCGATAAAGTGCTTTTGACGAACAGGCCACAAAGTGCTTCAGGGAGGACAAAGGACACAATCACGTGGAAGAGTTTGTGGTGAAATGTGAAACCTGTTGGCAAACAATGGAAGAATCATTTTACAGGAAATATACCTTGAAAGCAAAGTTGCCTGAGGACAAACAGACGACAAACTAATTTCACTTCCTGCCCACAAAGACTGGATTTCTGCTCCAACACAAAGCTAAGACTAATGTCGTCTGACACTGAGGCTGCAGCAGTGCTTTCCAAATGCATTCTGATGTTTATGGAACCTAAGTTGCTTTTTTTGTGATGCTATTGCAAGATAATCTTAAAATCAGTGGTAAAAAGTGACCATTTCTACAATTTTTAAGATAGTTTAAAATAACTGACCACTCAACTACATTTGAGAGTAAAGAAAAATATTGCATTTGTAACTACAGCATTTGAGAATTTTTGCAGATTATAACTTAACATGAAAAATCAGCATGAGCTACTTTATCAAACACAATCAAAGAGACACTTTACTGTAACAATCATAAACCAGAACCAAGGGATCTCATCAGGGCAGCCTCCTCCTGACATGGGTCCAAGCCTGCTCTCTGCAACAGCTGTGCTATTTCTGCACTTCAAACTAAGAGTCAGAACATCATTCTTGCAGATGAGTTTTAAATACTGATTGCAAGCGCTTCAGGTAAATTGATTAGTCCCAGTTCTACAAGTCATTTTTCCTCGGACACATTACTTCTTCTCACGGTTACCACTGAGCTGTGCCACTGACTACTGATTAATAACACTGTGGGATTACTTCTTAACGGCCAGCAACTCTTTGACTTCATGTCTAATTTTAGCTCATAGCAGATGTAAAAGCAACACATTGTTCCACTACAGGTGCATTTATGTTCAGGAACCAATTGAATCACGTTAATCATGACACATCTCGTATGCACAGTGTTTTTGACAGTAAGAAGCAGGAGGCTTACGCTGGCAAAAAGAGACAAGTTTGCTTTTAGTCTCAGACGCAGGAAATCCACTTAACGTTTAATGTGATATTGGCTTTGACACATGCCTGAGTCAACGGTAGAGCCTGGCTGATTCTAGACTATTGCAGCCCATATGAATTCTTTTTATTCCCATATAACGACGTAAGGGCACGATTCCACCTGCGGCATGATGTGTGGGGGACATTTTCTGCACTGCCATGATCAGCGATGACTGCTTTGCATCTCATGATCCACAAAGGCTAAGCATATCTGTATTAAGCAAAATTGAACTGATAAAATCGCCTCACTAAACTTTTCCCGCACATGCGCAGTCAGTGCACTTAGGCTGACAGCTGGTGCTACAGTGAATCACCATGTCATCCTCAAAGGTGCCATCCTCTCTATCTCTGCTCACCTAAAAAACTCTCTCTCTCCTTTCTAACCTCCATGGCAGGTGTCCAGCTCAACTGCTGCCTCTCTAAAGACAACGAGGTCTGATAGCAGAGAAACAGGAGAGAGCTGGCTGCATAACAAGGACTTATTATGATGATGAAATGTCCTACAAGGCCCCAAACACCCTCTTAGAGAAATCTCTCCCCCTGATAACAGTAGGCTAACTCTCGCTCCAGAGCCGTGGGGGATGAGGCATGAGGGAGGTGAAGGGATCCTAACCTGATTGGATTGGTGGCTTTAGGGAGGGGCGGCGTAACAAAATCAAATAGCCGTCAAGCCGCTGTCATGCATAATTAATTGGGCCTTCTACGACCAACTACACAAAAATCTATGGTCATTTGATTAGAGGGTTTTGGAGGACTCTCTGAAGTGCATCACTGTCTGAGCTGCTTCCCCACTCACCTCTCTATCTGTGAGGGTGGTGTCAGCGGTGCAGGTCTGCGCATGTCCCCCTCAAACATCCAACAGGAACTAACTTTCATTAAGTTCCCATCCTCTCAAACTCAAGGTCAGTTTGACTCCCAGAATTTACAGATCTCAGCAAGTGAATTCAGTAAAACACAGATCAATGGATGTTACTCTTAACTCATGTGAATCTCCGTCAGTTGCTTTTTATTAAACATTAGCATTAATATACAATTAGCGGTATCTATTATTAGTATTTTATACCACAAAATGCTGTAACATCATTGGTTGAGAAGCTCCTTTAAAATTACGTGTAATAATAAAATAAAATAATTTATTGTTGTAATTTAGGATCAACCAGTAACAGACTATTATATTTGTGATCTAACAAAGTGTGCAAAGAAGATGTTCAGTTCATATTAAATGCAAATGTAATACTGTGAATGCTGCCACCTGCAGGATATTAGGAAAACTACAGACAAGTAAATTTTATCGATATGTTTATTGAAAAAAGAATATATTCAGGAATTTAAGATGCATATACTTACATGTGTAAATAGATAATGTTCAAATACACAAAGTGTGAAAACAATTTGTTTCTGTAGTTGCAATGTCTATATGCACATCATGATGAAAATGTTTGTGGTTTTCTGTTTGGTTAGGGGAAACATCTTCCCGTTTTGGGTATATTCCAGTTTTTTATTTTGTTATCTGGATCACATCCCTCATTTGAGTCCATGCTTAGTGTTCAGAGAGTTCAAAGATTCAAAAGCACGACCTCATTGCTGCTTAAAATGAAAGATGGCTCGAACACTTTACCTCTTCTTGTTAAAAATAAAGACTTGACTGCTGAAGCATTTGTTGTCAACACAGTGTGATATTTACTTTATAAATATTCATTTAGTCTCCTAACCCCTGACTGCTCTTAAACATCGGAGTAACCTCTTTACATATCACTATTAGTTGGGTTAGCAGCCGTTGTTCCACAGTCTCAAATAAGCTTTTTGACTATCTGAACACGGTTTGTAGGGAGGAGAAAGAGGGGTTATTTTAGAGATGAATTTGTGTGTGGGGGGGTCTACTTAGTTAGGCGGTTGGGGCCGCCCCTCTGGGATAAGTGAGGTGAAGAGGGTGCTGATAAAAGACCACGCTGTGGTGAGGAAGTTTGGCTCAGAGAGAGCAGCAGCAGCCTGGGCCTGGTCCTCGGGGACACCGCCTTCTTCGTCGCCACTGTCGTCGTCCATTCCATCATCCATCAAGCGTTCCTAAGATGAATAGAGAGAATGGTTACAAAGATACAGACAGTGAGGACACAGTGGTGTATACAGACAAGCCTGCTCACTGCTTAAGAAAAGGGTGAGATGCTAAGGCTTTTTTTCAGAGAGAATCTTGAGACCTTGTACAATTTAGTTTGTTTTTCATAAACTGAAGTTCACTCAGTTGTAGTATGGATTTGTGGAACGCCAGCTTTCTCCGACTCACCATTTCCTGTATGTCCTGGTGCCTCCCTGCTTCATCCTGAGGCATGGCCCTTTCTCCTCTAAGGTTCTGCTGCTCCATCCTGAAGGGAAACCAACCAGCCTGGTGCCTAAATCAACATGATGTCAGACCTAGTTAAAGGTTTGGTCTTTAAAAATGTGCAGAGACATTGAATTCAGAGGTCACTGAAGGCGAGTGTGGTCATAAACACACATTCACACTTCACACATTCACACACAATTATTTATTTATTAATTAAAAGTGCTTGTGCTCAGAAATCTGTTTAATATTTACTACCAATGTTCTGTGCTGACTTACAGGTAAACGAGAAACATGGCACCGAGCACCATGATGAAGCGGCTAAAAGAAGAGTAGAAGTAAACGATGCTAAGCAGCACGCTGGCGCGGGATACCGTGTACAACCAGTCCAGCCAGTCACGGTTCAGCTCGTCGTCGTTTAACACCGCCCCACCCTGCGCATTCATCCGGATGTTGGGGTTGGCTGGCTGGTTCTCTGGTAAGGGGTTGGGGGCCGGGTTGGGCCCTAGTGGGGGCTGCGCAGCTTCATTTGGCTGAGCAGGCTGATGTGGGGAGGTGGAGGAGGAGGGAAGTGGACTGGTGGAAGGCTGAGAGGCAGCAAATGCTGCTTGACTGAGAGAAGGAGGAGATATGAAAAAAGAGATAGAACAGAAAATGTCGTGAAAAACTCAGCTTACGTTGAAACTACGAAAGAAGTATTTCAAGTCTTCTACACCTCCAACTAAAAATAAGATCCCTCAAATATTTTATTAATATCACAGAGAAATAAACTTATTTCTTAGTTTTGAAACGTCACCTGAAGTTATCTTTAATTAGGATAAATACTAATTAGTCATTAGTAAATTTAGTGCACAGTAGTGTGTAATGAACATGTCCTCACTACCGTTTATAATCCTAATCCCAATCTCATAATCTCATACGGCAGCTATTAGACAGACTTTCCCATCTACAGACAGTTTCTTTTACTTACTACTGCATGTAGTACTGGCGTGCGTACATCTGCTGCCACCACAGCATCTGTTGGGGCATGTAGACGGGGTGGGGGGGCATGTTGGCAGGTAAGCCACCTTGTAAAGGGACCTGGGCTTCTTCTGTCCTATGAAACAATGACGGTGAGTGTGAATAAGGAAAAATACAGAAGAAATGTGGTGGATACTATTTCTAGATTCTTGGTATCTTTGGGTTCCATCTGAGTGTTTACACTGATTTACTGTCTTGACTGTGCTGAAGTGAGCGAGATCATTTTGATGGCATCAGATATGTTAATATGAATTGCAGAAAAACACTCAGTGTCTTTGCTGTATAAGTTTAAAAAATTTATGTTTATCAGCAAAGTAAATTAGCTTTATAGCAGTGATAGTGATGTTAGAGACTTACCCCGGAGGGACACCAGGGGGGCTCTGTGGTTGGTACTGGGCAATGCCACCACGATACCTTAGCCCATCATAACTTACTGGAACAGAGGAGGAAGAGGCCGGTTGACTGCTTGGTGTGGTGGCAGGGGAGGTGGAGCCGGTGCTGTTTGAATTCTGAGCAACACAAATAATCTTGAAATTATAAGCTACCTAAAGTAAGATAAAAGGTATTCTTTAAAGATGACTGCTCTCCATACATAAGCCCCAAGCTAACAAGCTACAGGAGGACAGAGAGTCGTTAAACTACTCACGCTGGAGCCAGAAGCAGCGGAGCTGGCCGAGGAGCGGCTCCGAGTCATGGGTGAAGCTGGGGGGCTGCGAGAGCTACACACTAGGTGCATCATATGATATTCATCCTGCTGTGGGACGACAGGAGTCGGAACCAGAAGTTTTAGTGTGATGCAGAGGAGGAGAAAGGCAGCAACAGAGCAGAGAGACAGAACAAGAAAGAGGAGTGGAGAATGGATTAGTATAGAGGTTTCCAGAATTCAGACACAATGCTCAACTTTTGTTGGTCAAACACACATCACAGCAGCTTTTGTTCCCCGATGCAGCCTGTTGCACTTCGCCCACAGTCGCACACATACAGAGACACCAGCTACGTGTGTGCAAACACACGCATTGATGTCTGTGCACATACACAACAAACACGGTCTGAACAACCTGGGTGTGGGTAGCTGTATACACACACTATCAGCAGCAGACAATTCAAATCACAGGCTGAAGTAAATACACGATCTTAAAATTACTGCCTAAAAACATCACCTCGTTTGGAAACTTTTCCACTAAAACTCGTAAGAAATAAAACAGAGTGGGCTACGAAAACACGAGTCTCAGTCTTTACCTTATTAAGCACATCGCTGAGCTGCAGGTGGTCCTGGAGGAGCTTTCCTAAGTACACCAGCCGCTGTTCTTTGGACAGCTACAACCCAAACACAACCAGATGAGACAGTATAGTATCTAGGTTGCTGGCTGGATGATGTAGCGTGACTTTCTCTACCCCTTAATAAAAACATGTGGGCAACATCTAAACTGTAAAAGTGTGCTATGGTACAGAATGGACTCGTTAACCTAAACTACAACAATATGAGTAACCAAGAAAAATAAAAACTTAAGCATCTATAGTTTGGTTAGAACGCAGCATACTGTGTGCTAATATGTGAGTCATAGTGGCCTCTGGAGTCATACAGAGAGGATTATATTAAGGGCTGGTTTTAATGTTTTGGCTTCTATTGACCCTTCTGGGATCGAGGCCTTGACGTGGCAGAAGGGCTTGCGTGGTCTAGTGATCCTCAGAGCTATGTTGTCGGG
>JAUMHF010000008.1:2124053-2187645 GCA_032359275.1 Microctenopoma steveboyesi
ACTGTCTATATAGATATATATATATATATATATATATATATATAATAACGAATGATCTCTATACGTACAGTAGATTAATTTTAGATTCATTTTCTTTCTTCAGGAACTAAAACAGGTCAAGATCAGTATGTTTTCATTTCGCTGGCTATGCTGTGGCCAGTCACTCGAGACTACTGCAGAGCAAGCTACACAGACCTGACCAGTTTGAGGAATGATGCTGAGTATCAAATAATCCAAGATATAGTCAGAACAATGCCAGTGTGGATTGGCCTCTACAGAGACACATGGGAATGGTCAGACCAGAGTGACTCCTCGCTGAGATACTGGCAAACAGCTCAACCAGTTTGGACTATTTATAACCTAACTTGTGGTGCCATGTTGGAAAATCAGGCTGGTAGATGGGGAGAACTGTCATGTGACGAAATACATCCATTCCTCTGTAGCAGCAGTGAGCAAAATACTTCTAAAATAATACAAAATGCAATATAGAAATTCAGGGCACTAGATGCTCATGTTAAGGTAGAAGTGTGCCAAATGAAGTGATCTACAAATTAATGGCCTTAAATATACTATGATGTGTCTCATTACATTAGGAACTTTACAAATGATTCTCAGAGTCAAAATCATCTCACTGAATCCAATGTTGAATCTAAATGAAGCTGCAGCACAAGACAGCATCCTGAACCACGTGAGTCATTAGAGAAAAGTAAATGCCGACATGTTCTTTATGATTTCTGCAGTAATTATATACACAAATGTATT
This sequence comes from Microctenopoma steveboyesi, assembly GCA_032359275.1. Classification (NCBI taxonomy): domain Eukaryota; kingdom Metazoa; phylum Chordata; class Actinopteri; order Anabantiformes; family Anabantidae; genus Microctenopoma; species Microctenopoma steveboyesi. The sequence continues at coordinate 2,124,816 of JAUMHF010000008.1, forward strand.
TTCTGGTCCCCAGTTGAGGCTAGAGGTGAGCGGGAACGTGAGCGGCATTTTCGGTCTTCACTGGAGAAATCAAGCGGATGGAAGAGTTTTTATCAAGGAGCCCTAGAGAAAGGACTGATTGCATGTGCACACTTGCGAAGTTACCTAAATTAGTCATCCGTACAAGTACATGTATTAGAACCTAAAACATTTAGCACATTTTCATAGATATATGCATATGTTAGCCTACCTACTAGACGTGTGACTGTGTTTGTTTAAATTCACAGTAACAGAGCAACATACTACACTTCTCTCAACATAGATGATAGTGAATTTTTAATGTGCTCATTAATTGTAGTCTTTTGTTGTATTGCATTATATGTTAGGTGTGTTAGTTAGTAAGAAAGAAAATTATTGCAGAGTAAAACTAAACTATGACACCATATTGCTTACAAAAAGCAGTAATGTCAACTAATTATAGATTAGATCAGAGTCTTTGTCTCGGTCAGAGATTTGAATGACAAAAACTAGGCCCATCAGGAACACATGCAAATGTTGTTTGTTTAAAATCAGTATATTTTTATGGTAAAAATGTCACTCGTCAAAAATATTTTAATAAAGGTTTTATTATTTCCTTGTATGATAATATTATATTGCGCAAGGACACACCTGGTATGGGCTAGGAGTCTGGGCTGGAATTCAATCCTGCAACCTTGTGCATCCCAGTCTAACTCTTAGCTTACTTAACCCTTTTAAAGTAACTCTGTGACGTCCAGTCAGTGTGAGTTTGTTTGATCCCCAATTTCAGCTGTTACACACTATAAGTCTCAAAGGGTCGTGTTGAGGACTTGCAGTACAGCTTGATGTTTCCCCAAATTAGAAAGCCATCTCGATTGGAAAGCGAAATGTCTTCAAGAACAAGGACTGGGATAAACTTGTGGCAGTTGCTGATAAAAAAGCAAACTGGTATCACTGGATGTCAGGATTAAGTCAGCTTTTCTTCTGTCTTCCAGTGGATTGCCATTGCATGCGCTGTCCTAATCCAGTGTTTCCATTTGTTTTACATAGTGAGGAGCAAACATTTGTTCAGGTGAACGTAATAAACTCTCATTGAACCCATTTAAATTGACTATATTCTGAAGCTCCCAGGTTTGCAGCAAACCACATCACTGCCTTTTGCTGGACCAGTTCTGGCAAACCCGTCTATAACGACAGCTTTACAGACAGGAGAGGGACCTGACAGACTTTAGGTAAGTCCATTCTAATTGTCCCATTCATTTTCAATAACTAATAAACACACAAATGTCCAGTTAGAGCCTCAGACACTTCTGTGTCTTCAATACAGACGAAGTAAAATTTGAGTGAAATTTAGAATTTCTGAATACCTTAGCATTAGGTCAGTATGTATTCAAGCTCAGTTTATTTAAATACTGGGTTGGCTACCTCAGGCTGTAGTGAAGCAATTATGTGATCACCTGCGCAGGAATTTGTATGAATGTCCTCGGTCAAGATTAGGAGTAAACCATAGTACAGAAACAGCGGTGGTAAAAGTTACTAATGATCATTTCTTAGCCTCAGACAATGGACTTGTTTCTGTACTTGTCTTGTTAGACGTTAGTGCTGTGTTTGACATAGACTGGAACATGCCATTGGGATTAAAGGAACAAACGTAGCTGCCTTAAATCTTCGCTGTCAGATAGATCCCAATATGTTCATGTTAATGCTGAGCGCACACAAAAGTTAATTATAAGGTCCCAAAGGGTTCTGTGCTGGACCAGTTTCCTTTTTTTTCTACTAGGCAGTATTAAAAGAAAACACAGATGACACCCAGCTATATTCTATGAAACAAATCAATTAGTAAAACTTCAGGCTTTCAGTTGATGTTCAGGAGGCAGACACCCTCTCTACTTTTAATAATAGACTTAAAACTTTCCTTTTTGATAAAGCTTATAGTTAGTTATGCTGCTATAGGTTTAGTCTGCTGAAGGACCTTCCTAACACACATCAGATCTCCTTCTTCTCTCTTTATCAAAACATCATTACATGTTGTTAACATTACGTCTCCTCTCTCCCCTAGTTGTGCTTCGTAGTCTCTCTTTTTCTCTGTAACAACCTCTGAGTTTCACCTTGTGGCCGCTGGTCCTACCAACCTGCCGGTGCTTAATCTCCTGCTCCTTGTTGTTGTTATAATCTCTGTTACCTGCCGTTCTTTTCTCTTTCCTCTGTCCACTAACCCCAACCAGTCCACCCTGAGCCTGGTTCTGCTGGAGGTTTCTTCCTCTTAAAGGAGAGAGTTTTTACTCTCCACTGTTGCCTAGTGCTTGCTTAAGTGGGATTGTTGGATTGTTTTCTACATAGTTCTGTATATATACACTTATATTTTGCTATGTAAAGTGCTTTGAGATGACCTTCGTTATGAGTGCTTGTAAAGTTTAGTTAAGGTCTGTATGAATCAGTATGAATCCCTCATAAGAAATAAGCACAACTCCCTGTAAGTCGCTTTGAATAAAAGCCAAACAAAGTAAAGTTTTGCAAAGTATGTCTGACGTCATGTACTGAATCCTTCAGGCTAGCCATGCTCTAACACAGCCTGTAAAACTATCAATGTAGAGAAAATACATCTGGTTTTGACCTACCAGTTCTTTTTGCAGTGCTCTGTCATTCTCCTCAGCGTTTATAATAATAATAAATACTTTATTGTTGCTCGGACAATTGCCAGACCTGTGTCAGTGCTATTGCAGGGTTTCAGTGTCGTGTTCAAGCACACTGAAAGGAGAAATTTAGCTTTGGGGGGTCTGAGACTGAAACCACTGACCCTTGGGTTGAAAGACAACTGTTCCCACTACCCACTGAGTTATCATGCCGCATCAAAAAATGTGTTGTGGGCCACAGGAATTGTGGGTGGTTGGTTCCTCCTTTTATTTTCTCAGTGTAGCTACAGTGGCCAAAATCTTGATGGTAAATGGTCTGCACTCATATGGCGATTTTCTACCTTACTGGTACTCAAAGCACTGTTACACTGCTTCTGATGGGATTGTACTCTCCATGGTTTCTCCTTGTACACACTTTGAATAAATAATATTTACTTGCAGACAATTACATTTAACATACTTACTTTTTCTAATTTCAGTGATCTAGATTGTTTAAACTGACAAGTATGGAAATGATCACGCATCTAATTCTACTTTCTTCAGGTCAGTGTTGTTTCTTTAGTTTTGTGACTGTAAAATGTTTAATAGAATTTTTTGTAGCATACAAGGCATGCTTATTGAATTTCATTTTGATTTATCTCCCACAGGGCTGTGTTCTCTATCTTCCCCCCAGTACTTCTATGTTTTACTTTACTTTACTTTACTTTGCTTGGCAGACGCTTTTATCCAAAGCGACTTACAGGGAGCTAGCACTGGGTGTCTGGCTCAGGGACACACCTGGTAGGTGATGGATTAGGAGTCAGACGGTATTCGAACCCACAACCTCCTGCTTCCCAGTCTGTTGCCTAACCCACTGAGCTACCAGGCCCCTATGTCTTATTTAAAAACCCCCAAACCTGGAATGATGCACAGAGCTTCTGCAGAGTAAACTGTGTTGACCTGGTCACTATAAGCAACATGGGAAACATGGCAACGATTCTGCAACTTGTCGAGGGCAAATATAATGATGGCGTGTGGATAGGGCTTCATAAAGGGGCCGTGCCACTCTGGTACTGGACGCTGTCTGGTTATGATTTCTATGTGCAGGACACGTCATTTATAGTATATTTTTACTTAAACATAAGTTCTGACTGTGCTGCTTATAAAGCGGGGACCTTTTATACGATTCCATGTTCTTCTGCCCAGTATTCAGTTTGCTTTGATGGTGAATTTGCAGACTAATCTTAAACATCCAGACAAAATACAGAATCACTGTAGTAAGTCATAAGCTTTGCTAATAATTTTGTAGGAAATGTGAATTCTTGCCTGTTTGCATTGCTCAGTGTTCTTCAGTAAATATTAGGACTAAGGTCCCAGATTAGAAAATCATTGTTAATTATTAAGCCTCATAGACAGTTTGCAGGTAAATGGTGCAAACAAGCTGGTAATCTGAGAAACACCAGTCTTCTGAATGAGCAAAAAAAATGTTTATGTTTTTTCTTTTTTAGTGACAAAACAGGGTCTAGATCAATACATCCTCAATACAGCTCCAATGAGCTGGAACATTGCTCATGAATATTGCAGAACACGCTACACAGAACTGGCAAATATGAGGAATTCTACAGAATTCCAGATAATCGATCAGATAGCTAACGGTGAGGAGGTGTGGTTTGGCTTCGTCAGAGATGACTGGGTGTGGTCAGACCAGAATTTGCCCGCATTCAGATACTGGCCTGCAGACCAATATATTTGGAGTGCCCCTTCTAAGGGATGTGGTGCTTTGCTGAAGAATGAATCAGGGAGATGGGGTGCACTGCCGTGTACCGAATCACACCCGTTTCTTTGCAGATGTGGTGAGCAAAAGAACAGACACACACACAAACATATAAAGCTGATGGCTTTACATATTACCAAAAATCATTGTTTGTCTGTCCTTATGCAGAATACAAAGGAACCAAACTGAAGATCATTAAAGTCAGGATTAGTGCAGACTCAACGCTCGACCTAAGCGAGCCAGCAGTGCAGTCTGACATCTTGGACAAAGTGAGTCTTTGTGTTATGTGTACTGTCTATTGCAGTAAATCAAGAAGAACAACTTTAGATGAGTGAGTGATAGTGAGTGGTGATTCCACTATACTATTTAAAAAACTGTATTATATACTTAAATTAAAATATGCATAAAATTTAACTTCAAGTCTGTTTTACTCATGTTTTACTCAATCAATATTTTTGTATCTAATGGTGAAAACGTCATAACATGAGTCACTACATGAGTCGTTTCATTTTCTACTGTCTAAATTCCGTTACTTTTTTTCTGTTACTAGATTACTCTGAGGCTGTTGAGCAACAATGTGATGGATGATTTTCAAGTGAAGTGGAAAAATCAGACTAATGGGAATGTTTTTATAAAGATAAATGACTGAAGAGAGAAACAAAAATGGCAGCTCTGACTTTAAAGGATACGTATGTTTGAAGTTTTACATAATTTAATCAGGATGAAATCATGTACATATAACATTTTTAAAAATACCCAACATATTTCCCACACCAGCATGATGGTATCAAAACATAGTTCAAAATCTTGAGAAATGAGTCTGGAGTTTACAGTACTGTCCCCTAAGACGTTATCAGCCTGTCAACAAGCTCTGATACGTGTAGGAAGTGTCAGGATCAGAAGTTAAATTAGGCTGAAGCTTCTTCAGATGAGATGCCTCCTTGAGCATGTAATCCTTTTCAACCAAGGCATTCTGTGTCGTGCGCAGTTCATACACTTTCCAGGGGACCAAGCAAAAGTCAAATAGGGATCCTTTCTTACTAAATATCTATGGTCAAGATACAACAACAGGATTGATGTGTTTATGTGTATCCAAAGAGCAAAGCGGCAGGGGATTTCATCACTTATGTAAATCCTTCTTCTACTGTTTGATAAACTTATCGTCTAAATGCTTTTAAGGCAAACAGGTGATTGTAGCAGTCGGGCAGTAAAAGTGTATGGAATTCAATGTTAAACTACTTTTTGTAGTTTAACACTGAAAATCATTGTATGTACTAAACCTGCTAAGAGCGCACTCAGTGGAAGACCACCTCACTGATACACAGCTTTTAATCATGATAGATTAGGTGAAGGCAGAAGGGCAATGCTGGCGGCATAGTCTGTGTAAATAAGTGCATTAAAATTTGACATTTGGTTTGAGCCAAAAGAATAAACAAATATCTTTCGACTTCTGCAAAACATTTGAATGTGCATTAGGACAACAGCTTTAGTAGGAGAGGTGAATGAGGGAAACAAAAGCTGCGATTCTAAATATTAGGTAAGCCTGTCCTATGATACATCCTCTGCTTTCTACTTCCACTTACAACAGCAAAAGATTCCCTCAGAAGCTGCAATAATTAGGAAGAGATGGTACTCAATCATACAACAGAACTCATTAGCCAATAACACCGCAAATATTAGGCCATTAGTACTTTCTGAGTTGCAGCATTAGCATTTTTGTGTCTGCAGTTAGTATCTTTAGAATAAAATTGGACTGGACTCTCTCACTTAGTCAAACATATGTGCGTGTTCTCATACAATGCTTTGTCTTTATTTTTATTATTGTTTTTTCAGTGCATATCTTTAGAATGGAATTGGACTGTATCGTCCCACTAGAGTACAGCATTTGTCTAACTCTGTGTAGCTTCATACTGAACACATATCGAATAATGTAATATGCATGTTTAATATTTCACATTCTATGCTATTCTACTGTGTTACATGCACTTCCCTAACTCTTCTTCAGCCTCAAAAGCAATTTGGGTTTTCCTGTATCAGCATAACCATATTGCACACAGTTGTGTTACAGTCTCTCTCTCAAAAAGATGTTAAACAACAATATGTTATCAGTACCACAAAGATGACTTGCACGGTTACTTGGGACGACTGCAGGACAAACTGCACAGGCTTAGTCAGTGAGGGAATTTAGGAAGAATGCCTTATAGTTGAGGACCTGACAGCTGGCTCGCTGGTGTGGATTGATCTCTTCAGAGAGTCTTGGATTTGGTCAGACCAGACTCACTCTTCGTTTAGATACTGGAAACCCACTAGTTCTTACTTTGTTAAAGAGTCAGTCAGGTAAACAGAATTAATTTCTTGCTATTGTACATTCATTGTCCATACAAGCATGAATGCCAGTCCTAATCTTTTCTGTAGATGTGAAGATTTGTGTGATTCTGTGTGTAAGTTAAAGGTGCAATCTTTTTTTTTATTTTAGATGCGTATTATTCTGCATTATTTTCTCCGTGTTATTGTTTTCTGTTGAATGACTACTGCAATATAGACATTTACCTTTGTCATTAGGATCTGTATCGCCTATTTATATATATAAATTTATTTTTAAGCCTTACTGTATACTTTCCCCTGTTTGCCCATGTGGCTCCTTCATGTCGTTGGCACGTAACAAGTTTAATAAACTGAGCAGCAATAAATACATAATGTCCACAGACAGAACTGTCTTTCGTTTCACATGTGGTCCTCACTGGAACACAGTATTTCAATGAAAGCAGGGCATGTCATTTATGATTGTGATCTTTTTAAAACCACGACTCTTAATAATCAGTCGTGTCTATTACTACTATTATTGGTACTATTAGATCTACTCAAATGTATTATTTTGTACTTCTATTCAACCTGTCGGAGTAAAGTTTTTATGTCTTTGACCCCGACACCCCCGTGGACGTTACGCAGTGGTACATTCCAAATGGCAGCTTGACTTGAGGGTCTTCTTCATGAATCGTGCTGTTGTCACCACGACAAGCGTCGTTTTTAACGAAGAGGTTCACATTTTAATTGTAGTCATAGTTTAGTTTCAAAACAGTAATCAGCATCATGTCGGCTTCTAAGAAGGGAGACTTGTCTTCAAGCGAGAAGGAGTTGTTTGGGGTCATCACTGCTGGTAAGCCTCTCCGGCTAACGCTAATCCATATAGTTAACTGTTAGGTTAGCACTTTTAGCTTGTTTGATAAAGAACTTAAAAGAGCATGAAAGCATAATGTCGGTTGAACATGTTTTTTTCAAGATGTTTGCCTTGTAAAATCACACTGACTCATATAAGGGTTGGTTTGCTGACGAGTCTTGGTACCATCTGATGTTAGCTGACGGCTAATCATTAGTTGGCAATATGAGAATGTTAGCTAGCTCACTCATGTATTTAACGTTGAAATCTCTTTGATTTACAGGATAACATCAATTTTAAACGTTGTCTGTCCGTTTCTGTCAGTGTTTGCATGTTACAGTCCTAAGATTACATATTATGCAACCATTTTTTTTCTGAATTCGTAATGTGAAGCTGCATGCACTGATTTTAACGCATATTGTAACAATTATACTGCAGTAATATAGATATTTGTGCTTTTAGGGAATGTTCAAGAGGCATCGAGGCTGCTGGGGTGTAAGGATGTTCGAGTCAACTGTTTGGATGAGGTAACAGCATTTTTTAACGCTTACATTATTTGTTGGCACAAATAGCAAAACACATAACACACCAATAAAGGACAGTGAGAAAATAGATTATTTTGTTCTAAATGTTAGCCCCACATTTAAATGTAATTCACATGTACCATCACACCACAAATTATGTCCTGATGCAATTCAAAACTAAAGTTTGTTGTGTTGAAGATAAAACGCAACAGGGTTTTCCCTGAAAGCTTTAAGAGGAGGTTATCCATGTTTTTCTTTCTTTCACCCACTCTTCATGTCTACCTGTCAAAATCAGGTGTTTGAAAACATAGTTTTTTCAGAGTCCTATCAGTTCTTTACGTTTAGGGCCTTTATCTCTTCTTACCTTTGTTTGAGGTAACAAAAAGTTGATCAAACCATGAATTTACAGTACATGGAATACACTTACACAGATCAGGTACCTTCACATTTATGTTACAGATCTGGAGGATTTACTGAGAAGGCAGGAGGAATGAGCAAAATTCATCTGCCACATGTGGAAGTAGATGTTGTATGCTTCTGTCAGCATACATCTCAGTGTATCCGAAAGCTAGAAAGGAATAGAAAAACAAGGCAAACTACAATAATTAGAGTGGAGAGAGCTGTACTGTGCATGTAAGGATGAAACGATTAGTTGATTGACTGAAAAGTGTTTAAGCACAAATATTTTGTGTTGGGTGTCAGTGTTTATACTTATGTTTCTTACACTTGTATAAGTTAAATGATGCAGTGCACAGTTCAATGCTGCTTTTTTGTCTTATCCACAGTATGGCATGACCCCTCTCATGCATGCTGCTTACAAAGGAAAAGCCGACATGTGCAAGTTGCTGCTGCAGCATGGGGCAGATGTGAATTGCAACAAACACGAGCACGGATACACAGCTCTGATGTTTGCTGGCCTGTCAGGTAAATTATTTATCACAGTAAATTCCATTAAAGTCCCTTTGTTGCTGTTTTCGGACATAGCCCCCTGCATGTTTAGTGAATATCTATTTTCTGTGCCTGCAGGAAATACTGAGATCACGTGGATGATGTTGGATGCAGGGGCGGAAACGGATGTAGTCAATTCTGTTGGAAGGACCGCCGCACAAATGGCCGCCTTTGTCGGTATGTCTGAGTGTTGTGTGCAGTAATAAACACAAAAGATTTGAAGTCTTATATCAAACTAGTCGGAAACAGTTTGCAATCTTGTTAAATAGTGTGGTGTCATGGTCAAATAGAGACGTGACGCTACCAGGATATAATCATGCGAATGGAAAATTAGGGAAGTTTTGAGTAGAGTAAGAGGGGGATCTGATTCTTAAAATACCAAATAAGAGTTTTGGTAGGCTCCAGCTGGTCAGGAAGTCAGTGGGGAGATCTCTAAGATGTGAATTTGCTCACCATAAAAGTACAATATAAGTTATTGCAAAATCAGCCTCCACTTTTTTCTCCTCAGGTCAACACGACTGTGTCACAGTGATCAACAACTTCTTCTCTCGTGCCAGACTGGATTACTACACCAAGGCCCAGGGGTTGGAGAAAGAGCCCAAGCTGCCAACCAAGCTGGCAGGGCCCCTCCACAAGATCATCATGAGCACCAACCTGAATCCTGTCAAGGTGCCTCACCATTGGACAGGAAGTGATGTAGATTAGAAAGAAGTGGTGATGTAGTCAGTGTTTTGGGTGCTCCCTCATCCATCCATCCACCCTTTATCGTGTGTTAATACATATCTGTATTTTTCCAGCTCGTCCCTACGGGGACAAATAATCAGTGAGCCAAAAAGCTGCTGTATTGATTGTTCGGATGGAAGAAAAGCATGCTCTTGGGCCTCTTGCATGTTCCACATTTCTTGACAGGAATGCACTACATCAGTGCACCAGCTTTTTATTCATTTATTTGCAACTGTAGTCTTGTGTTCTGTCCTTATCGCCTTAGTTGTGCAGCAACGTAGGAGGGTTTATAAATCATGTTAGGGCTTCATCCTGAGTTGACTTTTGTTACGTCTATTGTATTACAGGATGTCATCTTTTAAACTCTAGTTTTGAAGAACAAAACTAAATGTAATGGAAGTTAGAAGTTAAGGTTATACATTAGTTTTACAATCTAAAACATCATGTTTCAGGCTGTCAGTGGCAATTGCAGTCAGAAAAAGTTAAACGAAGAAAAAAATATGTTGTTGTTGACATGTTAAGTTACCTGAGGAAACAGGAAATGGAAAGACCAATAAATCATTGGGGATATTTTAATTTGAAAAGATCAAACTTTTGTTTTGTAGATGGTGTTGCTGGTCCGTGAAAACCCCCTGCTGGCGGAGGTGGAGGGACTGCACAAATGCCGCCGGGTGATGGAGCTCATCTGTGAGAGGTGCATCAAGCAGCAGGACATGAACGAGGTGCTGGCCATGAAGATGCACTACATCAGCTGTGTGCTGGGAAAGTGTGCCTCCTTCCTCAAGGACCACGAGGACAAGCTAGACGGCCTCATCAAGAGGTGAAGCCTTGTGTGACGTTGTAGAATACGCTGTCATAATGTGTGAGAATTTGATCTTTTTCCTGCAGTTTGTTGAAGGGCCGGGAGAGCGACGGCTTCCCCGTCTACCAGGAGAAGTTTATCAGAGAGTGCATTCGCAAGTTTCCGTACTGTGATGCAACTCTGCTGCAGCAGCTGGTTCGGAGTATAGCTCCTGTGGAGATTGTACGTTTTTGTTTTTTAACGCATCCATACACTGGATTCAAACGATCAGTAACATCTATGTAAATGTGAGCGTTATAATCGCTTTCTTCTTTCATCCTTTCCATTATTACAGGGTAATGACCCCACAGCTCTGTCAGTGCTGACTCAGGCCATCACCGGCCAGGTCGGCTTCATGGACGCTGAGTTTTGTACGTCCTGTGGAGAGAAAGGAGCAGATAAGAGGTGCTCGATCTGTAAAGTGGTGAGTGTTAAAACTGAAGTGATAATTCAGTTTACGCAGAGATAAAGTCTCATCTGTGTCTGCCTAATCTTGTGACTTTTAATCAGTTACACATTCAAATCAAATAAAACTTCAAATGTGTTTTTCCCCAGGTGATCTACTGCAACCAGGCCTGTCAGAAGATGCATTGGTTTACCCACAAGAAAGTTTGTAAGACGCTTCAGGAGCAGAGAGAGAAGCAAGAGGCAGAATCGGCCAAACTCAGAATGCAGCAGAGCAAAGGTATCATCATCATCATCGTCTCCCAAACAGTCCGAGAGAAAACGGTGCACGCTCTTTGTCCAGAAGTAGTTGGTGCAGAGCTGTTTTATTAATCATGCTGCTGTTAAACCAATTGAATAAATAATCCACTGATTTTATATTTTCAACGTGCAGCCTCCAGCCTACTACCCCAGCACATTTTTTCAGTTTTCCAGCAGATAACAGTTGGTGCCAGCCTGGAACAAACCTGAGTTTGTCGTGGTGCTTTCTGTACTGAAGCAACAGATTTGCAGCAACTACATTGTGCTAATGTTTCAGAAGAGAGTCAGCTCGTGAAGGAGGCCGCAGAGTCCATGCAGGAGCTCTCAGTGGACGCCAACGGTGAAGTCACCACCTCACACCCTGCTTCCATACCAGCTACTGACAACTGAGGAACTGCTGTCTGCAGATCGCCATCATACACCACAGACCGAGGGGAAACGTGGAGAGACTGAGAGCCAGGCAAAGACCCAAGGTCCAAAAGGAGAGAAGAACCCATATTTATTATGACATGAGACTGTCAGGAAGGCATCAGGGTGCCATGCCAGTTGTCGTTTTGTCCTCTTTATATGTTCATTCTTCAGATGATAATGTCATACATGATGTGAATGTGAAGTTGCATTGAGGCTGATCACCAGGAAGAATCAGATAAGATTGATGACAATGATGGAACATAAATCCGCCTTAAGAACTTGTAGCAATCTGTGCAGCTTAAAGTCAGTGTGTGTAACCTAATCCGAGCTGTTTGTTTGTTTGCTTTATACATGTGTACGATGTTTTAATGGTAGATTAGGAGTTCATAGCACGGCTGCACAAAATCGACCAAAAATGTATATTTGAAAATATGAACGTGAATTTATTTTTTGCGTATCATGAATGATGTTAACACTCAGGTTTTTTCATGTTGTAATTAAATGTAGGTTTATTTCCCCCAAATTAGTCAATTATCTGATCGATCACAAGAAAAACCATGTGACACATTTTCTGATCTTAATCACATTAAATAAAGACCCAGTGTCATCAGACTTCTTTATTGGACTAGATTTTTATGTGTTACCAGAATATTATTTTTATCCACAACTTAAACAAGTGAATTGTTTTTTAATTCTCAAAAGCTCCAGAGGCAGAGTTTCTGTTATGTATGTAAGTACAGTTGAATGCAGTCAAACACATCATCCCTGCACATATCCTCAACGTTTACCATGTACCAGAGAGGTGAGTAGTAAATACCACTAACGATAAGCTAGTGCTGAGACTCTGCAGGTCTGTCTTACCAGCACAGCGGAGCTGTAACAGCCCACTCTGGAAAATACCTGACTAATCTTGGGGTTCATTTAGCAGCTGAGGAACCACATTTCACCATCAGGTGTGGCTACAGAAACATTACGAGTAAAAAAGCAGAGTGAATATTGTCAGCTGGGTACAAACTCCAGATTAAGACATCTTATGAAAACGTAGATTAATTGAAGTTCCAAAAAGCTCATTTATTCTTGCTTCTGTATGACTTTATGCTGCACGTCTGCCGAAGGCCACAGACTGGAGGACGCGATGATGATCCTGATTATAGATCTGGAAGGTGCTTGTCCTCTCTGCTGGCTTCACCTCTGACGACAAAAGACAGACGTGCAGCTGTAATAAGAAAACGAGACGGGTTTGTTCCTCTAAATGTCTGAAAATCTTACCTTTCCTATCCAAGAACTGGACAGAAGGTAAGCAGTGGATCACGTGGTGGCGATACCCAGGCTCATGGGTGATAGGATTGAGGAAAAAAGCTGCAAAGAAGCTGTTATTAGAAAGGAAATAGAACAGAAAGTGCTCTGTCTTTACTGTGGTGGAACTTACTGGCAGTTCGCAGCTGCTGCATCCGCCTCAGCTCGTGCATCGTGTCGTCCAGGCCTCTGATCTGGTTGTTGTGGAGAAAAAGAAGTCGGAGGCTGGTCAGATGGTTCAGAGCCCCTGAGTGTGAGAACAAATTCAGGTACAGTAAAAACTACTTTAGATACATAATAAAGTACACATGTGAAGTACTTTTACTTGTGTTTCCATTGTATGTAACTTAATATTATAAAGGTAATTCTGAACTTTATACTCCACTGCTTTTGCTGGATTCTGTTCATTAAAACCCAAACTGTTGGGCTCTTCTCAGAGAGCAGTTATTACATTAAATAACAACTCTGGAACATTTTGGATATGTTCTGTCATCTTCTCACATCCAGAAGAGGAACAAAGTTTCACCTGTCACAGACTTGATGTTGTTATTGTGAAGGTACATTTCAGTCAGGCAACAGTTCAGTGAATCGCAGCTGAGCTCTCTGATCTGAAACAATCAGAATAGGAATCAATTCGTCTTCCACTACATTCAGAACTTTTTAAAAGCATCATGTTTGTGAAGATTTAGAGAAACTACCTGGTTGTTGTTCAGCCACAGTTTTCTCAGGAAGTGAAATCTCGATAAGTCAGGGACCCTGGTGAGTTTCCTGTCCATCAAAAGAACAAAGATTTGGATCTCTGCCCAAAGAGGGACTTAGAAGTAGTTTAACTGAACCTTTACCAGGCACAAATTCTTACTTTGTGCCAAGGCTGAGTCGGCAAACATCAGCCTCCCTCTTTATCCCACACTTCTGCAGAGATTCCTTTATATCCTGTATTTAGAACAAGAGAAGACGAAAACACACGGTCAAAGTCACATTCAGCTGCTTTTTCAGTCTATCAGTTTGTAGATAAGAAAAGAAGCTGTGCACCTTGGCTACGTCCATTGTCACCTCTGGCTTTCAAACGCAGCTACACCTGTTGCCTGGAAACCTCCATGTGCTTGAAATCACAACAAACAAAAACCATTCATCTTCTCTTTATATTCAAACTGTGTTTCCTGTTGTTTTGCCTCACATGCAAGGGCAACTGTGACTTTAGTTATTCATCTGTTCATCTGTCCACAGATTGGAGATTAAATATGAGCATAGTGGATCCCCAGCAGAGGGCAGCGACTCACCAGAATCCACCGGGGAAGCTGTTTAGGTTCAGTCAGAGTGACCTTAAGTCTTTAGGTGTGAGGAGGTCTAAACACAGTGCATCCAGTAGTCTAAAATGTACTCCGGTACAAGTATGTTTCTATCATGTCTGCTGAAGTCTCAAATTTTTGTTTGTAAGTGATAATTTATGTACAGATTTATGGAGAGAACAACATCTTTGTGGAGTTTCATTATCAATTTCACTAAAATTGTACATCGCTTCATGTTCTCCAAGGTGCTTTATCCATAACAATACACGATCAGTTATTAAGTATCTGAAAATAAATTTTCAATTAAAGATGGTAAAACAATGGAGTATGACAAGTGCAATAGTTTCTATCTAATGTGCAGTTGAGTATAATGAACATAAAATGGAAATACCCTGAGCGACTCACAAGGAGAATAAAAGTAAAAAATAAAAGTAAAGTAGTGAATAGAAGCAGTTACAAATATGAATGTATGTACATGTTAATGAACATACATTTAATAATACAATAAAATATGTAATGTACATGGTTCAGAAATGGGCCATTCTACATAATGAGCAGTAAAAAATATTTTTAAGTGATGCATACTGCATATTTATACTCTACATATATATATGTGTGTGTGTACAGGAAGCAGCAGTAATAGTTCAAGAACCAGACAAAATGATGGAGAAAAAATGCGTGGAAATAACAAAAGTGTGCGAGACACAACACGCCATCCATTGTGTCTTATTTTTTGGATGTGTTTCGAGCTCTGTCGCCACGTTGACCTTTCTTTCTTGGCTTTTTTTTCCAGGTGTTGTGCACACCTTTTGTCACCCCCGCCGCACCTCCCAATACTGCATGAGGGTGCTTCCAGGTCATGCACACACTCCTGCCTTGCCGCTTGTCAATATGCTTTTAACCTAGCCACCTTTCATTTCCCATGAGAGTTAGGAGCAACCGAGTTCCCGCTGCAGAGTTTCAATGCGCTGAGACAGGGAGTCTGCTTTCAGCTTTCTGTTGCTTTACAAAGTGAGAGCACAAAAGCCAGGGCCTATCATATTCACTCTTCAGCCTTCGGTAGCCCAGTCCCACAAGAAGCTCAGAGGGCCGTCAAAGTGTAAATAGTCTTCTGAGATGAGCAGGCTGCGCCGTCCTGTCTTTTCTCTCAGAAGTGCAGAGAATGAGGCTCTGGTGTTGTTTAAGGAAAAACAAAAGAAGGGAAATGATAACGGAAACAGAGTGAGAAGATTAATGACAGACTGTTTCACCTGCAGAGTCAGGAGGAACAATCACATTTACTCAAACGCGGACGAGTTCAATTGCTTTTGAGTTGAGTAAAAAACCTTTGAGACAAACTCTGTTGCAATTAAAGGAAGAGGTTTGACATTAGTTGTACAAGGTGTGAGAAAAATACTCCACTGCATGTGGAAGTGTCTTTTCCTTTGTCTACTCAAGTACAAGAACTGCAACATGCAATTGTTACTTAAAATACCCAAAGTAACCCACCAAGAGGATGATGTATTGTAAAAAAAGAAATAAATAAATGTAGAAGTTGTGTTTGACATAAGGTGAGAACTGTGACTAAAATGTTTGTGGAACTGACGACATCTGTAAACACCTCTATCAAAGGTTGTAACTCATGCGGATGAGTAACCAGCCAAAAGTCGTGATGTTTCTATTATTCACTTTTACTACTGATAAAAGCTATTCATGTTCTGGGGTTCGTCCTCGTCCCTAACGTGTTGGGTGAAGCTGAGGTCGGGGTTGGTGAAATTCTTTGTGAACAGGAGCATAATGTTGATGCAGGAAAGAGACAAACACGAAGTTGGAAGAACACTACGGCCACGATAAACCTCGTATCCTGTTGCATGTAAATTTCCCTGAATGAGAACTGAGGGCTCCAAACTTTAATAAAATAGCCGTAGATCAAAAGTTCACAAATGGAAGTTGACAGGTGTGTTCCTGCCCCACAATGCATCACTACTTGAGTTTTCTTACTTCATTTCCTCTTCTCTTTCTGATCCTCTTTCTCTATTTTTATTCTCCTTTTCTTTGATTATGAATGTCCATCTCATTCTTTTTCTCCATTTATTTCCTTCTTTTCTTTCCGAGTTTTCTTTTATTTTGCCTGTGTTCCTTCCTCCTTTTGTCATTTCTTTGCTTATTTTCATTGCTCTTTTCTTATGTCCTTCTTTCCAGCATTTACATTTTTATTCTTTCCTTCTGTATGTATTTTATTATTAAACTGTTTCCTTATAACATCTTCAACCTCTCTTAATGAATAAAACTTTGTTGAGTTGAGTTTCTTCTGCTTGTAATTAAAATGTGGACCTTTCACTCTGGAAACGACAGACACTCGCTATCCATCCTGAAAAGTGGTTGTGCGGTAATGAAACAGACAAGTGATGAGCGTATCAGCTTTCATTCACATGAGCGACAATTAGTGTCTCTGCACAAAACCTCTTCAAATCAGTAAGACAAGCCTGGATTGAATGTTCCCCACAAAAAGTAATTATATCTCTCTTTGTTTCGTGCAGCGGACACGCCAAGACTCCAGTTTGTCTGAGCACTGGAATCATTAGATGTGCATCTGTCAGGGACTGAGAGGTAGTGAGAGGGAGGCTGCGTAGACAGGCAGCAAATTACACACAGACAATATCAGCTTTCATTCTTGGGTAAAACGTGTGTTTGAGAGAAAGCAAGTCACAACGTGGAGATTATCCAGCATGAGAAACCCATCAGGAGGTGAGACACGTGTGACTAATGCTCCATTGCTACTGAAGATTCAGTAGAGTTACTCAGTAGTTTTTAGCAGGGCTGACACGCTTTGGTTTACTGACACCACTGACACTGAATGCAACATTACAGACAGAACAAAAACCACGTTCTGCTCGACAGGGTTTTCACAGTTCACAGAGTGGAGGCAGGTATTTTATGGATTAAACCAACCTAAAACTTGTGACAAATAGTATACAATGTGTTCAGTGCCTTTTTTTCATCAGAAAACACTTAAGAGCTGCGCTATATGAATGTACTATTACTTCATGACACTACCATAGCACATTTAGCCAAGCAATATTTGCATGTGCACAGACAGAAAACAACCAATCAAAAGGTTCCCAACAGCAGAGGTGTTGAAAAAGACATCAGAGGAATAATGTCTACACACAACGTGTGGCAGCTGCAGCGTTTTCTCTAACAAATCAAGCCGAGCTTTTTGCTGCTCCTGGTAATAGACAGAGCTTGAACCAAATTTTGCACCGTTCACACCTTATGACCCTGAAAGCGCCACCAGGCCTTTAAGTTCCCTTCACGCTGAGAGGTTGTCTACGAACACTTTCCAGTCTCTTGACGTTGCACTTGGCCTCAGAAGGACAAGCTTTCAAGCAGTTCTCTAACATGATCATGCTTTCTTAAGGGTCTTGTATCTTTCCTTTGGGTGCTGCACCTCAAAATTCAATAAGTCACATCAGAATTACAACAACAAACCCATAACTCATATGCTTGTTTCAAACTGTTGTCGTGATCACTTATACACTTGGTAAAGAAAGCACATGTGAGAACTTGACATATATATGACAATATGTTGGATGTTATTTTGTGCAATGTGTAGGATTTATAGTGAAGAAGGGAGGAAAGAGGTGAATTGTATATCATTTACTGGAGGACGTTATTTTTCATGAACACATGTGAACTAATGCACCAGTCTGTTTACTAATATTAAATAGAATCACTTTAGAATAGTCATTTGTAGTTAAAATTATTTTTCTTAATTAATATAATCTGAGCGTCAAAATAAAAGCATGGTCGAGGATATCTTATGAGCGTGTGCTCCTGGCGACCAATCAGAGCCTCACAATAGAGACGCACCTGAGCAGCTGCCAAAGCGAGAGGCGGACCCGCTGCAGGGTATAAAACCAGCGGGCGGCTGAAGCCTCGCAAGCAGGTCCTCCAGCATCAGGCAGCGGAAAGCGGGACGCACTTCCCACAGAGAGAGAGGGTCATGCTTCTGAGCGCGTACGAGTCGTGCCACTCTTTGGTCATACTTTGCATCCTCGCGAAGAGTTGCCAAACCTTCAAGAACGATGCCACGGAGGTCCGGTTCTCTTATGGGAGCGCACCGGAGCCGGAGGCGCAGAGCAACGTGTCCCTGAACCGCGCACGGACCGGCGGGAGAGGGGCGGCCGGCGCAGAGCACCACAGAGGCGGTGAGTGGAGAGGCTCTGCTGCTTTGTACTTTTCCCAGGTGTCAGGGATTTTAAAGTGCATGGGATATTTTTATATAGAGTGTGTATTGAGTTCTGGAGAATACCTACAGTCTGCTTTGAGTAGTTTGTGTTCAAGATGAGTAAACCCTCAGCCCTCTTCAGTAAAGATAGTTCATGCAGCCAGAAGTTGTTCATAACGTTCAGGTTTAAGCATCAGTTCAATCTTTGTCTTCCACTTTATGCATATCCATCTAAAAGAACCACATAATGGGCTCTGTCATTCCATTCCTTTCACCATTCATGCTCACATCCACACCTGATGATGATATGATGATAAATTAGAGCCACAAATGACCATAATCCAAGGTAAATATAACTTGTGTTAATGTCCTGTCACTAACACACACCTGGCGTGCTGTGGTCCAGGCAGGGATGAGAGGCTGAAGACCAGCTGCACAGCTGACTGGGTGTCGGTGAGGATGAATGCATGCTCTTCCAGCCACAGCGTGACGAAGAGGAGGGAGAAGGGGGCAAAAAGATTTATAAGAAGGGAGACAGAGCCTCACTCGCGTTCATTCATCAAACACTGTCACAGAAAGGAGGGTGGCATTGTCACGGTGGTGTATGGAGCACATGAATGTGCCTAAGCTTGAGTTACACACTGGTGGAGGGGAGAGCTGGGGTGGGGGTAGGTGGGGGGGGGCACTGATTGTAGCCTGCAGCAGAGTAATGCTGACAGTCAAAGCTACTGAAGAGAAATGATCCTGTTGTTAAAACGCTGCTGCTGCACTAACAGAAAAGTAGAAAACCTAATGCAGGAGTACTGCTCTGTGCACCAGGTGCTAAAATGGTACTAATTCATTCCTCTGAGAAGCCAGTGAACAGGACACTTGTCACACATGAGAGTTTATCATTTCGTTTTTCACAGTAGTCCTTGTGTCTTCCAACAGAGCGAAACCAAATTGGATGCAGAGAGCTGAGATCCACTAAGTACATCTCAGATGGCCACTGCACCAGCCTCAACCCCATCAAGGAACTGGTGTGTGCTGGGGAGTGTCTCCCAGCCCACATGCTTCAGAATTGGATCGGTGGTACCAACAGCAGGAAGTTCTGGGCTCGCCGGAGCAGCAATCAGGACTGGCGTTGTGTCAATGACAAGAGCCGCACCCAGCGCATTCAGCTACAGTGTCAGGATGGCAGCAAAAGAACGTACAAAATCACCGTGGTCACGTCGTGCAAGTGCAAGAGGTACTCGAGGCAGCACAACGAATCTGGCAACAAGTTTGTGGAGCTGGGCCTGTCGCCGCCTCAGCTCCTGCACAAGCACAAGTCAAAGAGCAAGAAGAGGCTGGGAAAGAATCGTCTGAGAGAGAACTGGCATGAACCAGAACCCTGAGAGCTGGTTGGCATGAATCCACATAAACTTAAAAGAGTTTTGTCTCTGTGATACTGAGACACATAGCGTCCAGAGCTTGCAGTTGTGGATTATGTCTCAGTGCGACTGGGATCCTTACTTATGTGGAACTGGTTCCTCACTGTGATGAAGAACTCCAAAGAGCACATTAAGGACCTAGCCTAACATTTTAGTCCTTGTGTTTAAAGGTAGTGTGAGCCCAACTGTGAGGGGATGCAGTCTGCAGAGACTTCAGGGGCCCACGGCCAGGCCACACCTCTCAGAAATAGCCATGTACATGTGTAACCTATACCCATTTTATACACGGTAATCTGAATGCAGCTATTTAGGCACCAGCATCAGAAAGCAACACCAATATCTTACAAACTCTTGTGTAAATACTTGTACATATCTCAAATTCATACTTGCATTGTGAAGTACTGCCATGTGTGTACAATTTTACTGTGTAAGATTTATGATGTAATATATTTTCTGTGACAGCAGTATGTTAAAGTGGTGTCAGCCTGTGGGTGCAGTCTGGAGAAACCTTGTCATAAATCCTTACTGTAGCAATTTATATGAAATAAATATTACTTTCCTATCACGTTGTTGTCAGTGGAGACTTTTTAGTGTTTCATCTACAAGAATACTGTCATTAAAACTGCAATCAGGAAAACAGGGCATTTCTTATACCAGGTAAGGCTTGATCATATGTCAAGATAATAAGAGTCTTGGAGAAAATAAAACTTTTCACTGAAATTATTTGTATTAAATGTTGTTCTCATTAAGTAAATCCAATTGTTGCACTTATATTAGCATTTTCTTGTTTTTTTCTGTTTTTTTTATATTGTTGTCTAGTGCAGATTTTATATTTAAATTGATAGTCATGTTAGTATTATAGAAATCCAGCTCTAGATGATAATTATGAGACCTTCACAAAATGAACAGTTTCTGTGATTTTGCTATTTAAAGGTATATGTTTAAGTAAATATCTGTGAAGGTTCTCAGTCATCCAGGTCATGGTTATCTCGAAAAGGTTTATGCAATAGCAACTGGACTTTTAGGTTTCTTGACCTATACATAATACAAATATTGATTAAGAATTTTGGCGAATAAATGAAGGACTGAGGATCCGTCCAGGGTGTAGGCTTCAGCAACCCCATAACCCCATCGCCCCCCCCCCGACTGCGGATAAACTGATAGAGGTAAAAGATGTAGAGGTAATAGGTCTAATAACAGCTCTAATAGGTAATTGACGGATGGATGGATGAAAAACGGTCAAAAGACTTCAAATAACACACAAAAAACATAAATGTATTTTATTGAACCAGTTGAAAGTACAGTTTCTAAGCTCAAGAATGAAGTTGACTATTATAATTAATCATTCTACATATTAATTTATGTGACATTTACAGTGGAGGAGCAGATTAGTTTTTTTTTTATGATAGAATTTTTTTTTTACTGCACTTTAGAAATATTTAGTAGCAACACTTTTAATATTAAAACAGACTTACTGCCGACCACCAATCTTGTTGAAACTACTTCGTGTACTTTATTTCGAAAGAATTCAGCGGAAGTATGGCGGAGAAGTGGGTTTTAACTTGATAACGGTTCTTCCCAACTTCTCACTTCTCCATCCACTTTTCCGCTTATCTTCCTTCCCTTCTCTGCTGATGGGAATGAGCGGTTTTGGGGAATGACATTTCGTGACCCCTTATACGTGAATTTATGGAGGTAAATCCTGTAAATACGACTGGTGATAAGTGTGACCCGGTCAGGCCCGCTCATCCTGGGATTTTCCCAACCCACGAGGCCGGGAATAGAGAGCACCAGCCGGCGGAATGCAGCGTGGACTTCTCGGTGTCTGTGGTTCTTCCAGCCGGCGGCACCGGAGAGAGAACCGGACTGCAGACACCCAAACAGTTCTGCTCGCTTCTGGGTAGACCGCTAATAAGCTACACTGTCCAGGCTTTCGAGAGGTAGGAAAATATTGAAATCGTGTGCTTAGGATCCCAACATTCCTGTTTCCAGGTAACAGGTAGCTTATCAGCAGGACACCCTCTACCGGCACATGTCTGTCTGTGCAGGATGCTCATGGACTTGTCAATTCATTTCTTGAGGGCTGTTTATACGTCTTGTGCTACGTGCTGTCCTGCATTTTTTTTATACGAGAGAAGAAAATATCTTCATTATTTTTTAAACACGTGTGCACAGCTACATCATTGTTTTCTGAATGGACTGTTTGTGTTGCACTTATAGTAGTTTTTATTTTCTGTTTCTATTTCTAAATATGTGTACTTCGTGTTCCTCTGTTTTAGCGTGAAATGCTGTTTTATTCTTTTCACGCTGGTGTTCACCACCGGGGAAAGTCACAGGTCATACGTGTACAGTAAAAAGGGGCGGGGCCATTTTTCACGTGTTCAACGTTTTGGGGAAATACGAATTTTTCCTTTCTTGTTGAAGGTTAGAGCATTTTCTTCCTGTATGCTAAATATAAAGCTACAGAAAACGGCGGTTAACCCAAACTGTTAGTTAGCTTAGCACAAAGATTGGCAGCAGGTGGGTGCAATATGATTCAAGATTCAAAAACCTGCTAATCCCAGGTTGGACAGATTTCAACTTGCTGAAATTTATGCAAAATGATTCTTTCTCGATTAGTGTAAGATGAAAATATCAATACTAGTGATGGCCAGATGAAGCTTTGAAGCCTCGCAGCCAATTGGTTCGCAAAATGGTTCATTTCTCGAGGTTTCATGTGCTCACAACCCCCTGCTGGTCAAAGACAGTAAGGCAGGCAGAGGTGTTCCTGTTCTTCGAAATCATCTTGCCACAGTTTGGCATGGGAATAAAAAGTACCAGGGAACTAAGTATTGTCTTTGTGTGTGATTTATAATGACATTAGTTATTGAAGCAAGCCTCGATACACGCTTCGCCAAAAATTCTATTGATTACTCGACACACGCTGTGAAGCCTCGGCACGAGAAGTCCCATTACTAATCAATACCAAGTTTATTCTCATATGCTAAATATGAAGCTACAGACAACATTAAGCTATTAACATATCTGTTAGCAAGCTAGCTTAGTTGTTAGCGTAGCATACAGCATGATTCAAGATTAAGAAAACCTAATTATTAAATCCAAGCTTGACAAGACTCCAGGATGCAAACCACAGCTAGATGCATTTGTTCTTGTTATAGCTTTTTTAAAGCAAATGCTATTTAACATTATTAGAAATGTGCAGGGAAAACAGCCTTTAGATTTAGATTTAACAGAGAACAGTGTCACAATTTCCAGTTTAGATTAGATTACCTTTATAGTTTGTACTGTGCAGCCATCCGGGGCAAGCACTTTGAAGATTTCATGTTGAGCTCTGGTAACTTGTGAGGTTGGCGTGTTGTTGCAGGGTGTCATGGATCCAGAGCATTATCGTTGTTGTTGCCAAAGAAAACATGGACCTGATGATGGACATCGTACAGCACTTCCAGCACAGGAAGGTTCAAGTGGTTCCAGGCGGCTCAACTCGTCACAGGTCCAGTGTTTTCTGCATGTCTTGGTGTTTCTGTGTAATGGCTTAATGGATTATTAAAACATTTATTTTTCTTTTTATCTAGATCGATTTGCAGTGGAGTCCTAGCTCTGGGTGAAGGTAAGGGGAAGGAGAAGGGGGAGCAGGCGCTATCGCCAGACCGACCAAAGGTGGTTATCATACATGATGCTGTGCGTCCGTTTGTGGAGGAGGACTTTCTATACAAGATAGCCGTAGCTGCTAAGGAACAAGGGGTCGGTACCTGTAAAGCTTGGCAAACTTCTCTGTGTCGCAGACAGGTCTTATGCATGACATATTTCTGATATTTTTTTTATCAGTTTCCTCTTTTTTTTTGCTGAGTGAGAACAATTAATCAGATCACAAACGCAAACTTAATGAGCAAATGTTTTGATAATGCTTTTGTCATGTGACTCGAGCAGAATGCTAAACATCCACTGTTTAAAGATATTTGTTTTATCCACAGCTACAACAAGTGATTATTTTCATTACCAGTTAATGTTTTGATCTAGAAAGTAATTGATTCTTTGTGTGGATGTGTTTGACCAAAGATAATGAACATATACAGAAATATTACATTTTTTATGAGTTAAGACAAGTAAAAATAGCAGTACATTAACATAAATAAGTTTGATCAGTTGCATATGAATCTTTTTTCCGCTAAGTCTAACTGGCTGATTTTTACAGCTCACGTTTTACTCTACGTACTGAATTTGAAAAATAAGTCATACAAAAGCAGCATCTTGATTCATCTTTCATTAGTTTCTTTTGTTGAGTAAGATGGTTACAGAACTATATAAGAGTTGTTGTTGCTATTTTCAGTCAATATAATATTTGATTTATCAAGCGAAAATATTACATCCCTAAAACATATGCATGTTTAGATTTTCCTCATGTAAAGCTGGTTTGAGATGTTCCGTTGTGTCCAAAACTAAAACACTGCAGTTATCAGGAGAATATAGAAATGTAAAAAAAACAGAGAACATATTCACTAAATGTTAAAACTAGGAAATTTAACAGTACAGTTATTTCCCGACCTCCCATTGGTGCATAGAAAAAATGACCCTAATAACCAGTTGTTTCCAGTTGTTTATGAAGGCAGGACGTATTCAGCAGATGTTCACTTGAGGGAAAAAAGCATAATCTCGACAAATAGAGGCTAGGACTACAAAATTCCAGTATTTCTTCAAGCTTGGAAAGTGTAGTACAGCTGATTAAATCTCAACCGATGCTCAAACTAAATTTGTTAATCCGCTTTTAGCCGACAACCAGAGAGAGTGAATTACAGCAGAGTCTGTAAACAACTCCGTCTTACTGACGTGTAGTTACAACTGCAGGCAAATGTTTCACCTGGTAGCTTAACTTCGTCACTTTTGACTGTGCATTCCATGGATTTATCATTTTCAAATGTGCAGTGTGAACAGAAACAAACCTAAAACACCAAATACTACCAAGTCATGTTTCCCAGACTAAAGAAAACAAACTTACTCCCTTGCACAAAAGATCTCTCCATCTTTTTCTAAACTGTTTATCAGATTGACAGATCCATCGCTCCCGGTGGTAGTGTTTACTTCATCTGTGATAGATGGAAAACATTTGGGCCACAGTCACTTTGGCTGCTCTGGTGTAGAAACACTAAAATTTGTTTCATAATGACTCACGTCTGAGGCTAAAAACTGAGAGACGACTTTGTTGAATGCGTGTAATGCAGGTTATGAAAAAAGCAAGAGCCCCCTGACATAAGGTTGACATTTGTGGTGTGTTTCTGATTGTGTGTGTGTTTTGTGATGGGCTTTCACAGCAGGCGGTCTGGTCTTCATTATCTTGCCCAGTATCCGCACTCATGATAGAAGGCCTGTCCGCACTGAGAAGCAGCAGATTCATTTTGATTCTAACAGCATGTGTAACATGCAGAACACGTGTTTGCTTTGCTTTCATTTGTCAGAACTTTGTCCTGCAAACGCTCATTGACTGCTTACTCCTGTCTTCAATCACGCTATAGTGAAATGAAAATATCTCAGAAGTCAGTTTTTTTTTATTTTCATGGAAGAAAGTAGAAGCAGTACGTGATCCAGCTGGGTGCTGATCACAGTTATTGTTCTCTCTTTAAATTTGGCTGAAATACTGTATTACGATTATTAGACAAATTTTTTTCCCATAGCTTTTAACAGCATCTCACAGTCTTCATTCATAATTCACAGTTAATAACTCCTGATTATTAAATGGAAGCTTAATCTTTGAATTGACATCAGCAATGACATTTTCAACACAATATGCCTGAGGAGTAGGAACTTTTACTGTTATATCACACTGTAAGCACCAAAAACTGCAATATTTCTGTAGAAACGTCAATGAATTTGATTTATTATAACACAGAACTTTCTTTACGAAATCATTTTCTGTATCTCTGTATTGCAATAGTTTTTTTTCTCCACCCAGGCAGCGGGAGCTATCCGACCTCTTGTTTCAACAGTCATAGCCACCACATCAGAGGGCTACCTGGATCACTCACTGGAGCGAGCCAAATATAGAGCCAGCGAGATGCCTCAGGGATTCACATATGATGTCATCTATCAGGCTTATCAGAAGGTAACGGCTCTTGCGAAACAGTTTTCGTTCTCTGTGTGGTAAATGTACACATTGCGGGCAATAATGAGGGAATTAGGGCTTTGATACATTCATGTGTGAAATGTAATGATGACAAAATGTTCCGCATGCTCTATGATTCAGTGGTAGGAAATTTAACAAACATCAAAGCGTTTGTAGCTAAAGTCTTCTAAAGCCTGTTGTAACATGTCGCGTTCTTTGAGTTGTATTAATAAGTTAGCAAGATATGTTTGCAGTCAAAGAAGCCAGTGAGTGTCAGAGGGTGTATATGAACTGTCAGGAAACTGAAGTAAAAGCTTTGCATTAAACGTAGACCATCTTCGAGATGACCACGTGTCCAAATCAGATTACCAGTTGACATAGTAGCAGGACAAAGCCCTCTTGAGCCTTGTTTTTTTAGCTTGTGTCCACAGTGCAGACTTCAGCCAGTGTTTGATAGGCCAAGTAAAGCCAGAATCATGATAAATGGTTCACATGTGTTAAATTGCAGAAATTAGTGTGCATCTGTGGATGCCTTTTTTCCAAATATTTTTCAAGAGTTTGGCCTCTGTGTGGTTCTTGACAGAAACTGTTTCATGGAGTGGCACAAATGGAAAATACATTTATTGTCCTCAGTTTTGAGCAGCCTTGATCATGTTTCTTGAAATTTAAGAAACCTATTGGGTACCCCGAATTGTGTTGTAAATAGTTGTTGATCTACGAGCTAACAACTTGCAGATATAAACAGAAGTGCAGTTTGTAACAGCTGAACTTTTAAAAACACATAATATCACAAGATGGAAAAAATGAGATCCTGCATGCATATGCTGCTTATGCTTGGTGTCAAATATTAGAGGACACACCTTTAAAATCTTATGAAATGAGAGTCAGCTCAAGACTTATGCTGTAAAAATTACAGCATTTAGATGATTTCAAAAAGAACAAAGGCCGTTATGGTTTTCATATAGACCTGTATAGTCCTTCATTGTTCAGTTGATGTGCCAGAACCTGCAGGGTTTCACTCTAAAGAGCTTGTGGCGTGGGTGTTATCGCTTTCATTTGGCCTTTGCTGCATCTGGCAAGGAAATGTCTCCTAGATATATTCTGCCACACTGCAGCCGTTAGATTGTGGAACAAAAGTGAACAAAGATTGAGTTTGAAAAATGAGATCTTCCATGGTACATTTAGGTGGACTCGGATTAAGTCTCAGCAGTTAAGTGCATTTTAATATGTGTACCTGAAAAGCGGAAAGATTTGTCTGATGACATCAATTGGAAATGTGTGGATTCTTCTCTGAAAGCAAGGGCTTACCGCTAAGACCCAGTGGCAACTTAATATCAAACTGGTACTGCAGAAGCTGACGTAAATTATTTTTCATTTTGAGTTTGCTGTTCCAACCCCAACTTCATTAGATTTTTCTTCCAATGCTTTTGAAGGATGCAACAAACCCTGAGCTAAGAGCTGAGGTATGCCTCCACTCGGAGCCCCATTTGTGTGCAGTTCTTTTTATTCCTGGCAAATACAAATCTTGGGATTGCTTTGATAGCCTTGTTGGATTTGGCTTTGGCCTTTTCAAAAAATGATATTTTTATGCTGCAGTGTCAAGGTCAGTCAGGTTGCAAATAAAAGGCTAACTGGGGACGTTGCTGTAGAAGAAGGTCAGAGGAGGTTGAGTGTGCGTCCCCGCTGTCCAACTGTTTTCCTCGCCCCCTTTGAAAGGGAAAGTGTCAGGTTAGGACTGTAAGACATGGGCATGAAAAATCTCTGAGAGCTGCACATTTGTAGCCTGACATCCATTGAGTGTAGGAGAACTTAGGGCTGAAAAGACAAAGCGGGAGACACTGTATCCAGTAACCAGTAAAAGCTTTTGTACTGGGAGAAAATGCAAAAGGTTAAATTACCTTAAGAAGCAAGAGCATATTTCTCCTGTAATTTCTCTCTTTAGTACCAGGGTCCTCAGAATAAAAGACCCCTCTCTTTTATAGCTTGATAAAATATTACCTAGGTATAATCTCAGGTAGCCTGATTTTGTCTTTGTAGTCCAGACTGTATTTTAAACCAAATGAGCTCATCGCCTCAACCCAAACTTCCATGTGATCTTCAAAGCATAAATACACTATAAAGGAATTTAATTGTAATAGAATAATAAAAGATTTTAATAAATAACAAAGTAATTTAAAATGTAAGAGTTTAACATTAAAATGACATAATAACATTACATTACACAGACAAAGACAAGTTTTCACTTACTATTAAGACACGTTCATACGTACAACTGAGCTTTGAAACGTAAAAAATGTGTAATATTCTTTTAACAGTTATCTATTCCTGATAAAATTACACAAAGAAGTTCACAATGTTTTTTTGTACGCCGTGGGAGATCAAATGACCTGATGAAACTGAACTTAATCTTAATTCAGAAAGATAAGCGTGTTACAAGTCCAGCAGTTCCACCAGCCAAAGAAAACTAAATCCTCAGAAGTATTTGCTGAAACATGTGGTGATGGCGTCACATTATGAGACTGTTTCTCTTGATGCATACAATATAATATAGGCTCCAGATAGTCCCAGGACTAGTACCCAGTTTTATATGTTGGTATCTCAGCAGCAACATTTTACTAAAATTATATTTTAGAGTATTAACAAGACCATGGACTGATTTCTTTGGACAATGCTCAATCATTTGTTTAATGCACAGTTGATGGATGCCTTGATGAGAAGTCACTCATAGAGTCATAAGCTTGGATAAAGTATCATTTTAATTGAAGAGCTTTGTAATGTTGGATCAGTAAACAGTAGATTTAGCTGTTGATGATTCATCAAATGTGCATTACAAATAACCTTGGTGCAGTTTTAGTGTTGTGTATAGTTTAGTATTGAGTATATTGGAAAGTGAATTTTGCCCATAAATATTCCTCTCTGTTGTCCCCTCCGCAGTGCACAGAGTCAGACTTTGAAATTGGCACCGAGTGTCTCCATCTGGCTCTGCAATACTGTGGCACCAACGCCAAGCTCATCGAGGGTCCGCCAACTCTGTGGAAGGTGAGCTCGCCAGAAGCCTGGTTTGGGTTGAGGATTGTGGATCTGTGGAACACTTTGACTAGCACTGTTTTATGCCCACTACTGATTTATCATATGGGTACAAAGCTCATGAATTGAAAATAAGGGATGTTGGCAAAATGGGAAGGCCTAGTATATTAAAGGTGACATCTGAGATTATCGTCAAGAAATTAGTTTAAATTGAAAGGTTTTGTTCTGAAAACTCTGTGAGATCATGTAACATAGACCTTAAATGATTCATTCCAAATTATAGTTTTTCTAGATGATCTGTCCTGAAGACAGTTTTGGTTTTATATGCTAAGATTTCTGTTAAGCCGTAACCTCTTGTCACAGGTTACAGATCTGAATTTTGAGCAGCTCAGAGCTTTTTGACAAAAACATCCATAGGATCTATTTAGCCACAGTAACTAATTCATGACCTAAACGTTTCTTTTGTTCGTGTGTTTGTGGTAAATTTAAAAGGATAAAATCAGTTTTCTATGAAGACTCTCAGAAAAGATGTGGCAACTGGACTAGTTTTTATGTTCTTGAAATCATTTTGCCTTTCATCGAGAAGGCGTCATCAGCTCTATACGGTAGATAAATATTGATGAAATGCTTCTGTGTCCTCTAGGTAACCTACAAGCGAGATCTCACTGCTGCAGAGTCCATTATCAAAGGTGAGTTCTCTTCTTTAAAAATGCACCCCTGCATTTTTTCCGGTATGTCTTGTGAATAGTGGATCTTTTCATCTCTTTACATTAAATGCAGACATAAAGACGTGTGTAGACATGTATGCACGAAAGACTGAAAGCAGCAGGTTAAATTATATAATGTGTTGTCTCTCTGTGTCTCACAGTGCAGAGTTAGATCTGAATAGGTGACATTGAACCAAAATAGTCTGTCACTGTGTTTGGAGGAAGAAATTCCTTTGGCATTGTTCAGCATGGTTAGAACAGGGCGGATATGAGCAGACATAATACTATGGAGAACAAGTCAGGGCAAGGGAGAATCATAATCAGAGAAATGGAAATAAACACAACCCTATATTTCACTCTGCCAGCACCTGGATCAACAATCACCTGTTCAATGATCACACAGAGCGTGCAGTGATTATTTAAAGAGTCTCTGATATGAATGAATTCCGTGCGTGTGTGTGTGTGCGCGCAGCAAAGTCTCACATCTGTCTGTGTGAAGTGTATCACTTTGGGTGTGTTTGTGTTTCTGTGTGCTTACATGCAAACACAAGTATAAGCACAAGTACATAATGAGTATAATGTTAAATTGATTTCTCAACATATGGTTTTAAAGTGTGGCAGTCCCAGTGGAGGTGCTCAGTTTTAAACAGCTTTGACCATGATGAAGTGAAGCTTTGAGCCAAAGCAGTACATCACCAATGAATTATTTGAAAAATTTATATAAAATTATCACAATCTTGACTCTGTATTATTTACTATTAATTAAGTCAGTTATTATTTAAATAATAATATAAAATGTATTTAAATAGCCTGTTTTACTCATTCGACGCGAAAAGCAATGAGTCTATAAAAGTTGAATGGAATTTACCAGGCACTAACTTAACTTAAATTAACTTAATCCCTGCTGGTGAACACTATCCCAAATCCCTTAGTTCTACGTTAAGAATGAAGCATTAACATCCTTTCTGAACCTGGGTTGGGATCCGTTGTCTTTCTGTGTATAGTTTGCATGTTCTCCCTGTGCTAACATGAGTTTCCTCTGGGCACCATGAATTGTTGCCTGCCTTTGTGTGGCTCTGTGTTATCTCTGAGATTGACCTGTCCTATGCATACTCTGCCCTTCGCCTTGTGATGCGATTGGCCGTAGAGCAGTAGCATCTTGTCCTGTCTGTTTCTGAAGCTACAACTGGACGTTAGGAGCTGACTGTGGGATACATTTAGGTGAAATCCTGTATCTTCAGACATCCCTTGCCAGCAATTATTCAGTCATTATTGCTTTGTGTGGAAAACTAAATGGCATCATCATTAACTATTGTGCTACTGTGATGATTAGAAACTTGCACATCTTCTCCATATGGCCTTTACAGATGGGACCTGACACCATACCATGATGCAGTTATTAGATCTCCAACCGGTCACATGTGATTCTTTTTCAGAGACTCTGTCACGCTCAGGCTGCATTATCACAGGTGGAGCAGAACAACCTGCGACCCTGGCTGACGCCCTTGTTGGAGCTCTAGATATGGTAAGAGAGTGACAATAACAGCTGATATAATGTTTGTTATGCTAAAGTCAGCGTTACAGAAGTTTCCCAGGTGTGAATCATTTTATGCCGACTTGTACCTTGACGTCCCTCTCCTACCACCACCACCACCACCACCACCCTTGACAAACTCAATGTGAGCTCCACTTGGGTGGCCTGGCAGTGAGACTTGCCATCTGCAGTCAGACCTCTAATGGAGCCTGTCTGGGACATCCACACTGCAGCTTTTCCTCTGTCTCATGTTCTCCCACTTTCACCTCCATGTCTCACTCCCCTGCATGCAGGAGAGCAGATGGCAGTCATATTTTCTGTTTCGTGGGAGTTTGCTTGATTAATTGAGTGCTTAGTGATGAGTTCTTGCCTTCTCGTTCTCCTAGCACTAAAGCTCAGCCAAACTTGAGAAGCTCCCAGTGTCAAAGCGCACCTAATATCCCTCCCTTTCACTCTTAATCTCCTTTTGGGCACATCAAGTTCCCATGATGTTTTCAGTCCATGTTACAAACATCCTCCATTTAATTTGTAAAATTGCTGTTATTAGACAATGAAGAATAATATCCATATGCAAAACAATAAAGAGTGACTGAAAGAGATATTCTGCCTGACAGCTCAGACCTCACAGACGTGCCACATGTAAAATGCTTCCTGCCGTGAAAGCCGGCTTGGTAGTTTAGAAGAGGACTTGTACATGTGATATGACATTTTGTCTCAGTTAGAAATATTAGCTGTCTGCAAAACTGTATTTAGAATCATAAAGTGATTATGTTTTTTATTAAAATCTGTCTTTTGGGAACACTTTTCTCTTTAAGGAGGGATGGCAACTACAGTCAGTGTCAAGAATAGAATAGAATAGAATAGAATAGAATAGCCTTTATTGTCATCGTACAGTGCAAAACGAAATTGGATTGCGAGTCTAACCACAGACTCATCTGCAAACTTTAAAATGGCGTTTGAGAGATGGGTCGGGGAGCAGTGGGATGTGTACAGAGTAAACAGGAGGGGACTCAGAACACAGCCTTGAAGAGAGTCGGTGCTGAGTGTGATGGTGCTGGAGAGGTGGGGGCAGAGTCTGACAGACTGTGGTCTGTTGGTTAGAAAGTCTTGAACCAGAGGCAGATGGGGGTGGAGAGACCCAGGTGACAGATTTCCTGGACCAGGATCTCCGGGATGATATTGGTTAAAAGCTGAGCTGAAGTCCAGGAAGAGCATCCTCACGTAGCTTCTTTGGTTCTCCAGATGACTTGGCGCAGTGTGGAGTGCTATGGTAATAGGGTCCTCAGTGGATCGATTTGCCCCCTGAGTTGGAGGCAGGCAGGCCCTGATGTGCCGAAGCATTTCATCACTACAGGCAACAGGCCTGTAGTCATTTGGGCTGACCACTGATACCTTTTTGGCAATGGGGGTGATAGTAGAGCAGGGAGGGACGGTGTTCAGAGACAGGGACAGGTTGAAGATTTTTGTGAAGACTCCCCACCAGTTGGTCAGCACATGCTCTGATAACCTTTCCATGTATACTGTCCGGGCCTGCTGCCTTCATGGGATTTACTGACCTTAGAGCACATCTCACTTGACGCTCCTGCAGTGACAGTGTTCCAGTGCTGGGGGCGGGTGGAAGTGGTGTAACGGCAGAGGGCCTGGTCGTCTCCTAGCTGTCGTCTGGTTACTGCTTCTGAAGTTGATGTGATTTATCCCCTGCTACATCTTTCTAGGGTCGTTGTCAGTCAAGTGATCTTTACCCTCCTCCTATAGGCCGCCTTTGCTTCCCTGATGCCTCTGCTCAGGTCTGCCATAGCTGCCCTGTCCCTTGCCCTGTCCCTTGCCCTGTCCCCTGCCCTGTCCCCTGACTTGAAGGCATTATTGCGGCTTTTGAGGAGGGATTGCACATTGCTGGTCATCCAGGGTTTTTGGTTTGGAAACACCCTGACCCTCTTGTTGACGGTAACTACCAACTATCTCTTTCCTTCACTGTGATTACTAAACTGTCATTATCTGTTATAGTTATAACACCTCTCTAGCACGAGAGTCTGCACTGGATCACTAGATTCCATAAGTTTTCATGATATGGTGTCCTCTGCTTTGTGTGGACATATTTTACTCACATTGCCGATTTCTTAGATCCAAAGGAGACACTCAGGCTGACAAATTGTTTACATGTGGTTTCATGTATAAAACTGGATCCTCCTCATATATATTCCCTGGGTGTAGCTGTTGACTGTGGAACAGGGCAGCAGAGCACAACATGTTCAGCCTTCATCTAAAACGTCCACCCCCCTTTAAACATTTTAAAGCTCTCGATCAGTCGGTGTCATGTGAGGAAATCTCACTGTCTGGTGCTGGACTGGGCCTCAGAGACAAATTGGTGTCAACCCCCCTGGATTGGCTGATTGGAGTGATTCCTGTCTTTGCTCAGGTGGCCGGTGGTGTTGTGTTTTTCAGAACCAGATATGTTGTCTTCTGGGAGCTTGGGAGGGATGAAGAATGGAGGGTAAGATGAAAAGCGAGTGGAAGAACTTAAAGATGAGCCATTACCTTTTGTCCAAGTACCATTACGTCAATGCAGGGATGAGCAAAGTTGGGACTAGTCAGCTCTGTGTGTTTATGTGCACACACAGGTGGAGAATTTGGCATCGTGTGTGAGAGAGGAAGACACACAGAACATTTGTTGTTACCTTAGAGATTAATTTTACCCAACATACCAACAACATTTTTTTTATTTATTTATCTTAGATTAATCCTCTTTTCTTCAGGAACATCATGTTTGCATTCACACAGTTACAGATCACTGTACGGGTGGTAGTTATATTTGAAATATCTAATAAATACTTCATCAGGGGATGCAACTGAAGATAC
Source organism: Microctenopoma steveboyesi (assembly GCA_032359275.1). Lineage (NCBI taxonomy): Eukaryota > Metazoa > Chordata > Actinopteri > Anabantiformes > Anabantidae > Microctenopoma > Microctenopoma steveboyesi. The sequence continues at coordinate 2,158,933 of JAUMHF010000008.1, forward strand.
TGCATTTTTTTTATGTAAGGTTTTACCCTTATTGTGGTATTCAATTTTTAGATTTATGTTCTTACTTACTCTGAGTCTTTTTGAACAATTTCAAACCTATTTCGTTGAAACGTTTTCGTAAAATAAGCCTTTTTAACAAGCCAAGCTCAAGAACCAGATAACTCCATTATACGAAATGGCATCATTTTGTCTCCTCATATCTGTAGTGCTCTACAAGCAGGACAGTTATTGTATAAGTGGTGATTTTGGTTCAAAGGTCTCATTTTCTTGAGACTTACCAAATTTGTTTTTATTTAGCAATCAAAAAAAGGGAATTGTAGAAAATTGATCTTGTACAAAGCTGTTAGAATTCAAAACTTCATTTCGGACCAACTACAGTCACTATCTTCCTTTCAACCTTTTGTTAATAGTAAATAATTATGAGCTATCAATTATGGAAATGTGGCTTTAGTGAATTTAGAACGAAGCCGAACACAGCCGAGTAGATGTTTTATAGGCACATAAAGAGATAAAAGAAGTAAAGGAGGATTTTTTTAAAGACCAACTTACCTCTCCTTCATGGTCTCATTTATTTCTGTTCCTTTTATCTTGATGTATGATATTTTCATATTCAGTTCACATTGAGGAGAATCCGTGAATCAACTTAGTGAATGTTTTTAATGGTAAAAATTCCTGCAGTGTAAGGGGATATGTCATTTAGACAGAAAGCAAGAAATATAGTTGAGGAGAAACCAGATGAATAATACTTTTAGTCCGTCAGCCACTGATGGTGATAAGTAATATGTTGTTCCATATGTTCCATCTACGTTTTCTTAACAATTTGCAAACATTTATGAACCAAATGTCTTCTCTAGTAGAGAATTTAACTCTGAATGTGATGAATCTTTTACTATACACTGCAGCTTACAGCTAATACAACTTTCCCATTTTCGTGCCAGTACAGTTTCATAAATGAAATATATACAAAATGGCAGTATATCAGTTTCTAATGATGGCATTGTCAATCTGCACCATGACTTGTTCCGGTCAAATTTCTTGCATCTCTCCTTTGCTAAAGAACTTGGGTTAAAACACCAGAAATATGTCATTTTTAGTTGTGAAAAACATAACAAATTTTACGAAATTGACTGAGACAAAATCTGGTATAGACATTCTTAGTTAATGAAAGTCCCCTTTCTGTAGAACTCACCATGGGTTTCGCATTTGGTTTTAAAGGAAACGCCTAAATAAATATTGGATGGATTGCCATGAAATTGGTTTCTGACATCCATGAGCCCATGTGAACAATTATAAGCAGCAAACAAGCTAAAATATTTGCAAAGATTTAAATTAAATTTTATTCATATACTGCCAATTCACAACATAAGTAATCTCAAGGCAAGGTAAGGAAGAGATTTTTGTGTAATGAAAAAAAGTCAGAGTAAAGCCGTACAGTGGTCAAAGACGCCAGGGTTGGGATAGCCAAATGTGTTTTTAGGGTAGAAAATGAGTGTGGTCAGTCATATTTAAAGGTATCAGGTAGCATGGATAAACCCACCCTACAGATCTCAAACATTTTCCTGCACAATTCATTTGTGTAAATGCAACCGTGTTCACAGATTCCTGGAGAGCTGTCACAAGAACTGCTTAATGCTTTACAGCACCACGTCTGGTTCGGCTCATCGGGAACAGACGTAAACACAGCAGCAAAAAAAGATGTAGTGTCAATAGTGCATTTGGGCCAACATAACTTATTTAGCAAATTTGTGCTATGACACTGCTTGAGTGTCTGTCATTTTAGAGAGTCCCCTGCACTCACCAAGATGTTAACACGGGAACTGTACCTGCTAAACATCAGCACAATTGCTTTTGTGACTGTGGTAGTATGTTAAAACTAGAGTTCAGTTCAAAGCACCACTGTACTTACGTAAAGCTTTGCAGAGTGTCTGGTACAACGACCCTGAACACCAACCACTGTGACAAGAAATGGTTTAACACCCAACGTTAGCTTACACAAGCTACTGGTCATGCCAGACTAAAAGACAGAAAGAATCTGCAAAACCTCTGCTTCCATTCGGTTGTATTTAATGAAACTTAGGATTTGTAAATTAATAAATGGGTATGTCTTCTTCTTCCACCATCTGTCAGGTTGTCAGAAAGGTGACGAGTATGGATGACGAGTATGATTTAAATAGGATTGTTTAAATACAGTACAGCATTGTTCTAAATCACTAAGGCCTAAGAAATTCATATGAGTTCACTCTGTTAAGCTTTATAACTTTGTTTTTCTTCTGTCCTCAGACTGATTTTTATTGTCGAGCTTCCAGGTTCTTGGCTTTCCAGGCCATGTCTAAATTTAAATAAATATTTTTACTCTAAGATTTCATGTCCAAATTGGTTTAAATCATATAATTTTTTTTTACCCGACAGATCTAGATTTCGGATTGAAATAATTTTCCTCCTGAAGCCATGTACAGTTATCTTTCAATACCAATCAACCCCCGAGCATGTGTTTCTTGTAACCATTTTACATTCCCAATTAGTTTCTGTTATTTAACAACTGTATTTTATTGCCAAACTCAACCTCTGAATGTTTACTTCTATGTTTATTTCTATCGTGTAAAATTGTAGTAACAGGCTATAATTAGAGCTACAACAGCAATGATGAATCTAAAACGTACATGGCGTGCTATCCGTGTCGCTCTTATGCCAGGGACAAGACTGAATGGAAAGATCAGGACTTAAATGTCCTGGGTCTTTGAGCAAAAAAGCTTTTACGATTCTTGGCGGAACATCAGCCTTCAACTCAGTTTGCAGGGTAATGAAATTTAAGTTGGCTTGTGTATGATCACTGTTCCATATTGCATATGACAAAATATTCCTGCTAGTTTAGGAGCATAAAAGATCCCAGAAATGTTTTTTTAACCTCTTTACCATTTGTTCTAATAAGCTCCTGATTACAATTGATGGAAATAAGCTACTCAGATGCGTACTACCTCAATGTATTTAAAAAAATGTTTTATCCCTTTTCTCTAATCATAACATGATTCATAGCAGGAAAGCAGGTGGTTGTACTATTACACTAAATGACTAAAGGAGTGACTGAAACAAAAACCAGAAGGCCTTTGACCCCTGAGCACTGAAGTCAATCCGTCACTCTCCGTCCAATGCATTAGGGCCATGGCACTAAAGCACCTGCTTTAAATGTTTTCACTTAATGTCCTCTAACGAGCAGAATATCAGTTGAACATGTAACCTGTGTTACAGGAGCTGGACATCATCCCGGATCTGATGGGAGCCAACGGCAGGTATCTGTTAAAGGAGTGGAACTTCATCCAAGTTTCTGTGAGTTCATGTTTTAACCTTTTTCTGAGCAATTAAAACATGTTTGTGTAAACATTCATGATCGGACCCAACATCTTCGGATTTTACCTCCAATCGTTATGGCTTTTCTGTAAAGGTTCTATTTCTTTTCTTCTTGACATCCTTGGTATCCAGGTTAGTAAATCTGATCTGTGTGAAGTGGAGGCCATACTAACAAATCTGGAAGCAGTCAATCGAGCTCTTCTCAACCCAGTGGTCATCATTTGGGTGAGTTTATATATATAAGTAAAGCCATGGTATGATATTCAATACTACATAGTAATTCTATAGGGAACTGAATCGTCCCACTTTACTGCTTAACGACTCTATACTGAGAAGTGTAACCTGACTAAACTAAACAAATAAAACTTCAGATTCTTTACTCGTGTTCAAATACCAAATGGAGTGGCATCATGGTAAAGTGATTAGCACGGTGGCCTCACAACTAGGGTTGGGTATCATTTGAATTTTATTCATTACTCTGCGGATTCGGATTCTGTTTATCAGTTCCTATGGATGCTTTGTTTGGATCCCTATATATGCAGTATGGTACACAAGTCTTGGACAACTGTTAACGGTTATTATGCTTTTTTGTGTCATTGGGACTGCTGCACATTCTTCCTAGGAAACAGAGATAGGTTACCCTGCCTTTTGCCCAATGACAGCTGGGATTGGCTCTAGCACTCTTGTGACCTTTAACAGGAAAAGCGGTTAGGATTGTAGATGGATGGAAATACTAAGGACATTCTCTAAAATGTAAACTACAAAAGTATTTTATACACTATTGAATTTGATGCCACTGATAACTAATTCTGTCCAGACCTTTTCAGCAAACGTTCAATAAACTTTCCCAAATGTGGAAATAATGCCAAAAAGAAAATGTATAGTACCTTTAAAAAATATGATTTTCTTTTAGAAACCTGGTGTGAAGCTAGGAAGGATGGCCAACATCATTATTCACTTACCATTAGGATAGGGTTACATGGGATCCACTCTGGGTTCATTTTTGTTTGCAGTGGTGATGGACACATTGACAGATGAGACGAGTTCCCATAGACTATAATGTTCGGAGACGACTTTGTGATCTGCAGTGCGAGTGGAGAGCAAGTAGAAATGAGCCTGGAGAGGTGGGGGTATGATCTGGAGAGAAGAGGACTGATAATCAATAGAAGCCAGACAGAAAACGTGTGTGAATGAGAGGGAGACAGGTGTAAAGGTGAACATGCAAAGAGCAGAGCTAGTGAAGGTTGATGAGTTTAAATTAAACTAACGTAACAAAGTAGGAGAGAGAGCACAAGAGAGGTGAAAAAGAGAGTGTAGGCAGGGTGGAGTGGGTGGAGACAAGTGTCAGCGGTGATGTGTAACAGAAGGAGAGCAGCAAGAGTGAAAGGGAAGACGTAGAACGTGATAGTGAGACTTGCTATGATGTACGGTTTTTAGACGGTGCTAAGAGATAGTTGAGACTAAAATAACTTACAATAGAAAATGCTCAGCAAGGAAGCGTACTAACTGCTAGTTAAGGTTTATATCAGCCTGAAGATCTGCCCAGACCTTAGTCAGTGTATAAACGGCAACCGTAGCCCTGTGCCTGCTGTACTTTGACCAAGGAGAGCAGAGTTAAACATGTCTGTGTCATTTCCCACACTTTGAATGAACTTTTCTTTGCATGTTCATGAATGCACACATCTGCCATGGGGTATATTCAGTTTTGTTGAGGTACATGTACAACACTTTTTTTGTCCTCTTGTAAAACTGTCACTTGTAGTCCATCTCTGGTCCCTGGAGGAGCCCTGTAGCTGTTTGGAAACCATACACCTCTCAGAAGAGCACCAAAGCTCAGCAATGCTTATTTTTTACCTTGTTTCAAACATCTACCCGTACAAGAGAAACACTGATCTGGGAGATTGTAGATTCTTACGTTCATAACATGCCCTTAACCCTAAATCCATGTCTTAAACCCCGAACAGCCCTTTGAAGTCATGAGGAACAGAAGAAATATTCTCACAGCTATGGTTTTAAAACTAACTTTCCCACAGAACTACAAAAACAGCCATGCACACACACACACGCACTCAACACTCCTTGGTTATATTCATTCATGTATTGCTAATTTTAGTACAAATGTCCAAATTCATTTCAGTTGATTTGTTAATTTATTAACAAATTTTAATTTCCAAAATAATCAGACGAAGAGTTTTAAATAGTTGCCTTCCAACAAGGTTTTCGACCTTTCCTCTTTCCGGACCTTCTTCAAGACATAGGTGTTTGTTGGCTTTCTTTCATGAACTGCCTGCTCCTGGTTCTTCGACATTATGCATGCAAAACACATCTTCTACTTTATTGGAGGATGCCTTCATATTTTTCCATAGAATTTACATGTGCCAGTCAGAATTCATAGCAGTGATAACAATCCGTCTAAATCTTGATACTTACATGAATTGACAGTCCTAGAGTTTGACATGTGTTTGCCACACACAAATACGCAAGATTAGATATCTTCCCTTTGTAAATGAATGGAACATGTTTGCTTCTCTCTCTCATGACTAATGAGAAAAAAAAGTTATATGCATTTTTTATGGAGAACTAAAGATCCTTCTGAATAGTCCTTAAGCTTCCATGTATCATTGTATGTGTTCTTAAATCTCAAGGTTAAACATAAAAGATATTACAATACTTGCATCTAAGACCAAATTTACTTTTCCCACTGTCGTAATGTGATTTCATGGACACGTTTGAATGGATTTAAATTCTTGACACAGTCTGGGAAGCTGTGACTATATGAAACCTGAGGCGCCTCCTCGGTTTCTTAGTTAGCTGTGAAGCGGCTGTTAGATTGCACATGTGCCTTGTTATTCATCATAGGTTTTATCACATGGTAGTGATCAGTAAGGGATAAGTGAGTTTAAAGTGTCGACGATAGGCTCGAGGGCATAGAAGTAGACTCATAATTAAAGGTTACTGTTTCAAGCTGATCATTAGATGTTAGTGTCTTGAACAAGGTTTTTAAAGAAAAAGCCCCATGTTGATTTAACCACCTCCTGTCTTATGTTGTAAGGTGTCATAAATCTACGATTGATGTCTATTCTAGGAGTTTGTGGTATTATGTGAAAGCTTTCACAATTTTAACCTTTTTAAATAATTTCAGGGTTGTAGAAATGGCATCTAACCATATCTGCAATACTTCACACTGCATTACTATTTAATTCACCAAGGAAACTGAGTTTGAAGGGTTACACACCTGCTGTAAATACAAAGAACCTTAATCCAATCCTTAGCAGCCACACCTCCATCTCTTTTATAAAGAAACCCTTTGTTATGTTAGTCAATTTTGAAGTAAAGTTCATATAAAAAGCTGTGACAGTTGCATCTTCATTCACAGGCACAAACATGGTCTCTCTCTGCTGGAGCTGAGGATAAAAGAAAATCTATAGTATAGTTGATTTCCTTGACTCTTTTGTTGTGAGTAGCCAAGAATGCAGGATTCAGTACATTAGGGCCTCATTTAGACAGGACACTCTTTTGAAGTTGAAAAGCTTGAGGTCCCACTGCATTGCATTTTTTTCATTTAGTTGTAATTGGGGGAAGAGAAAGACGATGTGAGGATGGTAGAATGGAAAAATGTGAGGCACCCAGCAAGTCAAAACCAGCGAGTGAAATTGAAAACGATCACAGAAAACTGCCCCAGTCTGTCTGATTGGCCCCTGAAGCCAATAGTTTATATGTATGTATATGTATTGTGTTAGCGAAAATATCAACATAGCATTTCTTTCAGTAGACTCGTGGTCTGGAGGTTTAACATCTGCTAATATGATGAACAGTCTTCACACTAAATGAATAACAACAAGCATCTGATCAGAACTACACTGTTTTTATTTAATATTGACTGTTACATCTCACTGCCACAGTTTCTAAGTATATGTGACAAAATAATTACAGTGAATAAATCGTGATTTAAGTTTCTGTCAGTGGGACGGTTAGCTAAGCTTTGGATCCAGATGACAGTAATGCAAATCAATGTGTCAGGATCATGCTGTTCTAATTGGAGAAAATAAACCCCAGAGGCCCTGCAGGTTTACAACTGAATTAGAATGTCATTATACCCTCAGACAACTGTGTATCAATCAGCCTATGTTTAATCTACGTACGCAGAGCAGAGCCTTCCAATACTTCCCCGAACAAAACCTTGGATAAACAGGCCTATTGCGTTGCAACATGTTTAAGCAACGCCTTGAACAATAAGCTGTAATTGCTCCAGAAAGCAGCATAATTGCTGTTCCACTAAAAAATTCTAGCTTTTGGCAAGCAGTTCCTGATTGGGTGTGGTGGGCTTTGTTTTGATAGGTGCATTTGAAGAGTTCAGATGAGCTGTCCATCAGCGGGAGGATGGCAGAGCCAGCGGCACTCATGGACCTGGCTTCAGTAGCCAAACTCAGAAATATTCTACTCTACGGCATCCAGCTTCATCCGTCAAAGGTAAGCTGTGTATTTCCCCCGTCTTCTCTATTATTTTTTTGGTTTCTTCCCGAAGCAGGCTCAGAGTCCACGTGCTGTGAAAGCATATTTGAGAGAGGCCAAACAAAACAGGGTGGGAAATGTCTTGTAACTGTCCTGTTCCAATGTCTTGTCATACTTCTGTGCTTCAGGCAGGGTTACTGCCTATTATCACACATCTTTGTGTTAGTTTGTGTGCATGCTTGGATATGTATATATTTATGTGTGAATGAAAAATAAAGGTGTGTCTGAAAATGTAATTTGGGTGATGGGACATCAAGTTTTTACCAAATGTTGTTTGACCTGACTGTCAGTGGGATGAAAAGGTGCTTCTAAAACTCGACCACCACGTGTGTGGACTGAACCTCTACAGTACAGCTGTCATGGGGATCCTCTGTGAGGCCCACTGAGTGCTTGCTGGAATCATCAGGGAGAATGTGGTTGACCTGTATCCAAGACTGACTGCTCAGTTAAACTGACTGCTCTGTAACAGTTACAGAATTATTTAAAATGGAAATTCAGCATTCATGCTACCAAAGCTGTCAAGTCAAATAACAAGTTTTAAGCCAGATCTACAGAGAAACCCAAAGACAAATGTTGAATATTTATGGTATTGTTGGCCTTTAATATGACATCCATCATGATTTATGTTCACGACTTACTGCAGCGGTGTGACAAATGTGTCTTCTTGGCAGCTGCATCACTTCACAAATCAGTGGTAAAACCCTCTGTGCCTCAGGCAAGCAGATGTTTGAGCGAGTTGGGTTTAATTCACGAGGAAACATGAATGATGAGCTGAAGAAGACAGCTCGATCTTCGCTGTGGTCAGCGAGACGGCGTGCTTTACAGCTTGACGTTGCAGTGTTTCATTTAAAATGAGATGTGTGTTCATGATGGAGAGGCTTGCGATACACTGCTGGCTCACAGATGAGTTCGATTTTGCTATCAGATGTTGGACATCATGGTTTCCTGTGAATTGTGGACTAATGCTATTAATTAGTCACCCTGCTTCGACTCCTGAGAGAACCATGAAGAGAGGAAGCGAGTAAACTAGATAAAGTGAGATAATGAATGTTAATGAATGCACCATGATAAAATGCTCATCACTATGAGATAGTGGAACTGCAGAAAATAGCCTCATGTAAATCACTATAAGCATTTTCCTATAATGAGAATAATTCCTCCCAGATGTCTTATTGATACATGTCGTGTGACCTGCCAACACTTCCTCTGTCACACAATATTGCTCACAAAGTGTGTTTTATTTCTTTGGTTTTAATCAAAACAACATCTGACAGCAGGCAACAGTACACACAACAGTTATTATTGGTACAAGTATTCATTGCATTTAGTTTTGACCCTGTCTTACGTTAAAGAAGGTGTGACAAGAAACAACTGTTCTTCAAATAGACAACACATGAGGCTGTGTTTGCTGCTACGATTACATGTTCAAAGATGTGACCGAGTGCCAGACATAACTCGGGTATCTTTTACAATTAAGAAGATAATATCATTTCCAGTTTTGTTACACAAAGGCCAAACACTCTGGATTACATTTTCTGTTTCGTGTAAAGACGGCTCAGTTTCTCCCTAGTGGAAGTCTTGAAATATCTTCATAAGGGAAGCCAGTGACAGACTGCTGCCCATAATTTCTTTTATAAATCTGTGTCTGTTTTTTCTCATTTTAGATAATCACACTACCTACAGTGCCGCTTACCTCACCTACATAGATAAAATCTTGAATTCTGCTCCAATTTAGGCTGAATTGGAAAAATAAGTTTCTTTTCCTTTGTCTAACTTGTGAAAACTGTTTGTAGGTTCGTTTTCATTGGCAGCAACAATTGATAGATTGAAACAAAACAGAATGTACAAGCCAGATCCACGATCTGTGAACATTTGAACTGGCCCTGCTGTGAGTAATCCCTCATCAACACCACTAATATGCCCCTGAGGAAGGTATGTAACCAGAACTGCTCCAGCGGAGCTGCTCAATGGCCAAAAGATAAGTTAAAGAGAATCTTCCAAGTTGTGACTATGTGGAACTGCACAATTAGAATAAATGTAGTGGTGGTTCATGTTACAGAAACCAGTTGTTGTTATAGGCTTTACTGTATGAGCTCTAACTCGGATAAGTTAATCCACTGCCTGATATAAGTTAATCATATCTGATATTAAGGACACATCTCATTTCTTTCTGGAAACGTTCATTCATGGCTTCTTCTCTGACCTCTCCCATATGTTTTTTTCCAGTCTACAAACATCACTGTGTTTTCTACATTTGCTCTGAACTTGGCTAATATTATGTACACAGTATGTTCATGTTATAATATATAAAATATATAATATAAAATGCACATAATGTGATTAGGTTTAGATTTGGTTTAGAGAAGTAAATCAACACTGTGTCTTATTTATTAACCTGGCAAAATACCAGTTGTAGTGTTGTGAAAAATGATAAACTGTAGCTTACAAACAGGATATGTTTTCCAAAATCTCTACAAAAAACTCAAAGTAATTGTGCATAAACTCTAACCTACCTTTTGTTGCTCCCTAAGTGACTTCATTCTTTGCTCTAAAATAACTGCTAATCAGTGAGAAGAGCCCTTGCCTCTTGGATTACTTAGGAGGCGTTATTGGATGCACCCGCCACAAAGAACAACCATTTGGCTTGTTTTATTTATATCTTTGACAAATAAGATGCATGAGCACATGACATTGTGTTTGTCGAGAGAGATTTCTGTCTGGATAAAATGTGGGCAGCTGTTTATGAATGGGATCGTTATGCTTTCTTTCTAAGTCTGTAATGTCATATACCCTTACACTCTGAGGTACCTGGAGATGACTGGTGCTATATAAATAATCTATAAACTGAATTACATTATGTAGCTCCCTCTGGGAAGATGCCCACAAACCACACATGAGGTGTGCTCTGTAAAAATCTTAAGCCAATCTAAAGATGTTGGTTCAAGAGATTCACATACCGGATCATCACAAACTGACACGGTGTTGTGAAAATAGTGACGCCATTCACTATCCCTGTCTGCAGTGGCGATAGGAAGTGTCATCGGATCCCTCCTTGCACACGGTCCTGGCGACTTCTCATCCGCTGAAAAGGGAGTTGTCACGGTGATATATGGGTGTTATAATCCCTGCAGTGAGAGCCCTGATGTTTACCTAACCCCATATTTCCTCCTTCTCAAAGAGCCCGGACCAGGATTCCTAAACCTGAGAAGAGATTAGCCAGCTGGGAAGAATAGAGAGAGAGAGAGAGAGAAAAAAGAAGACGGGGGGTGGAGAAAAAGAGAGGACTCGATAGGTCTATTCTCCTCTAGATGTTAAGATCTAGGTTCGAAAGGCAGACAGGTGAAACTGTACACGACCCGGTTAAGCTTTTGCTATGGTACCCGTGGAGTTGCAGATGACTGGTGACTGTAGTTTCAAGGTGTTTTTTTCTCAGGTAAATTCTGACAATCTGTTGAGTTCCTCCTATGGTCCTCCTCCTAACTGTCAGTCCATCTGGATAAGTGATGGGTACCTGCTGCTGGTCCTAGTCGTTAATACAGACTTTCACAGTTGTGATAGTTCAGTATAGATCAAAGTTGTGCACCGGCAGATGGCGATGCAGTTGACGGTGCCATTTATAAAGAGAAAGGAAGTGAGTGAAAGTTTCTAAAGGCATTCATATTTACGTCACACTGCAACGTTCCATAACTAAAATCTGGTACTTTAGTTAATTCTATCAAAGCGAATTACAGAGAGAAATTTCTAAATTGGGCATTAAGGGAACATGATTTCTCCAGAGATGTTTTTCAGTGATTCTCATTCTCTCATCTGTCAAGATACTTAATATATTCTGAGAAGCCCTTATTACGTGTGCATAGCACACTAACTCAACTAAAGAAACATTAGATAAGTAAATCCAAACATTGCAGGAGGTAGCACAGATAAAAAACGATGTGCCATTTTTCTAAACGTTTTGATACCTAGACAACTTCTCTCAGAGGGCTGACAGATTGAGTATTTTTCTTTGTTCTGACAATTGCGTCTGTAATCATTATCTTTATTTAATCTAGATGTGAGAACTTGGCCTGCTCCCCAGAGTCATGACATCTCCATACAGACAGAAGCCCTGGGATCACTCCCCTTTTCAGTGATGTATAGAGTTTTAGGGTTGGGGTTAAAATCCTGCAACATGTGCAGGATATCAAACCTGACCTTCCATGTCGACAGTGCTCCAGATGTGTGTTGGTATGTGTGAAACTTGACTGCTGGCATTTGGCCCAAGGAATTAGGCATACCAAAGCAGTGTTTACTCAGCTTTGATTTCTTAGATTAAAAAGACTAGCGAGTTGATGTGACTTGAGGCTCTTGCAGAAAACTGGGAAACAACATTCCAAATCAACTGTAGTGTATGTTCTTATGGAAGATTAATGTAAGGCAGCTTCTTACAATTAGTTTCCAATCATTCATTCACATACACAGAAAGGCAAAACATACATGGATGTTTGTTTTGCCACTTGGTTCTTCAGACATTTCTGTTAATCCACAGTAGTCCTGGTTCGAGTTTCCTTCCAGCTCCCGGTTAGGTTGTAGAAAAGCAAGGATCTGCAGGGATTATGCTTTCATTTATAAGGGGCTTCATCAAAGTTAGCTTTTCAGGTATTCACCTTCCTTCTTTGCAGGTGCTTTTATTTAAAGTGATCTCTTGGTACACATGCTTGTCTGGCTGGGTGTGGTCGAAAATAGCTGTGGAATACTGCACAGTGTTTTTACACTGGAGAAAATAACACCAGATGCCTCCAACGCTGCTTAAGTGTATCTTCTCTTCCTTAAAGCCTATCAAGCTAGTGTGAATTATATTAATATAATAGTTTTAATAGGAGTTTGTCTTATTAAACCTTTTGTTATTTATAATTTTTTTAGTACCTCTATCTTTTACAGTTATTTTATAGCATTAAAAGATGTCTCATGCAAAATTTCTGGTGAGAATAGTCTTTTAATTATAATAATTTATTTTATATTTTTATATTAATATTGTTTCCCCGTTATAACCCTTGGTTTTTATTTACGGTTCAGTGCTAGATTTACCCTAGTGACACCATGCTTGCAACCCCTGCACCTGCTGCTGCAGTAACTGCTCCACTTCATTAATAAAACGAAATATGCCTGCTTTCGTCAACATAAATTATGACAAAATATCATTATTAACGAACTTTATTATGTGACGAAGATGAGGCGACATAATATCTTATATTCCATAAGAATGGACACTGTACAAAACATGCTTTCTAATAAGATTGTCTTTACGATAACCCTGTTATCGTATCAACCTGTTAAATTGTAAAATGAGTTTGACTAAAAGGAAATTTTGGTTTCTTCTATACTACTACTTACTTACACTGCTACTACTACCCTAACCCTAAAATTCTAATTTCATCAAGTAAAACTAGACAAAAATGCTCAAACATTTAGTTGACTGAAACTAGTCTGGACTAAATAAGAATAAGTTTTATAAGACTAAAATGGAAAGACTAGACTAAAACTAAAATTAAGACAGGCCATATTAGTATAACTTCATATACATATACATATACATATACATATACATATATATATATGTGCAAATATCACCCAAGCTCTTCATATTCACCCATAAATCAATGTTTTGTTCCCTGGTTTATGTCCTAACTTTCCACAATTTCTTTAGAATTTAAACAGGACTTAATCACGTTTAAAAGCACATGTTCTGTAATGACCAAATCGTGGAAGTCCTTTCCAACCCTTGAAAGAATTACTTAGCTAAAAACAAATGGTTTGTAAGTGGTAGGATTTCTAAATTTAAATGTTCTGGTCTGATTGAAACCCTAGTTGGAAGTTATAAATAGCTAGATTTCAAGGTAGGATTAAAGAACTTCAAATATGGTGTTTAATGTCCTCAAATGAATCTCACAGCCCCATTGTCATGTGAAAGTGATTTTCCTTAATAGTTTTTCATAGCAGTTCTCACACTACCTCTCTCAAGCCACATGGCTGGCTTTATTCCCCCGATGTTTAGTCTGCAATACACTGATATTTTGACAAGGAAAAAAAAACTGTTGCGCCTATGTTTTCATATTTGTCTTATGTCCTGCTGCTTCTATGATCTCATGCTTGGATTAAAGGTGGAAGTGAGGGCACTAAGCCGTGGCCAGGATCTGTGCTGTTGAAAACCCAGGTTGTATTAAATGTTTTGTTTTGTGAAATGTTGCTGCACCTGCATGTGACCTCAGATGGCCTGGGATATGGACTGTGTTTGGCTTCCCTGCTTTTCTGTAAATGATACAGTGTGATAAGTAAATGAGGCATCAGTGGGCGATATGTATACTTGCTAAGGTCTCTCACCGCTTGTGAGATTTGGTATGCCCAGTTCGTAAATCCCACCCAAGCCTTCATGCTTTTATACCTTCTCCACTAAAGATCCATGCTTACTGTTTTGAGGTATGTCTTTCGCTGAGTGGAATTCAAACAAAGTCGTCTTTCACTAGAGCTTGTTGAAAAAGTGCTCACTTAGGGGATGAGGTGGAAATACAGACCTCCTTGGTGTCCCATTCTTAGCAGGCTTTGCCTTCAATGAGGTGGGTATACAGAAACAGAAGTCGTACCTTAGACGTGACTAACAATCTTGTATGTTTGCCCATTGGATGCCCTTAGACAGGATATTTTGGAATCCTGTGTTGAAAGAGCTTTACCAGTGTACCATGAAAGGGTTGTGTGGAGGAATTGTTCTCTCAATGGGGTCTAAAAAGCATTTATCAATACAAAAGTTTGCTTTTTCTATGACTGGAAAGTCTGAGGTAACACAAAAGTAGGGTGGGATAAAGACTTATTCATTTTCCTACACTGCAGTCTGTTTCAGATAAAGTGAGGCAGACTGGGAGCAATACAGGTATCTAAAATACAGACGTGTAGGCAACTGCACTAAATACTGCAGCAAAATTCAATAAAACACATTCCACAGAGACGCGTCCTCTGTAGGAAGGACAAAAAAATGATTAAGTTGCCGTCATCTCTGTCGGCTTAACTTTTAATTTTCTCAGTTTGGTTCCTAAGCTAATTTTCATATTTATGTCTGAACGTTTGACATATTCTAAAAGTTGTTTAGACCTAAAGCTCAGCAGTAAATATTAAAACCATCTGGGTGTACGTGTGTGGAGTTTACTGACTTTAATATACCTAAAGTTACTGAGTAAATTTGATTTATTCTGTCTCATTGATTTATCCTATGCCCCCTTTTTTATGCAGTTATGCAGTTGGTATATAATTATATATCATTAAATGCAAAATGCTGGGTACTTTCATTAAGTATTAAGAGAGTACCAAAATACAAAGGTTTACAATTCTGAACAAATATTTTTTATTTCTTCCACCAGTCCTTTTGTAATTTCTTTCTCTTCTTTCTTGATCTAAGAAAACTAGAAACTAAAAAAAGTTTTGGATATTGTTTAGCATGTTCACAATGTTTAAATCCACTATACTGAATAACAAGTAAATTGTGAACTTTAATTACATTTTAATGGCAAAATAACAAGATAAAAAGACACATTATGGGGAAAACGTGCAAAAGTAATGTAGAATATATTCAGTTCAATTTAATTTGTTGAAACATTGGATATTTAGGGATGGAAATTTGAACTACAGGACATATTTCATCAGGATTTTTGCACTGGCCAGTAATTGGACCTGTTACCCCCTTCTCTGTCCTCAGTTTAGCCTCTAGCTACTGTCTTCAGTGATACACTGAGGGGAGGGAGGAAGCAGGACCACAATACCCACTCAGGGACAAGCTGTCAGAAGCCCTGAAACACTATCCCCTCTCAGACCAAAGCGCAGGGTGCTCTTAGCAGTATTGTATCACTATAACTGCAGGTCTTGCAGGTCATTTGGGGAAAGCTTTCCTGAGAAAAGACTTGATCTATTAAAGGAGCAGAAATTACAGAGCAATGCTAAGTGAAGTTTAACTTAGGTGGTGGTTTTAGCTTTAAAGACTCCCAGAGTGGAATATGCCGTCTGGTTTTAATGCTGGTCATGATACTGCCCTCAAGTGGATGCTGCAACTTTTAGTACTGCAGCACTCTCATGTCAGAGGAATTCAGTGACATTAAAAAGATTAAGACGATGAAAACAGGTGATAAAACGCTGCAAATGGGTATTGGCTACTTTGGTGTGATTCTGACAACTCTCTCCAGGCAGGCAGGCTTAGTTCCATGATCTTCTGTAGGCTGCTTTTTAAATGGGACCCGGCACTCTTGGCATTTTCTAAAGGGAGCAGAAGTGGAAGCCTTCAGCACCATCTGTGTTCTGATCTAATCTAACCTGAACCCAAGAAATGACAGAGGTGCGCAAGCTCTCTGTTAAAGTCCTAATTACTCTAATTAGCCCTTGTGCGGCAAGCCGTTCACTTCTGTGGCATTTAAGAGCAGAGAGAGTGTGGAGCTTGCTTATTGTGTGGTGTGTCGATGTCTTACATCCTCACATTCCCCCTGTTTTAAAGACCTGTCCCCTCACGGCTTGTTTTCTGTCTTTAACTGTGAGCAAAAATAGAAGCTACTGAGGTCAGAGTTGGAAAGAACAAAGCCGTTGCATGTGCTTGTACATCGATATACATGGAGTGATTGAAAATATTTAGCTTTTAGTCACTGGCCACTACCTTGTGTTTATATATTCTGTCACTTTATTCTTTAATGTGCCATGCAGCTTGGAGTGGAATCTAAGGCCTTGTAGTACAAAGAAAACATTAAGGCAACACCCCTCTGTCCATCTATGACTCCTATCCAATGGTATTTTCCCCTGATACCAGTTCATATATTGCTGACAGTTACTATATTTAAACGTGAAATCTGTCAAGAGACTCCATATAAATGCCATGCGGGCCACCAAGGGATTGGACACATCAGTAATCGATGTAGCAGACGGTCTTTTGTCAGTGGAAAGAACCTCGCTGCCTTTTATGCTGTGAATGTGCCACCTTAAAGTTTAATAAAGCACACAGTTCCAGTGGTAGTCCTTCCACTAATTTCAATAAGTGATGATACTTTTGACTGGGAAATCATTTAGGTGAGGATTTGTGGCAGTTAATCATTATAAAGTGGAAAGTGAAGTCCCCTCACTCATAGTAACAGTTAAGGTGATCTCGTAAAAGCAGGCCATTTTAAAATAAATTGAAATGAAATACCCTCCTTCTGACTTCACTTCGACAGACTCTTGTGCCAGAGTTTTCCTTTGGAACGTGTGAAGATTAATCCCACATTGTAAATAGGTGAGGAGCACCTATTAGCTCAAATAGCTCTATCAATCAGACTAATTCTCTTGAGGTTTCATCTCAAAGCTTTAGTTACACCTTTGCTTCAGGTTTTATCTCACATCTATCCACATATCCCACTACAGTTCTGTTTGTCTCACTGCTGCCACGATGATAAATATCCAGCCTTAAGCGTTTGCGAGCTGGTTTCTCCATCTCTACACTCTGCTGGAAGAGAGTGTGGGACAGAGACAGTGGAAAACATACACAGTCCATGTTGGGGGATGGACATATGCTGTCATGATTTGATGTCCAGAAACACATCTTTGTACATGCACAGTTAAGTCTCTGTCCATCATCGATGTTTACATGACCAGAACAAGAAGGCCGGTGATTTGTTTATTCATGAACCATTAGCTGCTTTATTCATTGTTGATAATGCTTGTTGGAAAGAGCTGAATAAAGAAAGTTCCAGCTTTCTTGCCAGTGGCAGCTCGGCTCAGGTCAGGGGACATACTGTTCTTTTCTATCGAGACCATGTGCTGAAGAGTGAAATGCAGCTCGTCCCGAAGCGTCAGTCAATCACTTGGTAAAATCCTCATACTCGAGTCGTAGAGATTTCAGCCTGAAAGCAAGTAAATATGCAATATGAGTTTCTGCTGTTAAGTAATTCTGCCCCTTTGTCATGTTTTTTTTTTGGGACAACATTTAAAGCCTAAGTGGCACTTGTGACTACTTTAAGGCTGTGCCACAAGTCAACAAAGAGCTCAAATCTTGTGTGTGTTCCACTGTGCAGGCAAACGACTTGATTTAATAATGCCGTTTTATGAAGCATGATTCATATTTCAAAGTCTGCATATCTGCAGTGGAAATTATTCGGCGTTAGACTTAGACTGGCTTAAAACTTTGATCCTCCTTGGTGATCTTGACTTCTTTTTGCTTGTCCTTATTTTCTCGTGTGCAAACTGTGTGTTTTTCTGTTCTGACTTCTACATTAGAGTCATTAACTGTGTGTTTGATGGTTTTCGCTGTTTTCAATATACCCCAGACACCCACAGTTCTCGTGACTTTCCCATGGTACTTGTCATTGCACTTGGGTGGTAATCAAACAATGAGCATTCTCGTCGCATTTATCATTCCTGCTGCCTTTGAGCTCCTCCATACACATGTAACAGCTCAGATACTTCTTGTTTGAAGACGTAATTGCTTTTAGATAACAGAGGAATGCTTTGATCTATCTGATGAACAATGACAAGATGCAATCAGAGTTATTAGAACACTTTGATTCTCATTTTGAGATCTAGGCTGGATGCTGACAAATGTATGCATATTCCTGAGGATTTGTGGAATATGCATAGTGTTGAGTGCTTACAGATGTAGCGGCCTATCAACCTATTGCACAAAGGACCTTGGTTCATTGTAAAGAAAAATGAAAAATCCATGTTTTTTTTTGTCTGTCTAGTTGTAAATTAAAAAAAAAAACATTATGCCTATGTCATATTCAGATTTATTTATTTTATCCTCCTGTGATAGAGGATTTCCTCAATGAGGGGCTTGAATGCAGTGCCTCAGTCCCTTATTCCTTCAGTTGATGTGGAAAATCCAAATCATCTGAGTCCCCGTAGCCAGGTTCTGATTAGGGCGAATGCTCCGGGAATTCTCCATCCCAAGGTTCACGCTCCTGCTAACCATGCGCAGGCCTGATTCCACACTCATCGCTCTCACACCTCGTCACATTCCTATCCAATGTCTGAATAAACTGGGCTGTTGGGAGGTGGCCAGTTGAGTTAGGCTGCAGGATCATGAAAGGACCGAACGAAAGGGAGCCAGAGATAATACACCTCAAAAACCCTTAAACTGCTGACACATGGGGGAAAATGCTTTTGTTTGAGTTTCATTTCTATTTAACAGGATGTT
The DNA here is from genome assembly GCA_032359275.1 of Microctenopoma steveboyesi. Classification (NCBI taxonomy): domain Eukaryota; kingdom Metazoa; phylum Chordata; class Actinopteri; order Anabantiformes; family Anabantidae; genus Microctenopoma; species Microctenopoma steveboyesi. Next base: position 2,177,960 of record JAUMHF010000008.1, read on the forward strand.
TCCAAACCACAAATATATGGGATGTTCTGTATATTTTCTGAAATTTTAATGTATTCTCTATGCATGTTACCATTTAAAATCCATTCAGGCTTTTTTACAATGATTTTACAGCACAGTTCATTAGATTGGTTGGTGTTCTTCCGATGAAATGTGTCAGACCCAGTCCTGGCTAATTGTGGTTCATTTAAAATTTGATCAAATTTAATTTACATTTCAATGCAGGAAGCACAGAACTTGGAACTAGAGCTGTAATAGAGGCTGTACTTCAATTAAGTGGCGCAAGCGAGCAGAGCAACCATTAATGTGGTTCCTGACATGACAGGTCAAAATGTGTGACCTGTCAATGAGTAAGCGATGTTGTTGAGATTTGTAGAGAGTATGGAAAAGACGTCCGATAGCTCAAGACGAGCAGCCAGGTAGTTAAACCAACTTTAAACAAAGCCCCTGTTTGTCAGGTGAGCAGATCAGGTGATAGCCAGGAAGGGCCAGGATTGGTTAGGACAGGATATAAACAGGAAGTCTTTTCATCTGCTCTCTGCTCAGACATTGTGTTTCTTCCATGTGTTACGAGCTCCTGCTTTATACAGTCATCTCATTCGAATCTCGTCTCCAGTCTCCGGTACCGTGAATACTCCAAACATCCCTTCTCCTTGTTGGCCGGTTATTGTATCACCGATTCCTGGTGGGATCTGCTTTCAGCGCTAGGGTGTTACAAGAGCAACGCGTGTGCTTTCTAACCCGTCTGCTACCACTCTGCATTTGGGTCGATCCCGCACGCTACAAGGGCGTTCATCAGAATACGTGTCTGTGTGACATACACGCCTGACACTGTTAAGATAAACTTATTTGAGATGGAAAAGTAGAAGTTGAATGTAAAAGTTATTACCCACTGGATGTTGTGTTGTTCCACTGGAAATATTTGTCACAGACTGTCTTCCTGCATCAACCCTAACCCGCTGACATGCTGTACTGTGTTTTTTCTTTAGCTTGTTTTCCCTGTCCTTGTGTTTTTTACATCAGGAGTGGGAGATAACTTGGCCGAACTGGGTAGTAGAGAGTCGATCCTTTGCCCCCAGCATCAGTCCAATTATAGCATCTTAACGGTAGCTAGGTCCAGCAGCAAAAACTCAAAGGTGTTTAAATGTATTATTAACTGACTACATTAGCGACAGGTTTTATCAAAAGCCCTTTCTTGTAGTAATAATCCTCTCTGGTCTGTCATGTTTAGGGTAAAGTAAGTGTCTGTGATTTTCATACTCAACCTACTGCGATAACTGTTGTAATCTGTGCAGTTAAAAACTAGAAACTGGAACGACTTAATGGTGAATACACAACAAAGCCTCACAAAAAAATTGTGTCCTTAATCTATCACATATTTCAAGCATAGTCTTACTTTTATTATATTCTTATTATTGTAAACGACAGGTCTGCCAGTCACATGGATCATAGGGTCTGTAGCTCTACTTGTCCTCATGTCTCAGTTTCCGTGGGCAAGACACTGATCCTCAAATTGCATGTGTTCCTTACTTTTAAATTGCTTTGGATAAAAGCATCTACCAAATGACTACTATGCATTTAAAATACAATTTTAATCTAAAACAGTTTGTTTCATTACACAAACCAAAATCTATGCCAGTCGTTCCCCTTTTGTGTGGTATAAATCCCTCAGTGGTATGTACATTTTTCAGCCTCAAGTATGCACATCCAGACTTTCACAATCCATTTATGAAATAGTCCAGGTAGGACATGAAACATAAATCTACAAGGGAACAAGCTGGTTGGTTAAAACAAAGCTCACTGAATTGCAGTCATTTGAAAGATGGAAAACAGGTCATCAAGAAACTAAATCAAAGTAGAGTCAGAGTCACTGTAGCCCTGAGGAATGGAGTCAAGGGAGTGAAAACCATTAAAAGTGCATTGTGTGAGCAGCGTGCAGAGGGGATAAAAGAAAGATGTAAAGAAGAGAGGAATCACGAAAGAAATCAACCACAACAGTGAAGCTTGCCTTAAAAAAAAACCCTGAATGGGTAAATGAAAAAAAGTCTGGTCTCTTTTTATCTTAACGTGTGGTTTAGCGTGGATCTGTCCAATAACATGCACCATAAATCTCAAAGTAGGCCTTACTGGTCCACAGGCTCCACCGGGCTCAACATTAACACCAATTTAAAAAACTGAAAGTGTTATTTTGTGCCTTAAATTGCTTCCGTCTGCTGATTGAGCATGAAAATCCTCCACCAGATCTTGTGATTCTTGCAATCAGATTAAAGGTGCTGAACTCGGATCGCCATTCTGTTCCTGGTGTGTTCGCGACCTTAATGCTGACTTGCTCGGTCAGGTGTCAGCAGACAGGTACATCCCATCCAGGGTTTTTTCTTTTCGTCTTCTGAACCTCCCCTTTAGTGCCTGCAGCTTATGAAGCCAAGCCAAACTGTCAAGTGTTGTAACTCCTTCCTTACTTTTGCCCTTACCCCAAGTGGAACAACATGGATATGGTTTAACTTTGTTTCTTGCTGGTTTGAGCTGGCTGCAGATGCTAACAGGATGCTGCTGGCAGGTCCATAGACTGAAACACTGGCGCACAAACATTAGGATGAGTCAGAGTCGTGACTATTGAGAGAAAAGATAAACACGAACAAATGTGAATCTTCGTGAGCCTAAGGCGATGGGGCGAGCTGCAGCTATCGTGTCTGTGGTTTCTCCTCCTTTCGAAAGTGACGTTCCTGTCTGACCTCGTCCTCTTTTCTCTCAGGACACAGAACGTTGGGAGAGGTCAGTGTTGAGGGCCGCTGAGATCGCATCGGCGCTGATCAGAGACCGGAGTCCCGCCCTGGTAGGACAGCTTCTGCAGGCATGAAAGGACGTGGCACAAAAAGAAAATTTCTGCACCATGGCTCGTAAAGGTTGTTGTCACAAGACCGTTCCATTTTATTCTAAATCCATCTCTTTGTCAAGTACCGTTCAGCAAAGTTAAAATCATACTCCTACAAGTAATTTACCATTTCTAAAAAATGTACTTTTTGGGGATATAAAACTGAAAAATATTATTAAAAAATTTGAAATAAAATGCTATATGTGGGGTTAACATATGTGAACTGTGGTGGTAACTATCACTGTTGAATATTGCCACTCAGCGTGGAGCTGAGTGCTACCAGTCATCCAAATGTCAATATCAATATAGTAGATGTTTGCAAAGAGACTGGTCGCCATATGGTTTAACTTTAGACGAGACACAACGTAAATACTGTAATAATATCTTTGTTCTATACTTGCTGATGAATAATCCTATAAAAGACCAGAAGCAACAGTAAGTGAAGTCAGTAAACCGGCTCGAAAGGCTGTTTGCATGAACCTGTCACTGTGGAATACAAATTACTCTATGTACTGCAGTAAACATACGCATTTGTGAACAGGCAGCATGCAAAGACGCTCCACCCTCCATACTCCATAAATGTTTGTTGGTGAACAGTAGAGTGAGGTGGTAACATTTGTATGCTACGGTATCCAACGGTGCTCTGAACTGTACGTTTGTTATGTATTAACACGGCTGATTTAAAAGATAAAATACTGTAATAAAGATGCGTTTCATATAGGTCTGTACCACTGTTCAGACTCCAGCAGCAGCAACACATGCACAGAGTCTTGCACGAACTCTGGTAATGCACTTCACATTCAAGTATGTTGAAAGAAAACAACCTCCAATCATGCTGTTACTGGAACATGTGACAGACGTTTTCATTTTCGCCCTTTGAGCTTAAATCACCTGGCCTCTTACCTGTCTACACAGCTTTTTTCTCCAGTGAGTCACAACACACAGATTTTGAGGGCAGCTAAGATTCTCGTCTCAGTTCTTGTTTTCAGTCATTTAGGAGCACAGCTGGAACTGCTGCCTAACCTGTGAAACCACAAACAAGACACACAATATGAACTTCCACATTCTTAATTTAAAAATCCCAAAAGTGAAGTAGTGATAAAAAACTAGACCAGAATACAGCAAATCACAGCAGCAACTTTTTAAATGAATTTTGATGAAACATTGGTTTATTTAAGATGTAAGAAATATTAAACTTTGGGCGCATACGTGATGTCACTGAATCACATCAAAGAGCCTTTAAATGCATTGATGCTGGAACATTCCTAGAATCGCCACAAAAGCCTTGTTGCATTGTGTACACCTCACACACATCCAGGCCATCTCCAGTTTCCTGCGTTTCTCCATCGTCTGCAGCTCAGTGGAATTCCAACTGTTGATTGAGAGACGCCTGAGGTCAGAGATGCTCTGTCTTCACATTCAGATTCCTGTAATGAGCCCCTCACAACATATACTTATATTTCAGGGACTGTAACACGGCTACATGTGATGAGCAACAGTGTGTGAACGCATTTGCATTTGTTGTGTTTTTATTTAGAATTTCTTTTGGCTGGCGTTCTCCAGCTTTTTCCTTATTTTCCAAAGCCGACTCTAACACTTTGTCTCTCTGTAACTTTCTACCCTGTCTGCATGCAGCCACCAACTCATTTGTTTTTACTAAGGAAAAAATCTTTAAAGCTGGTCACATAGTTGCAGGCATTTAAAGGTATAGGCTTAGTAATATTCTAATGCAAGTTCTCTTTAACATTCATCTTAATGGATGTCGTTATTTCCAAATCAATTAATGTGAAACTCTATTTTACTGCAACAGCTGTCGAGTACGAGAGGAAAGCAACTGGCATCAGTGCTGGTGAGTGATGGCAGCCTGATGTCAGGTTGCATCTTTGGGTGCAGTGGCACCTGGTGGACGATATGTGTAAGAGAGCTCCTCAAATGTGGTTATCTCCTGGTCCACTAGGTGGCCTTATAGGACCTGGTTATATGTCAACTCAATAACTGAGACGCACCAGTCACAACATTGTTCTGGTCAGATTGACTCGAAACCCTTCAAATGACCTAACAAACGACTGAACCTTATGTGAGCTTAATAAGGAGATTCAGTTTCTACCTTCACCTGAATCACTATGTGACTTTATACTATATATATACTATAACATTTTATCATCATAAAAAATAGAAATTAGATTAATTAAGATACATTTTTCTTTTAATTAAAAGCAGTTTTTGTCACATTTTGTCAAAAATGTATATCTTTTGACATAGTAAGTAAAAACCTTTTATCTCACTATTTTGTCTTTGCATAGTTTGTCCACCATTTTTTTTCTTTGATAAAATTACAGTTATAAAAGAAAATAAACATCCACTTTAACCAACAGAATTGAATTGGTCATATTAAGAATGCTCTTCATGTTTCTGTTACGATGACACTAAACCTTTTGAAGGTGCTTCCCCACGTTTTCTCCTCTGACAACACTCTTAATATTTTGAGGTTGTTTTAAAATCAAGGAGAATAAAAATGCACTTATTTTCATTGGCTGAGTCTGTGATCTGGCTATGATTTTGCGTGTGTGTGTGTGTTTGTGCTGCCAGACGGTTCGGTTCTGGTCTTCATAGCTGCTGTAATGTGCCCTGTCTGAGCGCAGTTAGCTTGAAGCTCACCAGAGCCGTGGACCTTGGCTGATACCTGAGATCAGGTCCTGTTTAGATAACGCCAGGAGTGATGCTGTAGAGAAGACGACCAAAGCCAGATCCCATTGTTTGGCTGTCTTTGGGTCTGCCAGGCTCAGACTGCATGTCCGTCACCCCGACCAGCCAACCGCAGCTCTGATTACGGCCCTGGTGTGTGCCTTTCCACATGAGCACATTCACTGCAGAGTTTCTGCTTGGGTCTCCAAGTGTTTAAATGTGACGGCCTTAAATTTAGATTCCACTGTCACAATAAGAGCAGCACATCCATGCCAGCAACGTCCCATACGGGGAACACGGATAGAAACCACAGGAAAGTGCTTCATCCTGGATACTAGGAAACAAACACAGCGAGGGGGTCAAACAAGCAGACCGCGAGTATGAAGACTTTGGACGGGTCAGAAAGCTGCATCAGTTGTGATGCCAAATACAATAACGCAACCCTGGGCACAGGAGGGAAGGTGTTCAGGAATTTGACCTCATGAAGTCACTGCAAACCCGCAACGTCTGGTATCCTGCAATATGGAACTATTAGTGGGATTCAACCTCTGTTTGTGCTGCTGCAGTTAAAACCATAACACCGATGATGTCAGGCTTTTCTTGCCATGGATTCCCACCACTTCCAGTCATGTAAATGTAATATAAACATTTGCAGAGCATCCAGCAGTTCAGAGACGATCAGTAGTCAATAGTGCCATCTGGCGGGGATTACTTTACATTTCATGGCGGATTTAAAACAAAGAGTCAACCGTCTTACCCACCAACTGCACGCACGTCATACACAGTCATAATCACTGCAATAGAATGTGCCATGAAATTCAGATTACGCTTCCCCTAAAGATCCATCAAACTACAGCGGCGGATGTTTAAATGAAGCTACAGTGTCAACATGCTGGCAGTGATGTCAGAGAGCAGATAAATGAGCCTAAACAGAAATTTGTGGGGTTAAGCTGGGATTTTAGTCATCTGGAGGAGGTTAGAGAGTGAGTCAGCTCGGGAAAATCCAAGAGGGGGAAATTTAATAAGGCACCCACTTTCCTCTCCTCATCAAACATCGCTAGTGCGTAAGTACGATGACGATGCTAAAAAAGCATGTGGACTGCTGGAGACTGCACCAGCAGAGGACGTTAGTGGTCTGTCATATGTGGCTCATTTTCAGATCACGCTGGGGTTTATGATGCCTTCAAGTGGTCCTGGTATTAACAGTCTCTATCTATTTCTATCAGCAAAAAAACTACCCATGTTTTTTTTTGTGATTGGATTAGATAAATCAAAATTAGGAGTCTCTCTTCTCGAGAATGTTTGTACGAGTGTTCAGCCTGTTAATATAATTTATTTTATATCAGGAATAGGTGGAGCAAGAACATGTCAGATTGTCCATGTCACATTAACATTTATTTATTTCTTTAATTCATGAAAACATAAAATGACAAATCAAACAGTGCAAGGGTGTAAAATTCTAAAACAGTAAATGCTTCATTTATCATTTATAATATATATAAATTATTATTTCTTTTAGTAAATGTGGGAAACTGAATTTTGTGTTTTGAAGAAACATACAGTCACTATAGAAAATGAATATGCAGCTCTGTGCATATTTAATCTGCTTCTTTCCAACAGCATGTAAAGGCAACAAACAATGCTGTGAGTGCAAATCATGTTGGTCCTGGAAAACAAACAGACAAATGTTACTGGGTAAACTCATAATTAAGAGAAGATGGCAGAGATCAGCAGTGTGGTTTCCTCCGGTCCTGTGTGCAACCAGAGAAACTGGCACATTCTACTCTATTGTATTTTATTTTTTGCATTGGGCTGTCTTCTCCCCTGTACCCACTCCCACATATTTCCTCCATCTCCACTAGCTGACCGCTGTTGGAGACGAATGAATTCCACATTTCTTCCCCTGCGAACTGTCAATGATCCACGCACAGCTGAGGCTCGCCTTATAAATGAGACAAAGCAGGATGTGGCTTCGCTCGCTGACAGCTACGTCTAAAACAACCTGCTGGAGATGCAGCTTCATCTGACGCTCCCCTAGGGTGGAAAAATGTGGGAAGGTCCCAAAGCCCGCGGTGGTGCTGTGGTGAACCACAACCGTGTGTTGAGTAGCAACGTGGAGAGACTCTGCGGCAACTCAATGCAGAAGAAGACAAGGTTTTATTCTGGAATCAAGAGGAATAATTTCTATACGATGGAGAAGAAAATAATTCAAATGTCCAACAGTTAGAAGAAATAATGAAAGACGTGATGGGTGATAAAATAAAATACAAATATAAAATGATGAATAATCTATTTAATTTCTTTATTCTTACAATATTTAAAGGAAGATTTCATCACTCAGCAGAAGTGAGATCCAAACTTTGTCTACATTACCGGAGCCAAAAGGGTGGGAGAGTTTAGTAGGAGAGAGAATTGGTCCAAACAAGGCCCAACAATTATCTGCAATTATGGCGATGGGAGGACACGATCGCACATCAGTGCTGATTATTTGTGTTTGGAGGCAGCTGGGTGTTGTGGGCTAATGGGTGCTCCATCATACGGAGGGAACAGGAGGGAGTGGCTGAACTCTGTGTTTTCTGTTTTTAAAGATTAATACACGAGGAAGTCTTAAATTTAAGCGGGTTGAGAATATGGAGCGGAAAGATGAGTGAGTGGAATGTGGGGAGAAACGAGAGAAGATGTGAGGAGAAAAAGGAGGGATGGAAGGATGTAGGGGTGGAATAGATAAAAAAGAAAGACCTGAATGAAGCCAAATATTACCTGGTAGAAAAAAAGGAAAGAACATGATGGAAAGAGAGGAAAAAGTGGCGAGGAAGAAGGGAATGAAAGAAAAGGGAAGAAGGAATCAAAGAGGAAAGAAGTGAGGCAAAGTAAAAGGAAGAACAAAGGATTTAAAATGGAAAGAAGGAAGCAAAATGTGGAGGGAGGAGGGAAACAATGGAAATGACAAGAAAGAGGAGAGAATTTAAGGAAGCAATGAGGAGCCGAGAAGGATCCCATCGTTCAGCTACTGAAACACTTGCTGATGGACGAAAATAATGAGGTTAAGAACAAAGAGACTGATGTATCTCGCCATTGTGAAATACTCTGACGCCAATAAATTGTCTGAATCGAGCTGAAACTGAGAGAGAGCAGTTAGTTGGAAGCAGCTGTGGACTTGGCCGCTGATCCCGCCCCCCCACCCCTTTTCGCAGCGATAGGATCTCCATCATGCTGACAGCCATGTTGCAGCTCTGTTCGTGATTCGGACGATGAAATATAAGTCTCCACTCCACATCCATCCTGGCTCCTTTTCTTGCTTCCCGGCTCCTCCGACGCCGCTCAATCAAGCCCACCTCCAGAGGGTGAGACAGGACGCCCATCCATTACAGATCACACCCACACAGACGGCGACAGGCCTCAACGCGGAGCCACACATGGGAGCATACACTCCTCTGACAATGGCCAACACTGATCAGGCTGACCCTGAATCATTCTGTAACGACTGTGACTTTTCCACTGTAAGAAATTGTCTGTCCTCTGTGTAGGTTTGAAGCGTGGGACTGTGCAGACGACCAGTCTTAGTCTGCTGTCAATTGTGACGTCTCTGGTTGTAATTTGCAGCATGGCGTGCAGATTGCTTCAAACACTGCACTGTTAAATCTGAGGAATTCCCAGCATTTGCTTATCAGCGCTGTGTCACTATCAGCATACTGTGTCAGAAGGACAGTCTGAAAGTAGCCAGTATTTTTTGTCTTTTGCTCTCTGGCTCTCACTCACAGGCGTGGGAGGAGGCGGAGCACTGACTATGCCAAGAAGGTGCAGCTGTGTGGCTGTGTGAGTGGAAACAACGCTGTCAGGATGCACGGAGCCAGGAACAGGTAGATGTCATCAAAAACCACGAGGAAGGTGGGAGAGCTGTGAGCAGGGAAGAAAATTGGGAGTAAGATTAGGAAATGTGCTATAAACAAGTGTTTATAAAAAAACCCTGATGAATATCCGTCCATCCATCCATCCATTATCTTCCGCTTGGTCCGGGATCGGTTCGCGGGGGCAGTAGCCTAAGTAGGAAAACTCAGACCTCCCTATCCCCGGCCACCTCCTCCAGCTCACCTGGGGGGACCCCAAGGCGTTCCCAAGCCAGCCGGGAGAT
>JAUMHF010000008.1:2187745-2217669 GCA_032359275.1 Microctenopoma steveboyesi
ACTCCTCCCATACCCGAATTTTTGCCTCTACAACAGCAGAAGCCGCCGCACGCTTGGCCCGCCGATACCCCTCAGCTGCTTCTGAAGTCCCACTGGTCAACAAGACCCGATAGGACTCTTTTCTTCGGCGTGACGGCCTCCCGCACCCTAGGTGTCCACCATCGGGTACGGGGATTGCCACCACGAGAGGCACCGACAACCTTATGGCCACAGCTCCACACTGCCGCTTCGGCAATGGAAGCCCGGAACATGTTTCCATTCGGACTCAATGTCCCCTGCCTCCTTCGGGATAAGCTCAAACTTCTGCCGGAGGTGGTGAATATGGTGATATGATAAATATGATTTTCTTTTACATCTGTCATAGTTTAGTTTGAACTCTCGCGTGTCAGGACTCCAGCTAGTGAAGATCTCCTAAAAATGAGGTGTCGAACAAAAGTGGACTGCGCAACATTTATTAGCACAAAATTTGGTTGAAATGTTAACACACAAAAATACATTGCTCACTTACATTTCATCAAGTCCCAGTCACGGTCTGCATGACAACGCATTCGTGAGTGTAGTTTAGTCGATGACAAAGTCATCTTTAGGAGAAAGTAAAAGAAATTTTACTTCTTGACTTTTTAAATGTAAAAATGTTGTCCTCTGTTTTTTGGCTGCAAAGACACACGCGCGCTCGTGTGAGACTGCATCACTTACGACACTGTAATAAGCTTCCACAAATGACCTGCAGTAGTCTTTACACTACTCCATTGTTCAACATGTGGCAGCAACATGTCCTGTCATAAATTACTGCACCAACAAAGACAGTGAGAGACAACTGCAGCCGAGCATGCTGCTGTTTTTACCATTGGAACAGCAGGACTAGGTGTGTATGGCTCCACCTTGCACGGTGGGGGAACGTCTTGCAGTAGCCACAGACATTTTTGTTCAAAGGGTAGAATTAAAAATATGCTTCTGGTTACTGTCAAACTGGACAGCGCTGAATGTTGTTGTCATCCACGTCTACATCTACACCAGTGTTGGAAAATTACCCTGCAGAATAAAAAAGGAGGAGGAGATCTGACCCATCAGACACACGCAGATCTGCCGCGGGGTGTCACGGTCTCGTGTCCACACATTAAGCCTCTATCTATTATCTTCCGCAGGGGGTGCTGAAGCCTATCATCGGGCGAGAGGCGGGGTCCACCCTGGACAGATCGCCAGACCTTCACAGGGCCAACACAGACAGACAACCATGCACACTCACATTCACACCTATGGACAGTTTAAGAGTGACCAATCAACCTAACATGCATGTCTTTGGTTGGTACCCGGAGGAAACCTGGAAAACAGGAGTAAAAAACTACACCTGCATCACAAAGAACCAAAGTCTGCTGCCTCAGGGACGCACATATAGAAAAGAAAGAATAGATACATTTATTTTCAAATTCATCTGACCTGCTGTGAAAACAGTTCAGCTGCTTATTTCTGTCACACACACACTTTCACAGACTAACTACACCGTAGTGATAAATCCCCAGTTGTTTCATCTTTCCAATGTTTAACTCCGGACTCTTCCCCCTTCACCAGGCCTGAGCTCCAACCCTCTCGCTCCCTCCGGGCCACGGTGAAGGATTGTAACTATTTTTTCTGCAACAAAACCTCAAACACAACAACAGCAAATTAGTCATCACGACCTGCCATAACATCTTGATTTGTGTGCTAGCGTGGGAGCTGCGATACCCACACACACACACACACACACTTCGGCAGCGGCACCCTTTGAGGGATCAAGTCATCAGTTGTGCCTGAAAGATTCTCGGTTTTGGAAGCTCCCTGCATCTCTTCATCCAAAAATGATTTATGAGGCTGAATCATTCACAGCACTCACTTCCTGTCAGTGAAATCTCCAGACGTCCGCCTCTGTTTTATGCTGTCACGTCCCATCTAGATGGCTGGCTGTGGAATTTAGTGCACGGCTGGATAAGTCTTGTCTGCACATATGTTTCGCTGCAGGAAGCTCTATAGCATTTGACTGTCCGTGCTCTGTTGAAGCGTTTTTTTCTTGCAGACTCACTTTGTGTTTTCTTTGTATTTCTTAATCATCTCTTTGGCAGCGAGTAGTACATTGGTACTGACAGAAATACAGTGTCCTGTAAAACTCTCAGACTCCTAAATAGTTCAAAGCCCTGGCTTTGACTTTGGCGCCATCAGTTGGCTTCGTGGCTTCCTTTCCAATGCTGCTGTGTTATTTTGACACTTGAAGATGCTGAGACACTTGCTCAGGAGCACAGAGAACAGAGAGACATAGCCTGTAATTCTTCATTTTCCTTAGTCAATCCAAAGTGAAAGATCCACTTTTGCCTTTCGCTGCAAATTTACTGTACGCCTCCAAGTAGCGACATGCTCGGGTGATATTTATTGATATGCAACAGCCCCTGAGCGCCTAATTGGCTGTTTTAGAACTGACCCGACCTCTGATGGCTCCTTCAGCTGCCAGCTTCCCTCCTAAAATGGCTGCTGCGACCACAAGCCTTCGCTTGGCCCAGCACTTTTCATAGACCTCAGCTGTAAATCCTCTTTTTTTTGTCCCTGCGTTCTCCTTTGCCTCTAACGTCTTCATTACCCAAGTCATTTTGTCAGCACACCATTGGGTGTAACAGAATACCAGGCTGACCAACATTTAGGTCATTTCCTCCTCTTAAGACCAGATATTGCACTACTGCAAAGGTAGCCGGACTGCCAGATTGGAGGCCTGGGTTGCCAGATTGGGGACTCAACTAATCTAATTAAAGAGTGAAGGAAAGAGGCCCGAGGGGCCCGCAGGACTGGGACTGTGGTGGAGCCAGGACTGGTTCCCCCTTTTTAAAAAACTATTCACCGCAAAATACAATGTGGTAATGTCTGCGGGCTTAATTCTTCCGGAGTGGAGAGAGCCGGACTCTGTGCTGCAGACAGCCACGTCCCTCGCTTCAGAAAGAGAGAGAGAAGAAGAAGAAAGGGCTTGAGGATGATTTATGTCCTGCTGTAGAGACGCAGAAATAAATTCAGTGACCTAGCGCAGAGGGGGAAGCAGGCCATAAAGCACAGGATCAATTTTGAACTTGTTCCCTTTTTTGAAAAACCCCAAATGAGCTCAAATCTCCCCCCATGTCAAAGCTGATCACTTTGCTTTATGTCATCAAGGCCTTTTATGATAGCGTTCCCATTCTTGGGAGGAAGGCATGGTCTTGTGTCTGCTCATGACATATGGGGTTCAGTGTCTGGACTGCACGTCGGGTACAGAGCTGATAATCAGGGTCTTCAGTGGTCGACGTGGTGATAGCTGTGTGGGAGGCCACTTTAAAAAGCATTGCTAATTTGAGCCATACAAGTTATTGGGGTTACTGCTCCTCACTTTACCTCCAGCGCGAAGTGGTGCGTGAGACCTGCACGGTGACTTACATGTCACACACACACGCGCGCGCGCGCTCATACTCGCACTTCCAGGTGGCTGAGAGCCGTGCATATATTTCACACCCACTCTGCTACGATCAATTTCACCTCCTTGCATGCATCCAGTTAAGTGTGCAACTTTTACTAGCAAGAGACGGATCAGTTTCAAACTCCCCCAGAAATCCCAGCTTCTTTCCATCCCTATTAAATAGACCTGATGTTGACCAGTAAAATGATCACCATGCTTATGTGTGACCTTTTGAATCTGCTGAAAATGCAGCCTGTATATTTGAGAGAAATTAGTTTAAGCAAAGCGACAGATAAAATCACCAACACATTTGGTAGAGGCTGCCCTTCACTAGACATTACTTTCAGTTAGAAAATGTCGGATAGAGAGTGAGAGAGAAGTGTCCTGGTGGAGACCAAAACTGAGACACAACAAATGTTGGACTTGTTTATCAAGAGACCAGAAAAACAACTTTATAGTAATGATAATGTTCTGTGTTTGCTTTTGTGTTTGATGTTCAGTTCAGGCTTTCACAACACTTGGTTAATGTTTAAAGATTTTGGATTGGCTCGGTAAAAAGATTCACCAGTCACTCCACCCAGCCCAGGCACAGCTCTTCATTCAGTCAAGACGACGACATGTCACATGATGATTGTACGGGAACACTGGACCGTGATCAAGCTGCCGACCCTGCGTTCAGTGTCCACACCTGAGCAGTACTGATTGATGATTATTATTAGTTGATAATAACTCATAATGCAGCTTGTAGAGAACTATGAATCTGTTTCACTTTTCTAAACAGGAAACTCTCATTAAAATAGGAAAAAGAAAATAAACTAGGGAAAGTCCACTATTTGCTTTTTTATTTTTTCTGGCCCTTGCCTTGATTTCAACACAATAGACAGAACAATATGCCCCTTTTTTCATAGTAAAAACATTTTTTAATGCGTGTCATGAACATTTAAGTGATTAATCGGTTGATTTTTTAACTCCTAAGGAAACTGTGCACACATTTACCGAACAAGCTGCCTTTATTATAATATCACTGTGCAGAACGCACAGGAAACACAGTTTTAGTTTGATTCTGGCACAGCAGCCGCTCTTCCTCTCTCATTCTTTCTCACATGTTGTACGTCCTGGACCAAACCCTTCATCTCGCCTCCTCTCCATCTCTCTGACGTTGACTAATTGTGCTTTGTTGTGATTAAAGCCACCAGATGCTCTGGTGAAACCGGCCAAAAACCCTGTAAACTCACAACTCTTTTTCTATTCCTTATTCTTTCTTGTGGAGAGCAGCTGGAATGTCAGTCATCTTCCCATCAGCACGGGACGCCACAACACGCTCGTTTTTAAGAGTGTGTTTACAGTGAAACTTTCCGCTGAAGTGGGATAGATTTATTACTTATTTACTCTCCGGCTTGGCCTGGCCTTTTGTCGGTCCCATTTCTGATCACTTTCGATGCCTCACGCCAGACCACGAAGTGATGGCGGCATGTAAACACACCCGACACGAGCTGTAATCCAGAAATGTGTGTGTTAAGTGTCTGTGTGGGTGTGAGAATGAGGCAGGAATCTGTGCAGTTATACCCACGCCTGGGTGTGCGTGTGTGTAAATGCAGTTTGGCAAGCATATGATGTATGTGTGTGTTTATTTGAACATGTGCGCATTGATGTGTGTTTGTGGATGCACATGTTTTTGTGTGCTCTCGTCGTCCTCTTTGTTAATTGTGTGTGTCTTTTAACTTTGTGTGAGTTCCTGCATGTTTGTGTGTGTGTGTGTGTGTCCCGTCTCCCCCTCGCTGTCATGTAATTAGTCAGTTGTAATCAGCGCCTTCTGATGGATCAATCAGGTGGAAGATAAACTTGGCTTGGTTGTGTAACACACTTCATTAAGAAAGAAAATGGAGCTGTGTTGATCACAGGACATCGTTACACTATTTACACCAACTAGTTGAATTTTTAATACTTCTAATGTCGGTCATTTAGAAATTAAAGATCATTCTTCTTTTACACTCCGGTTTTCCAAATGGATGTGTTAAGGGAATTGTTTCCCTTGCTTCGGCAGGAAAACAAGCAGGCAGACGGTTTGTAAACAAGTTCAACCACCTTTTATCCACATTTAGAGGTAGAATGTGAAATAATGCACAGGAAAACTGCACAAAAATTGATCTTTCAGATACATCTACAACCTAAATGTAAAAAATCAAGCTGTAATGAACCAGAATTATTTTGTAATGTGAAATAAATGAGGAATCGTTTAAAAACATAAATATGGGAAAAGTCCTTATTCACACTTTAAGCTACTTCAGAATTTGAAATTTGTGCAGATTTATTCAGAACAAACTAATCTGTGTTTTGGAACATGTGACCACCTAAAGAATTCCAAATGGAAAATCAGAATGTAGAAAATGCTGGATGTGATAACTCGGAATGAGTTGTGACATTTGGGATGAGACGACCGAACCAGGTAGGAGAGCAAAGTCATTTTCACGTTGATAATATTGTTTCTGAGTTTCTGTTAATTTAGTTAGTTCCACTTGTGGTTTCATTAATTTCATTTTTTTTTCGTTTCTATTTTGCTTTAGTTTATTTGTGTTACAATTTTAGTTCTAGTAAGCTTTGTTAATGCTAAAACTTGCCAGGGACCAGTGCAGTGTGAAAAATAATCTACTGACTGAAAATATCAACATTTCAAGCCTGGCTCCGCTGATGTATGCAGCGTTTGTTCCAGACATTAAAGGCAAGACAATGATTGAATATTTGAATCATTTACTTTAAGCCAAGTTATGCACCAACATCAACAGTGTGACATACATTTTCAACATGAACCCTGCCAGTCTGCTGGACATATTGCTGACACTACACAGATCTGAGCACAAGCTGTCTGCTGGTCAGAGACCCACGTATGGAGGGCAAGAAAAATTAGGTATAGAAAACATGCAAAAGCCTAAAGACCACCTGGACACGCTACCATGCTACTGGGGAATGGTTTCATTGCTGTCACACATAAAAAGGTGCCCCAAACCAACATGAAGCCATCATCCCAACACGTCAGTATGGTGGAGGGGCTGCTTCGCTGTCTCAGGACGTATACAGCCTGCCGTCATAGAAATCGTTCATTGCCGTATCCAGCAGGATAACATCGGCCTCTAAACATCGGAGTAAATTTACAACAGAATGACTTCAGGGTTCTCTCCAGGTTCTCCGTCTTCCTCCCACCATCCAAAGAAATGCATGTTAGCTTAATTGGTGACTCAAATTTGTCCGTGCGTGTGATTGTGGGCATGTTTGTGATGGACCTGTCCAGGGTGTAACACGCCTCTCGCCAGATGATTGCTGGGATGGCCCCAGCGCCCCCTGCGACCCTTACGAGGACAAGCGGTTAGGATTTGGATGGATGGATGGACTTCAGGGAGTTCTGAGAAACCTAATAATGACATATTGTTTTTGTTGGTTTAGCTCATATCTCGATTTACCAGATAATGCAGAAAAGCAGGAAATAGTAATAATGAGGTGTGAACAGTGACTGGTCTTTGGTGCCCACTTTTGATTAGGTTTTGGAAGGTGCACGAAATGTAATGAGAAGTACTGTTGTGACTTCTGCAGAGAAGATGCCTGTTGAAAGCAAGCAGAAGTAGGTGCCGAAGTCTATGGACTGTAAATATTCCAAACCATTCCATTTCTACCTTTCAGATTGTTTCCTAGTTCATATAACTTTCTTTGCACAAAGCATGGGAGAAAATGCACAGGACTGAAACAGGATATGAATAAAAGGGAATTGGAGAGATTTGGATTGTCAGTGAAAAAAAAGTCAACAGGGAACAGCCAAGATGGGAGAAAAGTTTCCCTGCTGTTAATCTTTCAACCTTCAGCTTTCTCTACCCTTTATAATTTATGTTATGAGCCATTACAACAATATCCAGAGTTTCCACGGTGTCAGAGTTTAGTGGACAGACTTGAAATGTTTATCCTCTCCACTAAAATTAAAGACACTTGTAGGAGGACAGAGAAAGGCTGTAAAGTGTTTTTAAAAAATATAATCCCAACGTGTGGCGACCTTAACAGTCATCAGAATCATAGTGAATGCACAGGATCTTTGTACTGTGCCGTGGACCTCTCGCAGCGTCTTCACAACCATTCAGCTTTCAGACAACATGGAGGAGTTTTGGAAAGTTCTTCAGTTGACGGCACAGCACAGCACAAATAAACTGCTGCAGCTGGTGTTTGTATACTTGGCGAATTGCTGTAAAATATGTGTCAAAAACAAAAAAATTACATTTAAACCAATGAGTTTATTTGTTCAGAGTTTATTTATTCACCGGACAGAACATTGACCGCTGAAGCCAAGATCACAATAATACAAGTTTTTGTTCAGCAATATGATTCGATTTGTCCTAAGGTGCAATATTTGCTCAAAAGCATGATGTTTTGCAGCTGAAATTATGATTTTTTTTATCTGAAATAACAGTATTTGCTTGCTGAGGATTAAACTATTTCCACAGCAGACAGTGACTCCGTAGCCTGACAGCTTTATAGCCACGAGGTCATATCACAAATGTACTATTCACATGCATTTGTGCTGTTTGTCAGTGTTGTTTGCTTCTTTTGTTCTTTCATACGATCACTCTGATCACTGGAACATTATCAGGCCGCTGCTGACCGGACATTGCTAGTGACCTGGGAACTTTTGTAGTTTTATTGTTACACTTTCTCTTAGCTTCACAGGATAAGTGTCATCTAAAGGCCTAAAATTGGAACAGTAAATCAGTTTTATGGAGAACTACTACTTCCAAGTGGCGGCCGTCCCACACTGGTTCCTGTGTGAGACTGTTGCTTCAGACTGACAACATCCCTATTGTTTCCTGTTGGATGACGAGCTGCAGAGCTGCGGCTGTCTAACCCCAGGTGCCGTTCTCTTCTTCCTTTTCTTTCTCTCATCTCCTTCACATTGTGTCTTAACGTGGAGTCCTTTATTTCGTTGGTCACTTTGAAATTTAGCTCAACTTCTCTATAGTGTAAGCCACCATGGTACGCTGCGAACTCCCTCCAATGTATCTGCGGGGAGTTGGTACGTTTGTTTATCATCATCAATGACTCATAAATTACATTTTTGGGTTGATTTTTCTGGCTCTGACTTTCTGGCTCATTCTCTGTTTTGGAATATATCAGTTATCGAGATGCTTTCCAATTCCCCAACAACCTCCCCATTATCCAGCTGTCATGCTCCAAACTGAAGGACATCAAAACACTGACGCCCTTGGTAGAGACATTCTTTGGCGGCTCACAATTGACATTTCTATAATCATTTAAGCAGCCCGTGTAAACATGAACTGCTAAAGATCAAACTGACGATAAAGCTGAGTTTAGTTTTTTTCATTGCCATTGTTTCACTGATGCTTGTGTGGCTGTAACATCGGGTTGGGAGCAGAGTTTCAAGATGACAAAAACTTCGCAACAATGATTATTATAATATTTAATATGAAGCAAAAGACAGAGTAAAAACTCTTTACTATATTAAACATGTTTTTTGGATGCAGGTTTTTGGATCCTGGTATAATCTGTGAAGGTCTGTTAGAGTTTAAAGGCTTTTTTGATACCAAAGCACTATAATTCTCACAGCCACAATCCAGTCTATAAGATCTCAGGATCTCTATGTTCAAGTTACAAAGATGCTGCAGCTTGATCAAGCTTTAAGACGTACGTCTGTACACACATATCCATACACTGCATGGAGGCATTTGTGAGTCAGACAAGTGAGACAGACAGACACACGGTGTTGTTCAGCCATGCATGTTCGCCCTCACGCACCCTCGAGCAGCATATCTCCAGCCTTCACTTTCGTGCCGTGAAAGAGGGGATGGTCGGTGAATCACAGGGGATTGTTGAGACAGGATGGGTGGTTCTCGGTGCCAATGTTACACTTTTGTTCAATAAAACTGCCATGGCCCTACATCCCTGAAAAGGATGCAGTGTCACAGCTTTGATGTGGGTGATGAATAAACAATGATTAAACAATAAGAGAGTGAAGCAGTGCATGAGAGCAGTGCCACCGTTTGTAGTCTGGTACTGTGATCAGTGGATATTAAACACACCAGAATAATGACTCCAAAGTCCGGAAAAGTGGAACAAAGGTAACCTCCGACCTCTGACCCCACCTGAGCTGGTTGCAGACTGAACAGAAACAGGAAGCGCAGCCTTGAATTTGTCTGTCTTGTGGCCTTCAGTGCCAGTGAACGGGGAATGGATAAAATATGTGCAGGATTTACGTGTAACGTGAGTGTTTGATGCTGAGTTACCGACCTGCTCTCTGGACGCGGGACGTTGCACAGTACAGACTATGATGTACTGGGTGTATGTGATACATAGCTGTGGACCTTCTGTCCACGTTGAATGTTGCAGTTCCTATGGGGTCACGGTTGGTCTGTTAGATTCCAACAGGAAGTCCCACCTCCTCCTCCTCCTTTTGTTTTAATGAAGCCCCCGGGAGGTTCTGGAAAGCCCTGGAACTGAATGCAGTCCATCCCGTCCAAACCGCCGCCTCCTCTTCAATTCCAGCGAGCTTGGACCAAACCCTGCTCTGCCTCCTGCACACTGCCCAGTCGCTACGGCAACTGCAAACAGGACGGGACAGGGTCCTGGTGAAAACAGGGTTATGATTTCAACAGATGTCACGACGCACAGAAAACAGAAACGCGAAGCGCTGGTCAGTTTATAGCGTGACTGTGTGGATCGGATCCACAGGCAACACATTTTATAGATTATCAGGACTAGAACTCTGTTTTGGTGTTCTGCACTGCAGCGCGGATCATCACTTTGAACAAGGGGATCTCAGCTGGCTTGAGGTGTCACAAAATAAAATTCAGGAAATCTGCACTACACTGTATTACAACCTATCTCGCCCTATTTTCAAGACAAAGAAGAGCATTTGCAAGCATACGGTGTGCCTCTGTATCCTCCTATTGTCTGGACTTCATGCGTCATGTCCACATCAAGCTAAAGCCGGTCACTCAAGGCTCCTGATTGGCCAACAACATGGGATTGTTCTGGACCACAGTCAGGGGAAATGCTTGGGAACTCCACTTCCCAGCGTGAGAGGAGATGGAGAGCAGAACGGCTCCCCGGAGGCGCAGCTGATGACCCCGTTGAGTGCAAAATATGCAGAGGTCACTGGGTTTCTATTGGCCAAGAGCTAAATGTGACTGACACCAAGCAGCAATAACCCTTGACTCCAGCGCTGCTAAGGAGACATGTTATTTATTTGCAGGCAGCTAAATGTCAAGCAAACAGTTCAGAATTTCAAACATACCTTCAGTAAAAAACAATCCCTGATGTAAACTGAGGAAAAGGAGAAATTTCAGCTCAAGAGAAGAGAAAATAAAGCAAAACAAGTAAAAACAAACAAAAAGAAAAGAAGTGAATATTTTTTGCACAGCCATCTGTAGCTGCATTTGACTCTATATGTTGAAAGCATCTTCACACTCGCAGTGATTTTCATACTCTGTGACAGGTATGAGAGAAGTAGAAAGATTTCCAATCTCTTTTAAGCTACTTTAAGTTAAATACAGTGTAAGCTCCCCTATATGTGTCTCACTACAGTCAATGTTTTTGTATTATAATACAGTATACTACACTGTAACACTGGTCACGTGTACTGAAATCTTAAGAAAAATTGTTACAGTTCATAACAGAACACTACTGTAACACTACTGTGCAGTACATTCGTAGCGTGCTGTTGCTAATTTAAGTAAGGAAATAACTAAGAAATTCTTCTCCCAGCACTGTTCAGGGGAAAACGTTTCAATGCAGGCAGCACACATGGCGGTTTCATTATTTCATGACGCAGCAGTACTCATCACTTTGTGCATAGTTTTACATGTGTCAGTTGTACAACACATTGCACACACATGTTGAAGGAATCGTCATCATGCAGACAAAATCTGTGTACACATGCAAAACTCACTTTCACACTCGTGTCTCGCATATATATTTGTGCATGAAAAAATATTTTAGATAAAACCTGATTCATCATTTTTTTACTGAAAATAATCAAACAAATTATTGTTTTCTTTTGTATAGTCAAACAGTAAATTAAACTTTTTGTGTTTTTATTTTCTAGGCATGTTTATATTGTACATGTGTTCAAATGATTCATAAGTTGTGGACATGTTGGGACACGTTTGATATTTATAAGGAAATGAAACAGTTTTTCACCAGGTGTCAGAAATTAACAATTGAAAAAAAAAAAAACACATTTATTTGCTCACGTGAAATCATCAGGTCAGACATTAGTAATAGCTGTTTGGATAAGAGAATACATATGAATGCACCTGTGCAGTGTGAATGGTTGAATTCTCTCTCACACACACGCAGACACACACACACACACACACATCTTAAATCAGCCACCAGTAGAGGCTGCTGTTCTCCTGCGACACGCCTGAGGGGCGGCTGCTGCACCTTTAGGTTCTCAGGTTAGGGTGTGGAGAGGTAAAACAGGATGTATGTAGCTCAAGGTGATTTCTTATTCCTGTATACATGAGTTCAGTTAGCAATGCTGAGGGTTTCTGGTTCTGATTTATTATATTTTATATTGATGTTACATTTGACAGAATTTATGGCCGATTAGTCCTTTGAGTATGTTTGTCATGATGGAAAAACCAATCAATAAGGTATTTGGTTCATCCTTAGACCCTACGGCTGCATGAGTGGGGCAGGATGACATGTTCAAAAACCTCAATAACCAAGCTCTGACTAATAAACAGTACAATTATGCTTCACATGATGCAACACGGTAAAAAAACACGGGATGGTTCTGATGACTGTTTCAAAAGAAATATAAACAGCAGCGGCAGGAAATCACTAAAAGAAATGACTTCATTAATATGTAGACTAATACTAGTAGCATGTAGTAGTTGTCAGACTACTACATGAGACAAGAGTCACAGACAAACATTCACCAAGTCAGAAATGAAGTGATCCGCACACCCACACAGGTTTTTTTGATTTACTACACATCTGGTCAGGCTGTAACTGGGTGAGTGTAGCGCACTCGCCCTAACAGGTGCAGCCAGAGAGTGAAGACGGCGTCAATCAAGCATGCTGTGTCACGCCCACACAGTCTTCAATCAGGTAGGATGAGAAAACACCTGCAGAGGTCAACAATACGTGTGTAAGGCCTCAAAATGAAAACCTGGCCAAACAGGAAATTCACCAGCAGCTTTCTGACTGTTCTGACTGCCAGTCAACAACTCTCTTAGCTTTTCTTTCTGTGAACAGAGTTTCCATCTGACGTTCACACGTTTTGGATACAGTTTTCAAACCAATGGATGAATTGGTAAAAAATAAATCTAAAAATAAAAAAGTGTATTGTCAGTGAACATTTCACTAATAGTAAAATACAGCAATTTAAAGACGAACATAATAACGAGTGTAAAATGAAGTATAAATGTCATTTGTAGGATAACGGGTCACTAACCCTTCGTGGACTTAGCAGGATACCAACTGATGGCACTGGGTCTGAATTAAGTGTTAATGAGATTCACCAGCCCCCGCACACTGACTTAACGTTAGCTAGAAAGCAGGCCACCCCCCACCTACAGTAAGTTAACGGAACAAATTCTCTGGGAATCGGCCAGAAACCCCCAGGAACAAAAAGAGAGGAGGAAGCCGTTAAATCATAAAAGGTTGACTTCACCCTTCTGACTGCCTTATTGGAACAGCATGTTGAAGCTGGACCGTCAGAGGTGGAGTGATGCAATATGGCCAAAACCTCTTCACTGCTATTGGACCAAACCTGAGACGCTTAGTGTGGTGCAACAGGATGTGTATGTGCAGTTGGTTTGGTCGGATGGTAAGTTGTGTGGCCAGTTGAACAAATAAAAATTTCTAATAGCCCGTTCACAAATCAAGATGTCTGGAGTCATTCCCTGCCTGGCACCTATTCCCACTTTAGGAGGCCGAGGAGAGTGCAGCGGCGAAGTGACAAACTAGGTCTGGGAGGAAGCGGGCTCAGCGCAGCGGCTGGCTGGAGCCGGTGCCACTTTTGGTTTCGGGCCTGATCTAAATGGAGGTTTCAGTGCGGCGACCCCGAACTGTTTGAGGTCTGAGTCGACGCGGCAGCCCTGCACAGCATCACGGGCGTCTGCTCGGGCTTCGCTGCCTTCAAGTTGGTGGCGGAGGGGAACCATCATACCAGGCACCCCCCCCCAATTATAGATGGTGATGTCATCCCAGCTGTCCGTGGCCATTACAGACACAGAAAATGACCACCTAAGAGCAGCAATTGTATTCGACAACCATTAGAGCAGAAAAGCAGACTCTGAAGACATTTTAACGTCTATTAGACGTAAAATTATTAGAAAGAAAATCTGATGTGCCTCAGATATTGTGTTAAATATGCTTCTGTGACAAAGTTTTCCATGACAGCAATAATCTTTCAAATTATATTTTAAATTCAAGGCTTTAGTTGAAGCCAGACGTGCTAAAACTCTTTTATATGTTTAAATACAAGCAGCTATTTGAAGATATAAAATTTATCACATGGTATTTTTTAAATATAATATTTCTAACAGTAAAAGAGGTTCATGCAAACTGAAGAAGAATAAATACACAAATGCTGTCAACATCTTTCTTAATGCCTTCATGCCGTCAGTCCCCAAAGAAGCTGCAATTCTGCTTCTGTAAACCAGCTGCACTGTTTTGTCTGTACGGACAATATTTCTGACAACCGCCATAAATCTGCGGCTGCAGTTTGAAAGGAAACGAGCAGCGATGACAGACTCCACGCTGCCCGCAGATGTTTGTCTCAGCACTGCAGCACTGTCACTGTCCCTGATCTGCTCTCGGCTGCAGGATCAAACCGAGAAAGCATCAAGTTGATGTGCGCACACACTCACATGTTCACATAGTGTCACGTAACTGAAAAATCCAGATTTTAAATAAAATATTAATTAAGTCTGAACATTTTGTCTGGACTTTTATTTTAGAATAAAAGCTCAAATACAAGCAAAAATCTTTTTTTAGGTAGGCAGATGAGAGCAAACAATTTTCTTTTCAATTCAAAAAGAAAACAAATAATTTAGTGTTTCCATTTATTTGTAGGAATGACAGAGACAGTGGTTCTCAGTTATTTTGACAGCCGTCTCATTTTAGATATATTCAGTCTGCTGCTGTTGCAGAACACATTACATTTAATCTTACTGCACTTGGCCGCATGCTTTATGCATCAAGAGAGGCTCACTGAGTGTGAGACGCAGCGAAATGTTTCCGTATTAGGCGGAGAATTAAAACGAAAAACGAGGAAAGTGTCTCATCTTGATTCCACACACGCACACGAGTTTTTTAAACACTTGCTATACTCCAAAGCCAAGAGCTCCATCAAAGCTTTCTGCAGTAAAGCGAACAACACATCCGCTGCTGTTAAATGTAGGAAAGCAGCAATGAAAACAGATTATAGGGTTATTATCATCTATGTTTTGATAAATCGTCTCGTAATCGTAAGTATCTATATGTTAATTTTAAACTGAATTCATGACGGTTTGTAACACGTGATAATGTAAAGTTTTTATGCAGCATACACACATGTAACAAACAGTTTATAGCTCAGTATAATGTGCTTATTTCTACATCTTTATTATTACAATTGTATTTTACTGAATCTGTTTAGACAGCAGCCTCCACACTCAGAAGCTAGAACTGCTGCATTAATAAACACTAATCGTGCCTATAAATATGTTGTAATATAGTGTAGGTTTTATTCATTGTTGATTTTTACCGATGTTTAATATCTCATTTTTAAAAGCTTCTCGTGACTGCACTGTCACACTTATGTCACTGTTATCTTTTGGTTGACCTGTGCAAAAGATCTTCACTGTTGATTTCACAGAAATAATAATAATGTCCAGTTTCCACTATAATTTGGACTAAAGTGGTGGCTGTCTGTTTGTTTTGGTGACGGTGGCACCGAGCTGTGTCTGATCTAAGCCTTCCCGCCTGTGTGACTGACAGCCACAGGTTGAGCAGCAGGTCTACCTTCAGTTTCTGTCTAGTGCGGAGAAAACCAGCTGCCTCAGCTTCACCGGTCCGTAACGGTGACAAGCTCAACACATACGCATCGTGAATCTCGTCCCCGCTGGCTCCTTTTTATAGGCTGCACCGACTCACCTTTATGGCCACGTCACCTGTTTGTACTTTGCTCTGTGTGTCACGTCATCACATATTTGAGGTTGAACAATATGTGTTGCCAGTGTTCCCATATTTTCAACTGAGACAAGTTTCAGGTCCAAATAAAAGTTTACAAGTGTATTTAAATTACCTCGGGCTGCAGCATCTCGGGCAGAATTTACACCATGAGGAGGCTGTAAAACTCTTCACTAAATCCAGATATTTAGGGGTTAGTGGTTCTTAAAGGCTCCTCTTGTGTTCAAACATTTAGGAGACGTGGAACAAATAAGAGTTTACTAATTTAATGAGTATTTTAGTGTAAAGAAAATTAACAGTTGATTGAGTGGTGGATGTTTTGTGGAACTTTAATCCTAACAAGTGGAATGTGGATGGTTGACACACCATATTTTCACAATGAAAGTTCAGTTTTTGCCTGATGTATGAGTGTAACCCATTTTCACACACACACACACACACACACACACACACGCTCACACTTATTCACGAGGTGATAGCTTTTGCCTCATACAGCTCAGAGCCTGCAGACACCCACACCACAGGCCATCACTGCTAGGGGACCAGCGACAGGATTGGAAACTTGTGTGTATTAATACCTGCTCAAGGAGCTGAGCATATTTATGCATCGCCTCAGCTAACCTGCTAATAGCCTTCATTTGTAAGGTAAACAGTAGAAGATTATGACACTCACTCACCTAAGGTGCTTTTCCTCTGCTGCGCTGCCTCTGCTGCCTTCGAAGGCTTTGGAGGGACTGCTGGTGGCAAAAGGGTGGGGGTGCTGTGAGGGGCAGCAGCGGCAAAGTTACAGCCTGCCTCCGTCATGCTATCTGTTAAAGTCATTTTCCCTGAAAGAGGAATTAATTTCCTTTCTCAGGCGGCCCGCAGCGCCTATGGAGCGGCCTGTGTCGCCCACCAGGATCCCCTCAGCACGGAGCTGTGGGGCCGTTCATGTGTTAAACCTGAAAACGCAGAGAAAGGCCATAAAAGTCCATTTTGTTTTGTATATTATTTGATCTAAACTGTATAGTAAATAAAACTCAGTATTATGGGCAGGTTTATTGTTGTTTAGAGAAATGTGGTGAAATGATTATTTATCATCCTCTTCACAATAATCCAGTGATATATGTTATAATTATACATATCAGAAACATTATCTCTATATGCTAAAGTTAGGTTTATTAAGTCATAATTAAAGCAATGCAAATGGATTTAATTATATTATTATTAATATTCAAGTTGTAATAATAATAATCATAATATTTAATAATAGTGAATATTTACCAGGCTTTAGTTCAGCTTTAATCGATCTGATTCACTTAGACACTAATCTCAGAGCTGACGATGTGTCGTGTGACGTGCTGAATTATTACGTGAATTCTCATTCTGCTCTGTCTGTGTGTATTCATTATATCAGCTGTTAAAGCTTCAGTTAAAATGTATTATGTTCCCACATGAAATCATCACTAGAACAAGGCAAAAATCTGACTTTTATCTGTGTGGATGTTTGATGATGTGTTTCATTTCAAAATCAGATCAACCCAGAACAAATAACTTGCTGCACTACATCACAGCGAACTGCGGTTTGTTTTAAAGGCATTTGATGGAGCAAAATATCAAGTTTAGACGGGGGCGCCATTTTGTCTCTGTTAACATACAACACGTCTTGTAGCTTTTAAAGATGGAAAAAGACGGAAGTAAAGTAAGAAGAAGATCCACAAACAGACAACTCAACGGGCAAAGGAAACTGATGGAGGCGTTGCGCTTTCTTGGCTACGTCCACATGACTAAGAGTGTTTAAAGAGGTCAGAAGTGACATGCTGAGTTAACCCCTTACACGTCTCCCCTTTCTATCTCTCCACACTCCCTCACCTCCTCCCTTAATAACCCACCCTCCCCCAGCCCCACCCATTAACCATTAGGGCTGTTTTCTTTCAGGGAAGGAATAAAAAAAAAGATGGCCACCGGAGGTCAGATCCAAGTCCCCAAAAAAATTGCCTTCTTTCCTGAGGCTCAGCCATTTTAATAGTACAGATTTATTGTGCTTTGCTTTTTGGAGGGTGATCATATGTATGTGGTCAGTAGCGCATATGCAGCCTGTGACCCAGCCTCCCTCTCACATTACACCCTATTTATAACATCCCCTCCATCGGCTCCCCTCGTTCTGCAGTTCCTAGGAACCTCCTTCTGCTCCCAGCCTCGAGCTCCAGTCCCCTGTTCCTCTTGACATCTGAGAGGCTCTGCTGCAGCTTCTTCTGGGCTAACTGTTTACCCTGTAGAACAACTGGCTGCAGGCTCCGGATTACCACAGGACCCCCATTTCAAATCACTCTTTATTTTTAGCTCTGACTTTTTTGAATGTTTTTGACTGAAGGAAAAGTTTTGGAATAGTCTCAGGAAAAGAAAAGCAGCTTGGATATGCATTTGTGATCCTTTGTTTTTGGTTGATTTAGTAACGTTACCCTTTTTCATTTGCCCTTCTCACTTTTCCTGGAGGGCTGTGTGTGTCTGCATGCAATGGATCACACACTGTTTGGCTGCCTGCGGAGCCCCCACGTCCCAGCGCAGGCCCTGCATCCTGCCTTCACCCAGTCTCCCCTGACTCTTCATGGACGCTCGGACCACGTCTCCTACCCCGACCTGGCCTCTTCATCCTCTTCCTCCTCCACCTCCTCTCCCTCGCCTTGTATTATCTCCAGTTACCCCACAGACGACAGCCTGTTTCCCGGGCAGCACCACCTCCCTCATCGCGGCCACCTGCCCTCTCAGCAGCATCACCACCCGCCTCAGCACCATGCCTCTTGGCATATTCCACAGATGCCTTCACCTGGCAGTGGCACACGCCACAACCTCTGCCACCCTCCATCCCACCCGTCCCACAACGGCCCCACACCCCCAGACTTGGGCCACCCTGGTGGGCCAATTATGTGCGCCAGCACCCCCAGTCTGGGCGGCAGCAACACCCCTACGGGGGCCTCCTGTGTGCCTGCAGATTTTGGCAGACAGACTCTGTCACCTGCTGAGGCAGAGAAGAGGAACGGCAAGAGGAAAAGTGACAGTTCAGGTAAGAGGACCCAAGTTGAGAAGTAAGAAGTTTTCATATCACCTTTTAAGCCAGTGAATAAATAACCTACTGAGGAGCATTTTTACAAATAAATGTGCTCATTTGGCACATTGCAGATGTTTAATGTAAAATCATTTGGAGTCATTTTCAACACAACATAAATGTCTGCATTATAAGGAATTCCAACTAGAGTTCAGCAGCAGCACAACCAGCTGCACTTCTCATTCTCATTCTAAATCTTTCAACAGCACATACTGCAGAGAATTTTGCAGCTCTGATAGAAAAACAAAAAGCTGTCAAAGCAGCTTGTAGGTGTCGGCTGACACGCAGCGAGACGGCAGACGGCAGACAGACTGAAGTGTGGAGCAAAGATCCCGTCATTAGTGCGTGGGCACAAATGACTTCTGCCGTGATTAGTTTAAAAATCACATCTGGTTTGTTGCGACACTTCTCACAGAGCAGAAAATAAGAATTCACGTTGTGACAATACAGTTAGACGAGACAATACAGGCGCTCCGCAGACAGACAGAGAATTTTCAGAACTTTTTCATAGTCTTCTTCTTTCAGTTGTTTCAGTCAGATTTACTGAAAAAAAGTAAAGACTGAAAAATACATTTTTACAGAATCAGTGCTTTGTTTGATGGAAATTCAAGTATTTATTTTTTAATACAAAGAAGTGTCAGTGTGTTCTAATTCAAATATATAAAAAAGTGTGAAAATGTAAATATTTAAATAATTTTAATAGCAATTACATCAGCTTGTTTTAAGAAGATCTTCAAAGACAAATGTACATCAACATGTGTAGACACAAACAGACTGAATGCTTTGCACCATCATGTACATGAGCGCGGAACCTTTGAGGACTTATTTTATGTTGCCATTTTTTTCTTAATTCATGGTATTTTTATTTTTGCATCTACGTCTTAATATCACTGCCAGGTTTAATACTTGGGTGGATTTTTTAAAATTATGATAGTGAACTGAAAGAATAAAACTGACACAATCCTTATAAAATACTGTGTTAACAAACCTCTTTTAGGACGGTACTGTATAGGTAACACCTCCTTGATGACCTGCAGAACATTTCCAACCTGCAGTCGCTACAATAATCAATCACGTCATGACAAATTGCCAGGGTCAGGTCGCGGGAGTTCTTGCAGGGAACGTGATATTGGTGAGAGTTCTTAGTTTTCCAGGGAAAGTGTGCTCATCATCCTCTCTGTCCATTTGAGGATTGCGAGCCCTCAGGGCACATCTTGCATCCTTTTAAAGGACTCCATGTATGCACAACATACCACCTGCACTTGACCACTGGCTAATATAACTGGATGTGTTCAGTGTTCGCTCAGGATGCTGCTGGCCCTCTCAGACTTGTGTATCCCCTCTGACAGGTTGGCCCTTTTCAAAGTTTGCAGAACTCAAGTTAAAAATATAAGAGTATTCTTCACTGGTGTTAAAGAAAAGATAAGTGTATGTAATAAGTTAGGTAATGTCGTAATGTGTAATTCTACAAAGAGACGGTGCAGTTCACACTGCTTAGACTCCACGATATACTAATGAAAAAGGAAAGATTTACGCGACATCAAATTAAGCTAAACCTAACTTTTTTGGGGGGCTCTGGCTTATTTAATTTGAACTAATTAAACAATAATTATGTAAATGATCTAACTAACTATTACACTGCAGCTAGTTACATGAGATACTGAATATTGATCCATCTAGGGATAGAGAGACGTGATTACGGTTCAACACCTGGGTCAGAAACTAGAGTGAAACCTGAATGTAGATACAGAAATAATGAAGAAACCTTCCTTCCTCCCTTCCTTTCTTAAGGGAGGCAGCAGGATGGTTCTAAAGAAGATGAACCAGCTCATTGGGTTTAGAGTGTCTGGTTTCTGGGTAACCTGTTCATTTCACGCGGGCACACTGGAGAGTTTTAGCACCGCTCAGTGCTGGTTGGTGCATTTTGGGGTTTATTTGCGTAGACAAGCTCGGTCATGGGAGTGGTTGTCCTTTAAAAAGTTACTAGATATTCAGTGAGGAACAATAAAAGTAGCTTGAAGTCTCTGTTGAGGCTGTGTTGTAAAAGGGCGGAGTGATGTGCCGGAGACGTCTTGCTGGCAAATGAAGATTCTTCTCACTGCAGATGTGATGATGCATTCGACTTCATTCTTGAGTGCTGCTGCAATATTAGTTAAATGAATTAATTAACTGCAGGAAAACACGCAATAGGACATCATTTGTGAGAGGGTTCCTCCCACCTTGTGCTCGGTTCATTTGGGAACCCTAAACGACGTGTTTCGTCTGGGTGCGTGTATTTACTCGTATTATTCTGCCTTTTTTGTGGAGAGATGAAAGTTACAGCGGGGACCTAATTGCTGTGGTGTAGTGGCTGTGTCATAAAAGTCTGCCACTGGTTTTAACTCTGGGCCTGTTGGTCTGAAGCAGCAGACTGTGTTATTCTTTTTTTTCTCTTTACACATGTCTGTGTTTACCAGAGACAGAGTGGATAAATACGTCCGAAGGCGAGCTTTAATCAGATACACACTGTTTAGAGTGCTCGGGCTGAAATTACAGGGAGGGAAACGCAAGGTCAAGGGGGAGCCGGACATAGGCTGCGGGTCAAGCAATGATCTGTTTCATTTCATAAAAATGGTGTGGGAATTCTTTCAGTTTATGTGTGTGTTTTGTTTTTCCTAAAACTGTGCAAGTGCCACACAAATATAACTTGTAGAGCAGTTTCAGTTTACCCCTCATCTTCTCATCTGCCTCTCAAGGGAGTTATTTTGCTCTGAAAAGAACATACACTTAATTAGAAGGAAGATCTCCTTTCTGGCAGAAAAAAACAGAACCAACAGGGGTCCCTCCAGGGAGAAGTCTTAGGTGAAGAGTTTCTTCTGTGACGTGGCTTCAGGCTTTGCACAATTTGTGAAGCTGGCTTCGAGCTGCAGGACTATTTACAGTTTGGCTTGACGCAGGCCCGTTGGATTAACACGCACTACAGGACAGGACTGCAGATGAATTAGCATGCAATCACTGCTGCCTTCAAGTGCAACGCGCAACTGAAGCATGTCCAACAGAGAAACCGCAGAGGCTCACAATAGGAAAGTTTTAGAGGGCAAATTAACCATATGTGTTTTCTTCGGAAAACTTGTGGAAACCCAAAAACAAAAAGTATTTTTCTAGGGAGATGAGCGGAATTGGAGATGATTTGTTGGGCTTTTTTAAATTTTAATGCTTTTCATGTGTTAAGTTGATTCTACTTTTAGAAAGGAAATGCATGAAATGCTGCATTTGAAAATGTTCTTTACATCTTAATTTAATACATTAATAAATCAAGTAAACCGTCAGGTTACTCATACATAATAGTTTTGCCTGCAATTTCTTAATATTTTTAAAAATGTGTATCTTATTACAGTTTAACTAGAATTATGAAAGTTGACAAGACAACATTAGACTGTACATTACTTATGTCACTAAATGAAGTGTGAAAAAAGGGGAAAAAAAGCTGTTTTGTTTTATTTTCAAAAATTCCTTCCTTTAAGAAGAAGAAATAAAATCCGAGTTGGCAGTTTATTGTAACAGCTTATTCTAACAGAGCAGCTGCCACAGGCAGACACATGTGTAGCTGCGCGTGAGTCCTTCCAGTCACTTAAAGAATTCATAAACAGTGACTGAACAATAAAGCGTGATTGACAGCTCCCATTGTTTCTGTTACCTTGCCTCTTTTTCTCTTCCCCCCGCTGACTCGCACCTGCCACATAACATTCTCTTTATTTTTATTTTTGTTGCATATAAATCTGCCCTGAGTGAAACAGAGACCTGTGTGGTGTTTGGTTTCAGAGTCTCAGGACGGGAATTACAAGTCAGACGTGAGCAGTAAGCCCAGGAAGGAGAGGACGGCGTTCACCAAGGAGCAGATCCGAGAGCTGGAGGCCGAGTTTGCCCACCACAATTACCTAACCAGGCTAAGGCGCTACGAGATCGCCGTCAACCTCGACCTCACTGAAAGACAAGTATGTTCTTATACTTCTGGACACTGCTTGTGTCCCCCAGGGTTTAGACATTACTGACCCACCTCCCACCCACCACCCCCTATTAGTAACGCCGTGTTGGGAAAACAGAGGCAGCCTTGGGATGAGGAGGAGACTTTGTAGCTACTGTGTTTTTGCAGCTTCAGTGCGAGTGGCCATTGTGCTCCAGATGTGGCTGTGTGACGGGACTATCACATTACAGATGTTCCTGTCTATTCTTTCAGGCGGGCCACAGTAAAGCAGGGAGACAGGCTGAAGGAAGTGCTGTCTAGCAAGTCACTTCCTCTCTCCCACTACCCCTACATGTACAAATTGGTCTCCGAGCGTGGGCCATGAAATAAATAACAGGAGACAAATGTTTGGGGGGAAGGAAGCAGTGTACAGCCTGTTGTTCTCTGACACTGGTTTGGAAGCTGTAAGTCTAACAAAGTTGAGACCGTGCCAGTAATATTTTGCGGAGCAATCCAGTTAAGATTGAATGTGAAGAACATAATAGGAACCCGTAAATTTCCAGGTGATGCTTCTGATGAGGACAAGCATCGTAAATCTTTACAAGCAGCTCGTGTGCTTGTACACATCGACAGCAGTCTGTCTAAGACAACATAAATAGAACAGAGCAACTGTTAATGTTTTTAATTTACACCTCATTTTCCTGCAATCACATCAAGGGTATTTCTGCACACAAGGGTGTAGAAAAAAATATCACAGCTACAACGTGGTAAAAGATATTAAGAAAATGGTCCCAGCTTCAATTTAATAAAGGCAGTTGTAAACTAAAAAGCCATAAGTCTTCGTTTATAAGGCCTGAGAGCTGGGAAAACCACAAGTTTATTGGCCTTGAATATCTCAGACATCAGAGAAATGCTTTTCTCCCAGTTCTTTCTTTAGTAAATGAACCACATCAACATTTGTTATCAACAAAATATGATTGGTGCTGACCATAGTCTCAGAAGACTGTGAGTCCATTCTATGTGATTCAGTGTTCTGTAAGGTTGTCAGGGTGTGGGGTTCAAGTCCCTTCAGCCCATGATAAAATTATATAGGATGCACTCATGATACTGTGCAGGGGATAAAAATGTCACTATGAGGAGTGGGTAAAATTGTCTGCAGGTTTGTTCTGAGTCTCTTAAAGTAGTGTGAGTAGTAAACATTTCGCTTCTTACGAGCCAATCTAAAAGCAACTGGAAACTGTGACATCAACGTGTTTCTGTTTAAGGCAGTAACTCTGAGCCTTTGCTTAGCACTAAAGAAGGTGAAAAAACTTGAGGGAATACTTCTAGATACCACCATGTCAGGCAAATCTCCAGGAGGCCACTAAGCCCGGAGTTTACCACCATAATTCCATTTAGGCTCTTTTTTGTGGCTCCAAGTAAAATTAAATGTGCTTCAAATTTCTTCATCCCAAGCAGCATAAGTTGTGTGTGACCTAAGTTTTGTTGGGAAAAATATACAGCGGGAGATAGTGAGGTAAATATTGGCAACACGACAACAGCAGAAAATTGATGTGTGGACACATCGCAAGATCAAAACCAGATTGAGGTTGAATAAAAAGTCAATGATGTTTTAGATCTGTTATTATGAGTAATATACAGGAGACTACACCTTTAAACCAGCTCTACATTAGTCCAGTTTAAATCTGGATGTCCCACAGTCACACCAGTCCAGTGATTTTGTGCTGAGTGCCCTGTTTAAGCACCATAGATGCTGAAGTGAGCACTTCTGCTAACAGGGGGCATCAGGGGGTAAAATGAACATTTGGGTTCTGTGTGTCGTAAAAGACGTGCAAGTGCAGTGAGAGCTAAATCCTGTGCATGTAAGCGTTGAGGATCACATGTTTGGCTTGACATTAGAGCCTAGCATAAATACTTGCTCCTGTGCTACAGTCCTCTCCCCACTCCTTCCCTCAGAAGAGGCCCAGAGGCTTGTAAAGAATCTAGGGTGATACTCAGCACGGCGTACGCCCCTGATGTGTAAGACAAACGTTTGTGCTGTCATCTAACTTCCTGACCACGTGACTGCTTGTTCCCTTTGGACTGACGCTCCCCAAAAATAAACCCACCGCAGCCTGTGTGACAGGGGCAAGCTTGGCCTTCCCCCTCCTCTCAGACGCATGTGTCAACACCCAGGGAGCCTCTGCTGCTACTTGACGTGTAAACCTTTTTAAGCAACAGCTTAATCATCAATCTGAGAGACGTAAATACAGTTTCGGCTGTTGAGTCAGGGAAAAACAGGTAGACGCCAAGTGGCAGAGGGAGCAGTGCATGCTCACGTAATTGCTGCAGTTGAAATAGCTGCCAAACTTTTAGAGAAGGTTGCTGTTGAGCAGTGACGTTCCTCATTGCTTTTTGAATGTGTTTGTGACTGTTTGCTCTCCCTAGAAAGATAAATGAGGCCATTTCTGTCCATTTCTAGGTGAAGGTGTGGTTCCAGAACCGGAGGATGAAGTGGAAAAGAGTGAAGGGCGGCCAGCAGGGGGCAGCAGCTCGAGAAAAAGAACTGGTGAATGTGAAAAAGGGGACGTTGCTGCCATCGGAGTTCTCTGGCATTGCAGCACTTCACCACTCAACTGACTCCTTAGCCAATGAGGACAGTCACGACAGCGACCAGAGCTCTGAGCACGCTCACTTATGATGTACACATAAGCTTCTACGCACCCCTCAGAGCAACGGCCCTGCTGCTCCCTCAGGACCGTCCTTAGAAGGACTGCTGTTTGCTGATTTGCCATCGTCATACAACGATGCTAAATAAGTGTACAAATGTACAGAGCAATGACGTGTTTGCGAGAATGCAGTCATCAGGCAGGCAAAATGTAAATTTTAAGAACTGAGCACATAATGTAAGATGGTGAACGATTAAAAAATGCCATTGGTCAAAATGTCCATCGAAAAACAAATATTGGAAATATTGAAATGTAATATCTTTGCCATAGAAATTTGCTCAATAATGCAGTACATTTTGGAAATCGTATTTAGTTAAACATTCCATATTCCATGTTATGTGCCTTCAGAGAAGCAGACTAAGACTGAGATTTGCACTGCTGAACGTATAGTCTGCACCCACTGTATAAAATGTAAATTACGATGTAATTGAGTTACTGATTAAATCAAGTGCCAGGAAATCAAATTTGCCTAGCTAATATAAATGATCTGTAAATATTTCTCAGCGTTGTCTTACCTTAACAATAATTTTATACCCACACTATCACATCGTAATAAACACTGACAGTTTTTTAGTCCACACGTTTCTGCCTGGAGATGACATTTTGTAAACAGATGAAACCTGAAATAAATATTTTATCAAATCTTTTCAGGGACGGATGCAGACTGAATAAAGTGTAACTAGTGGTAAATGGAATTTATGACTTTGTGTCTTTCCATCCATTTCAATCCAACTGATGTATTTTGGTTTCTCAGCTCAGATGAATTAAACATTGCACAGAGTGTAGAAAGCTGGTGATGGGGGCGCATGCTAAATTCACCTTAGCCTCCGGGCAGGATCAGGCTCCTGCCAAGACTCAGAGAGAGAGAAGCCGCAAAGGATCGGATTCTGTTACAAAATCCAGTTGAAAATAATTTCATGACTTGATCTCATCTTTCACCACTTTGTGATGGTGCATTCTAATCTGTTGAAGAGGCGCACCTCACGTGGCACCCCCCTCCCCCCCAAAAAAAGCAACCCACAGAATGAATGAGATCTCTTTTTAACATTGCAGCTGTAGTTCAGTGTAAACAGGAACACACATATGGAGCACGGCCACCACTTTCACTTCACCTGCAGTGACCAACTGCTTTTGACTTCATGTATTAAGACGGAGCTAATTAGGAGATCCTCGATCAGACATGAAAGACAAACCAACTACAGGTGTTCATTATAGTGACTCTAAATTGCTCCCAAGTGTGAACGTGAACATGAATAAAAGTTCTCTCTGTATGTTTCCATGTGTCAGTCATGAGATGGATTGTGCAGGTGACAGCTGGCATTTACTCCAGAAACCCCTGCAACCATTCATAGGATAAGTGGTTGATGGTCAATAGATGGATGGATTCATTTGAGCATTTTCCCCCTAAAGTAAATGACCAGACACATATTGAACTGCGCTAAAACCTGTGAGCATCATTTAAGTATCATCAGCCTACCTTGTTGTCTGATCAGGCTGAAGGTGAATTTATATGTTTCTCAAGAGTTTAACAACACTCATACATAACTATACCTATAGTTGCCCTCTTTATAGTTGCCTTGGATTCCACCCAATGGCAACACTGAAAACTGGTTTTGCAAGTTCGTTTTCAGATATCAATAGTATAAACCAAAGCACGTTTATCATGCATCACACGCTTTTAAATATTAAAATAACATGAAAATACAGAATAATTCAGTCCAAATTCAGTTGTAGATATCTGAAATTAGACTCTTTTATTGCATTACATTGACTTTTTTTCAACTAAAAAGTAATTCCATTACATGCTTTATGAACATGTGCTTTATAACTTAATTAATTAATTAATTAATATTAACAAAGACGAAGTTTCCCAAGGCATTTAACGTGCACATAAACAATTTTTTCCTTTATTTCTGCTGAAGCACTTGCTCACAAAATAGGTCAAAGATACATGGTCACTTGTTCACGTTTCTGCGTGTACAATATGACAAATATGGGTTGTGGTACTGATGTTTTACTCGGATCGGATTTCAAAATCAAAACATTTTAACAGCTTTAGCATGAATTTACCTAAACTATTTATTAACTATGAACTTATGTATCACCTTTACATACACATGTATGTACTATGTACTGCATTACTTTCTACAACTGTACTGTACTACAACAGAAAGGAAATATGCAGTGTTATTACATTTCAACTGATTATTAATAATGGGTTTCTGTTTTGTCCAGGCTAATTCACACTAATATCTTTGTTACTATGCATATTACCCAAATACAGCTCGCTAAAATGAGACAAAAAGTCCTGTGGTGGGAAAAGGGGGTCGGGAGACCCTCGTTTATAAATCCCTGGATATGTCTCTGTTGTTGAGCTCATTTTTTATTACGTTTTACCTCTAAAGGGTAAAACGTATTCAAAGGTCCATAGTTTTTCACAAACACACGCACCGCTGCAGAACATCACTAAATCTCGCGAGATAACGCAGAGCCACGCTGGTGTTGCGTTCAAAGGTGCGTTCGCCTCCTAATAAATGCGGACTAGAGTGAGCAGGTAAAGGGCTCATTAGCTGCGTCCTGCTCCAACTTCCAACTGTCCCGGGTTCGCTTTAGTGCGTTTGCACATCCGCTGCTGCGCTCCGCATTTCGTAACTGACCTACTTAACTTGAGACAAAGAAAAGCGAGGCTGGTAAACAGAGCTCAGAGAAGTTAGGTCCGCAGGAACTTAACTTTCCCTCCGTGCATCAGCGAGCCTACAGCGCAGCGCTGTACCTGCGCAGGTAACCAAACGTTACCTGCAGCGCAACGGGGCGTAAGCGGCGAAGCCATGGCCGAAGCTGGAGAGCCCGTCTCGATGTCCGCGGGGGTTCGGGCCATGTTTTTAATGGTCACACCGAATGAGTCGTCCTTCCAGAAGGTGGAAGATGTCCCTCAGTATGTGCAGCAGGTGTGTATACCCTCGCTCTCAGTCACTTATAATGAATGCGTTGAATTATTGTGCAAAAGACAAAGGACTCCCCTCTATTTGTGAGGACCCCCCCCCCCCCACACACACACACACACAAACTGTGACTTTTACTGTCAGTTACTGTAGTAGAAGTCCAAATCTTTGGTAGTAGGAAATACCAAGTAGAGATATGCAGGTTAAAGTGATTCACCAGGAACAGACAGTTTAAACCCAGTGTTTACCAAACTCTGGAAGTGGTTTCATTAATTTGAGTTTTTTTTATTTCAGCTGATTAAGTTGTTGCATAAACTGAGACAGAAGAGCAAAACAACACACCCAGTGTCACACTAACTCACCCCAGTCACACATGACTGAGCGAGGCCCTATTGATTTAATACAGTATGTAAACTAAATAACATGCAACCTGTGGAATGTTGTTGGTACACAAGTCAAAGATCTTTCGTACTTTGTCTGAGATAGATTTAAGTGTGTGTTTGCTGAGCCACACAAAGTGATTGCGACTTGAGTCTTGATGAGAACAGCAGAGATTATCAGCTACAGAAAGTAGAGTCAGCTTCTTGTGTGTCGAGTAAACAAAAAGAAAGACCTGATCACATCTGGGCTGTAAAAAAGCTGAGCTAACAAAGCAACTACGCATTAATAATTGATTATTCAGCTGATTCAAATAATTACGTTTGCTGCAGGTCTGACTAAATATTCAGTACAGTTCACCTTCCCTGAGCCTGAAAACTGTGCATGAGAAGAGCGAATCCACTTCATCACTTCCCACCTCTGTGTGGTTAACACTAGAAGTCCCAGGATTTCTAGCGATGCTTCAGCCAAGTGGAAGCTAACTGGCTAGTCTTTTGGCTAACATTAGCATCAAGTCATGTGTAAATGTGGTCATTACAGAGCAATCTGCAGGAGAGTGGGGGGAAGGAGGTGTGAATGGTTGCTGCTTGCTTGCTTGAACTGCCAGGATCTTCTGACTAGAGAAGGCTACAGAGGAGAATTTCTCTTTCCTCAGGACACTGTGTAGAGCAGGGGTGCTCATTCACGGTCCAGGGTACAGGGTATTGAAAACTTGGCCCAAGTTTATTGTGTAAACTATAATATAGCATATTATTTTCATGTAGACTACTATGTTGGACAGAGGGGAGGGGGACACAGTTTCATCACAGAATATGTTGACACTACTATAAGTCAAGCACATGGCACACAGGGTTCAGAGGAGAACAATGGAAACAGAAATTCTTCTAATGTGCTAGCTGTGTATTTATGTATGTATGTGTACACACACACACACACACACACACACATATATATATATATATATATATATATATAAAATTATAAAATGTGTGTGTGTGTTTCTGGGCATTTTTTTCCTATGGTGATGTATGATTCTATGGCCCAAGGCCTCAATCGGCTTTCACTAGTAAATGGGTGGGCCATTGGAATGTTTTACTCCCCTTCCCCCAAGAAGTGTACTCTAAAGTATTTCACGCCTGGTTGTGGTTTGAATGACCGGTGATTGGGTGTCTCACATTGGCCTGTAGGGTCTTTCCCAGGTGTAAACAGGTATGCAAGTAAACCTGACAAGTTTGGGATCAAGTTTTGG
>JAUMHF010000008.1:2225551-2236694 GCA_032359275.1 Microctenopoma steveboyesi
TAAATCCATCTGGAGGAATGTGTGATGTTTGTAGACTGTACTTTTAACGTTTAATATGATGTCGCTGTTATACCTTACCCTATAAATATGTCCAGAAGATCACATAGAAGCTGCCACATGCATATTTCAGAAACAGACGTTAACTGAAACGTCACTTATAATAAGTCTAATACCTAAAGTTTTAGACATACATTTAACTGCAAATAACCAAAATGGTTTATCAGCCGTTGTGAGAAGCCTCTCCTGCCCATTAGTTCAGTTACCCTGCCACAGCCCTGCCCTCCCTCCCTCCTGCAGCCCTGCAGACAGCAGCAGTTGTTAAGTCAAACAGATGTGCTCAGCACTTCTCCGCTGTCCTCTGTCCCCAAGGAGAGCCAGCTGATGTGGATGTTATTGTTTTAAGAGGAGTTCCTCCTGGCTGTGTGGCAGGGTGGAGGAGGCATGGGGGTTAACCTGCCCCCGGGTGGCTACTGCTCCATAAATCTTCGCTCTGACTGCAAGTTCCTGGCCCAGTGCAGGTTGTAGTGTCGACAAAAGAATCCGGGCCCCTGCTTGGTTTGCTGGTTCTGTCTGTGTGGTTTGTTCAGGATGTAGGGGTCCCGCTCACAGCAGCAGAAGAGAGCAAAAGAAAGGCCTCATGGGAGGCAGAGATGACATCTACAGGTCACTGTGCTCTCGCTGCAAAGGAGAGAGAGAACGTCTTCTTAGAGCAGGACAGACATCACAAAGGGATCACGTCCACAGGGTCTGAATGCACAGCGTTTAAACAAGTGTGCAGAACAGAGGAGCGTGTTATGATCGCAGAGAGGGCCGCCAAGCTCAGCAGAGGCCTCAGTTCAGCTGTCTGCTGCCCTCGTGCGCTCCACTCGCTGCACAGGCAGACTTCCTTCTGTCAACAGTGTTGACAGATGAAGAGATTTGCACTGCTGACGCTGCTGCTGTGCAGCGACCTCCTCTGATTGGAAGGATGAAGACTTTCTCCCAGCTTGGATGTCCGGAGGTAACAGGCATCAGCGTTAACTAGTCTGTGGTACTGTACTACTTTGTGTAACAGTAGGATTATGGAGGACTTTGTTTTCTGCTCCTTCCAGTACCATCAGTGACTTTTTCCTCTAGAATTTTCTAAGTAGTTTGTTCTGGGTTCTTGCAGCATCAAATATGAACCTTTTTTTTTTACTTTTTAGTTCAGTTCTGTGTGAGATCAGAGAGCAGTCCCCCACACATCACCCTCCTTTCCTGTAAGCTGTAAGTGGGCCTGACCAGGGCTAGTGTGTTTAGTTTAGAGTGTGCGACTGAGCAGTGAGGACAGTATGAAGTATGGCAGCGACGGAGGAGAGTTGGACGACCAGCCCGCTGAGTCCATTGCTCGCTATTTGGGTTGGCACTCCATCCAAGAGCCCTCCAATCCAAACACTGGAGGGTCAGTTCACAGCCCATTACACCTGTGATTGACAGTGCAGCCCTCCACTCAGAGGGCTGCACATGAGTACGTTGCTTGTTAGTGCCAGGAGATTGTCGCTGAGGGTGATGATTTAAGCAGCTGATTTATGTAACTGTAAAAGCACATTTCATAAGTTTTGAGTGGTTAGAAGTGGTTGACTTGGATCTCCTTCTAGGCTGATTATTTGTCTTGTGTCTAGTCATACTTTCTTTTTATAGCAGCATTATTCAACGTATAGTTTCGTAATTATTGCGCGTATTGCAGGCTCCATTTCTGGGGCGCGACAGGACTTTGTTTCATGTGACTCTGGTTGTGTAAGCAGTGCTCCTGACAGGGCCGAGGTGGATGTAAACAGTCTAACTTAGTCACGTAACATAACTGATTGTGACTTACAGGTTGTGATTGTGTGTCATGATAAAATTCAACTGTTCCACTTTAAATTGTATATTATTACATATACATATATTATTCACACAATGCGAGCATGGAGGGTGTTACGTTCTAAGCGATCAAATAAAGTTCTTCACTTAAAATGTGGTTGATAAACTTTTGAATGAATCTTTGTTTGTAGTGCTATGAGAAGAGATGGCAGTTCTTTTCTGTGGCTGTCGTATAATCAGCAAACAGTAAAACAGGTCTTGATAAATAGTTTAAAAACGGTTTTCTTATCTCATTTTGATGGAGATTTGGTCAAGTTTAGGTACAAAGAAAGTGACTTTTTTAAGGTTGTGCATCACACAGCTTCCACCTTTGTCATACTTCACTCAGCTACTTGAGGCTTCTGTCAGGTAAATAACATTAAAGACACATCATTTTTACTTGTCTTTACTTGTCCATCACATAATTAGTGTGCAGTAATCATTTTTTAGAGATATCAGGAATTATGGTATGCTGGAGGTCCCTTCCACA
Organism: Microctenopoma steveboyesi; assembly: GCA_032359275.1. Lineage (NCBI taxonomy): Eukaryota > Metazoa > Chordata > Actinopteri > Anabantiformes > Anabantidae > Microctenopoma > Microctenopoma steveboyesi. The sequence goes on from JAUMHF010000008.1 coordinate 2,227,902, forward strand.
GTGTCTCTGAGCTCTTTCTGGGAACAGGGACTCTGTGGCATTGTTTCTCACCATTAACAGGGCTTCCCTCCTGAATAGGCCCTGCCAAACTATGCAGTGTCCCGCCGAGTCCAGAGATGAGGACATAGGCTTGCAGCGAAGCCTAGCAGTTCCTACTTCCTATCAATGACAACGAGCATCAATCTTAGCCGCCCTTACTCCTGGACCCTGCCAAGCATGACTCTAGTGAGCAGAAAAAAGCCAAAGACTCAGGCTGTTGGATCTAAACAAAGGCTGAATTATCCTCTCAATATGTCTCTTAGCAAGACAATTCCTCTACGAACCCCCAGAGCAGAGGGACGTCATCATTTTTGCTCTTGACTGCTGCAGAGTGTCCTGATTCCTTGTGTTCTCTCCTCTTCCCTCACGCTCATGCCTTGTCTGCCGACTGTCGGTTCCGTTGGGAGAAATAAAATTCGGAAATAAAATCCACCTTCCATTTTTACCTGATCCAAAGTACACTATTTAAACCTGTTTGTCGCACCCCCACAAACATTTCCTGTGACATTTACTCTCTCACACCTGCTGAAATCCCGCAGTAATGCTGTTAAACATGCGGGGAGTGTGTGGACATGTGTGGAGCATTGTTTGGACCGTGGCGATTTTTACTCACAGCTCCTCAGTTTCTCCAAACGCTTGAGGAATTCCACCTCTGTTTCACTGATTGTGATCACATCCAATCCCACCGCACACTTTCACTTTGCAGCAGTGTGTTTGTTCAGGTGCAGCAGAACCCCCCCCCACCCCGGACCCACTGGGCTCTACGATTGACGGCTCCGATATAATTCACAAGTTTATTAAACAGTGGGGAGGGCCAAGTTTGAAATGTGACTTGAACGGTTTTCTCAAAGTAGAAAAAGGGATGAAAGTGAGATAGTGGACAGTTTGACATCAGCAGTTACAGTAAAGTGACACCAGTCTTACATCAGCGCTGTAAATATGAAGCTACAACCAGGACAAGTTATCTTTAGTCTAGACTGGCTGTGTTCAAAGGTAATGGAATGAGCTTACAGGAACATCTGAAGATCACTGATTAACACACAGTTTTATGTCTGGTTGGTTCAGTCTGTGAAACAGCTCTCCAACCTACACGCTTCACTGTTTCTTTGCTGGGATCAGTAGCCAGACAATCAGCACATCGGCTTTCTTAAAGCAGAGTTTGTTTTCTACCGATGGAACAAAATAAATTATTCCAATAAAACTATTGCTAAATTACTCGTTTAGACTACTCAAAACCAAATCACTACATGTCTGTGCTGAGCACCAGCTCAGCTGCAATTATCTGCTGCTTACATCAGTCCCACCACAGTATAAAATCTACACCGCTAAGGCAATGAATGAATATGAAATATATTTTTACTGGCAGCACTGCACTTAAAAAGTAATCCTCCCTTCCTCTTTGGCAAATGCCAGGAGAGGTTGCTCCAAGCAGAGGTGGAGATAACACGGTCAATGCTCCTAATGCTTTGGGTCAGGGAGGTCCACATGTGCCACATTCGTAGACGTCGCTCATACCTGTTCGTTACTGGTGTAGTAACGTCGTTGTGTCCTAACCCAAATCACGACCGTGGAGAAAAGGCACCACATTCATTAGTAATTACATTTTATTTTTTAATAATTGAGCCCTTAATCACAAATCCCATTCCACTGGAAACATGAACCTTATTCAATACCCTTGGCTGTTTTTTATTACAGCAAATACATTACTATACATCGTCTATAAGGGGTTTGAGGTCCTGTAATATTTGAAGGTTACTGTTCTCGCGTCTATGGCTGCAGAAGCCAAAGTCGATGGGAGGTGCCAGGAAGCACAGACGGGACAGGGTGGTCCGGAAATGGCTCGGAGATCCAGTGAAACTTAACAAGCATGTTCCCTTTGGATGTTAAAATGAAGTGTAACACAGATATTAATGTAGCAAGTATCACAACACAGCAGAAAAATGTAAACTGGAGCACTGGGACGTCATGCTGGAAGCTTACCAGCTGCAGCCAAATACCCCCTCTGTCATAATAGCTGAAATTCTCCCCCAACGGCCAGCTACATTTAAGCTTTGGCTTTACACCACGGCTGGCCAGGAGCTGGACCAAAATGGCTCCTACCGGGGGATGAAAGTGTCTAGTTACTCATCTGGGAAGAAGCAGGGGCGATTGTTGAGATAAATCACTTGTCCCGATGATTTAAAGGCAGCTGTGTGTGAGGGTGCAAGGCCCACGCATGAATCGTGTGTGGATAGTTCAACGGCTGCTGTTACCTCTGTAACACAAAAAAGAAAGCCATTTAACCTCCTGTGATGTTTGGACTGATGTTAGTTTGCGTGTTGTGTTCTCCAGAGGTGTCCATCCTTTGGGCCGCTCACCAGGTTCACCACAGTTCAGAGCACTATAACCTCACCACCGCCCTCAGGCAGTCCCTCACCCAACAGTTTACATCCTGGGTAAGAGCTTTTCTTATTACTAACACAACATATTGAAGAGCCACACAATTCATTACAATGAACAATGAGCAGTGCTGTGTTTTATTCTGAAGCTTTGTGCATTAACCAGTGATTTTAGTAAAATGTCATTATTCCATTAGTTACAGCAGTTTAATAAAAAACCACAGCTACCCTAACCCTTACTCAGCGTTCTTAAAGAAGTATGTAGATGTGTTGGCACAAATATACAGCTTAGTGCTGTCATATTTGTACTGCTCCTATCATGTTAGTTTTCTTATGTAATTGATAGATTGTGTAATAAAACCTCATAAACATGTTGTCGAGGACAAGAGAGCACACGTGTGGGAGCACAGTGTGAGTGAGGCTGCAGGTAAGGAGGCACATTTTCAGATGTGTACTGCTAATTTCTCTCCCTCTTTGTTCAGATTTTTTACCTCCCTCTTGCTCTGGCTGTGCCTCCTTCAATATTTGCTGTTCACATACAATTGAACCTGCTGTACCAGTTCTGGATCCACACAGAGGTAAATACTAAAATGTTCATAACCTGCAGTGGTAGCATATGAGGAGACAGAGAGGCAGGAAGGAGAGAAGAGGAGTGGAGGGGTGTGCAGTGCATCATGGGAGTCTAGACCAGAGTCACCTGAACCAGGTTTTATAAAGAATTTACTAATGATAATTTCTGCTAATTATTGCTATTCAAAGTTTTACAATTAAATAGGAAAATAAGACAGATAAGATATAAAGGTACTTGTCCATTCGCTGAGTTAATCCTACTAAATAAAGGCCTACAGTTATACTGCGCCAGTATTAATCCCCCTACACCGAGTCTGTGTAGACTCAGTGTTTCAGTGGAACCTGTATTCAATAAAAAATAATGAGATTTTATGAAATATTCCAAACAGAAGCACGTCCACTCTTTCTGCTTTTAGCGGGACTGGGAATATCACTTTTACAATCCCCACGGTCGTTAGAGGGATTGAATGGATTTGGAACGCCTTCCATCTTTTAGAGCACTATTAGCGAAAGGAGCCGTAATAGTCAAAATTTTTGGAGGGGATGAAATTTATGCCTCCTTTATGGGCTTTTTTTTGATGTCATGTAATTTATTGGCACGTTATTCGCCGCAGCCTCAGAAACCGGAGTGAGGTGGTGGCGACCCTTTTCATTCGAGATAAAGCTCTCACGCTCGGCTGCCAGACTTGGCCATTACATGGAAATAATGAATCACTCTGAAATTCTGTCCAGCCGTGCACTTTTCTCCAGATTGAGAGGTCTGTCGTATTGATGGGAAACATCAAAATATCTGAGGGTCCCAACAAAGCGAGGAACATGAGCTGTGTGAAATATGCTGTGAGACTTGTGCCGTCTTTAATGACTGGCTGGTGCATCTGTTTGATATCTGAAAAAAAAGAAGAAAGAAAATGAATCATGTTCATTTTATGCACAGAATGTACTCATGATGCATTGAACTACTTGTGCATGTTTTCTGTGTGTGTGTGTGTTAATGGGCTCAACCATTGCAACAGCAGTCAGTAAATATTTCTCATGTCAGATATTCTGGGTTTGTGAATTTGTTCATTTTTGTTAATCTGGGAAACAAATGTGAGAATGTTTTGCTCACTTTTTGGCTAGATGGATGCAATATTACATTTTAGCCCATAATGCCTGTTTTTAAAAGCTATTCGTGGTAATTCTTTGGCTTCTGGTTCTGGAACTGAAGATAATCCAATTTCTGTCCAAGCAAAACTATTTTGTGCAGTGTCATTACCAGGATGAAATGTCAGCTGCACATGCAGGATGCTCATGACAAGTGAAAGCATGCTCCCAGGAGGATAGATCCTTTTGATTCTAATCTCCACAGCGTTTATTCAATCAGATTCATAGGGTCTGATTTTTTAGCTTCATCATTACCATAAATTCTCAGACACTTAATAAATCTGCATGTAATGTAATTATTATTACACTGTGACATGTGCCTATTTTAGTAGAAAAAATCTATGTTTAAAGATCATCTTCTGTACATTCTTTTATTTCAGTTGATCAGAGACCTTGGACCTTTGGAGTGGATCTTCAACACCCCAAAACATCATCGAGTTCATCACGGTGAGATATGTTCTCTTTTAAATGTTCGAGTAACAATCGCACCTTCTTACTTTCTGATGTTTTACCGAGTCTGAGACAATATATCCCCACACACGTGAGGAACAACGGCAGATAGTTCATACAGACAGAGAGGTTCATGGCTGTTTATGGTGGCTTCATTCTGGCCGACCCGTTTCTGTGTTGGCAGACTGAGCGCTCAGGCGTGGGAAAAAATGCCAGTGAGATAAAGAAATGAAAGGGTTATTTGGGTCCAAGGACATGCTGTTTTTAGGGACTCACTATTAACCTCAGTGGTCTGAATTTTCTCAACAGGGAGAAACCTTTACTGCATTGACAAGAACTACGGTGGAATTCTGATCATTTGGGATCGATTATTTGGTAAGACAACGTGTCCATGTAGATTTACTGTACATTAATGACACACTAAGTATGTATTTAAAGATCACACTGCAGAAATGTCTGCTGGTTTTTATTTGTAGTGTTTTTATTACTGATTGTTTTTATATTAGGTTTTGTACATGAAGTGTTGATGTCTTGCTCCAACTTTCTCTCGATTCACATATCTGTAAGTGTTGTGTATTTGTATGTGTACTACTGTCTGTCATTCTTTGAAACCAAAATATGTCACTTGACCCTTTATTACAACAATTTAAGGGGAGCAGTGATGATCATTTCTCATCAAATGTCAGAGGCAGCTGGTTAAATTCTGACGTTAACATTACCCAGAAATCCTTTGGGCCATTTTTACTCTGTGGGCGCAGATGTTTTTTCCCATAGAAGCTGTGGTACAAGCTATTTCCTAATCCTCTTTTGAAGCAGGCTTTATATGTTATTCAGACGTTCACCTTTCCAAACGTTTGACAAATGTGGGATGAAGTCCCATTGAAATGTGTCCCCGGATAACGATTTAACTTCAGAATCCTTGCTAGTGCTGCTTTATCATTTGCAGATGGATGCATTACTGAACAGGCCTACTGAGCACAGGCCCAGGGGCCCAAAGGGTCAAGGGGCCCTTGATGTTCACTTGCAAAGTATCCCAGAAAAAAATGACCATAATAAGGCATTAGACTACTACAAACGAAAGTAAACGGGGATGTTCACAGCACAGCACAAAGAGGTGCAGGACACCAACAGAGACAAAGACAGTGACCACAAACGACATGCTGCATGCTTTGTGGTCATTTTGTGTCTGTCTTACTCCTTAATACCGAGTGGGACCTTTTACATGTCGGCGGCCGGGGGCCCATCATGTCATTATCTGCCAGTGCTTTTCCAAGTGACTGTACACTATATGACAGTGTTTTGCTGCTGCTGGTAACTATGTTAAGATGCGTGACTCTAACCCCAGAGCGGGTTAGAAGAAGTGAATTTGATATAGTTTTAACAGTAGCACTGAACCTTTGTACTTTAGAGTGTGTATTACAACGCGCCATTTATTTAATACTGTAAGCATTTGATGGTTCCCTAATATCTGGTGATGCACTGCAGCCGCGTTAGGTACAATCAAGCGTATTAAAGGTCTGATGCTGTACTGGAATTCAGCAGGTAAGTCCTGTTTAATTAGGTACATGAGGTGTGATAATATCGTGTGTTTACAGCTCGCCACAACAGTGCGGTACTTATGTATAACTGTGCGTGTCCTCCTTAGGTACCTTTGCTCAGGAGAGAGAGAAAGTGATTTATGGCCTGGTGTTCCCAATCTACACATTTGAGATCTTCTACATTCAGGTTAGTCCCACGTTCCATTAGTGGTGCCGCTTCCACGGGTCGGCCATCGGTCGGGCTGCTCACCTTCATCCATCTGAGAATAAACACCTCCAGTAGATGAGGCGTGAGCTCATGTTTCCCTCGCTGGTGAAGTGGCCATTTTGTAACCATAACATTATTACTCCACTCCAAACAAACTGCCCAGCTGAGGTGACGGAGGCCAATAAACTGAAATGCCAGGAGGTGGATGTTATGATTATTTTTGCTTCCCTCACCTTTGGCAGAGGGAATTGTGAGCCCAGAAACTCAGGACTGATTGTCGCAGCCAATGCTTCGTTAGCACTGATCAGTTAAATGTAGCATTTGATTGTATATTAATGTTTGACTTGTGCGTTTCTTTCTCTTTTAGCTTCACTATTATTTGCATTTGTGGAGCAGGTCCAACACTTACCAGACTATCAGCGACAAATTGTCAACTTTCATCAAAGGTCCAAGCTGGAAACCCGGTAAACCCTGGCTGGGAGACCATGACGACAATCCCAAGGTTTGCAGAAGAAATGGTTGTTTCCATTGCTCCTGAAGGAGACATATTTTTACAATAATGCCCTCAGGCTTCATTACCCATCACTCTGACACACTCAAAACACAGAGCTAAATGACTGAGAGCGCTCTGTACTGAGGGATTCACATATTCTACAAGTTTTACAAGGAACTGCCACATCAAATAAAAAGCTGTAAAGCTTTTGTAAAGGGAACACAATAAGTTAATTTTCACTGTCTTTAAACTCAGTCTGTGGGATGGAAACCGCATGCAGTTCAGTTTGTGTGTGTGTGTGTGTGCGCTCAGTTGTATGCCTCAGTGGTTAGCTTTGAAATAAGGCTGATGGTGTCACATTTAGTTCCCTCAAGCTTCACACTTAAAAAAAACTCTCCTTTGGCTTTACGATTAAATTGGCCCCTTAAACGCAGCGGGGTGATTCTAAACACGGACAGAGCAGCAATTTAACGGAAATATCTTGAAAGGCTTCGTGTAGACGGCTGCTTATTGATATGTGCCGGTGAAGGGAAAGAAAGGGAAGTGCGGCAGGAGAGAGGGCTGAGCGTGTCTCAGCTCTGTGAGAATAAGCAGAGCTACGTGCTGGAATACCTACAAGGTTGGAGATGGGATGCGAAAGGAACCCACATGTGGCGGTTTGTTTTCCTCAGGATCCTGGGAAACCCCCTGAAAGGAAGACAGGCTTCAGTGATGGGCCAGCTTTTCCTCTGGTGTTTCATTCCCAGGAGAGGACACGGTTTCGACATAAAGCCCTCAGGCCTAATCACTTATCATTTGGATGCTAACGCAGACAAAAACAGGTCATATGACTCAGGGAATTCTTCCAGAAGGACTCATATGTTCCTCAGTGTTTGTGAGAAACCGCTACACCCAATAAATGCTGCACGACTTTGTAATTGGAACACAACAAGCTAATTTTCACCACTTTTGAAATAGAGCCTGCAGGAAACTAAAGTAACAACAGAGAAAATAAACACGCAGAAAGGATGTGAGAAGTGAGAAAGGTCATGAGACAAATGTGAGCCTGGTTCAGTCTGGCTGCGGTTCTCCGTGATTTTTTGATTCAATTTGTTTTTGTCTCAGGAAAAGGGAGGTGTGTTGATATGTGTGGTTCATCCTTTGAAATGTGCATTAAATGTATGAGCGTGTAATTATTTACCCCTGGAACGGCGGCTGCTGCTTGTTGTTCTAACAGGACGTGTCTGTCTGGTTGAGAATCTGTCCAGAAACTGATCAAGCAGTTAAACATGTTTCCTTTTCCTTGCACAGGTAACTGGAGAGGAAGTGCCTCATTATCCTAGCTGGTCACTGCCTCTGCGGGTTTACGTGGTCATACACTTTCTGCTGGTGCTGCTCACTTACCACGATTTATTTGACAACAAGATGGTGCGTATGTGTCACTGATTTTCCTGCCCTGTAGATTTAAACCAGTGACCTTCTGGTCACACACTGGCTACTGTTATGTTTGGGTTACTGTAATCCCTCATATAGTTTAAAGTATGACAAGGTGGTCCAGGATTTTTAATTTAAGATTTTGCAGCGTGTTTGTTTGCCAACATTATTTCACCTAATTATGCCGTTAGTTGTGGCTGCTCCATGGTTGAGCAGCGTCCTCTACTTAGCCTGCAGGAAAAGACTAGGTCTGTCTAACATCATGACAGAATGACTGATCGGTATTCCCCTTTAGAACAACCTTTGTCTATTATTTTCCACTCGACAAGCCAAAAGACCCCCTTCCTCCTTTCTCCAGAAAAAAAGGAACGAGTCTCCTCAGAAGTTATCTTTGGAAGGCGTTTTTCCCTAGGCATAGTTTTGGTTAGCCAAAAAGTGCTGTCACGCCCAGCCCCTTCAAACTCCCAAATAAAATGGCCTGTCTTTTTGTGATCGCTACCTCGGTGGTGCTCCTTCATTTGTGGTTCCCCCTCACACACACACACACACACACACACACAC
>JAUMHF010000008.1:2236794-2255233 GCA_032359275.1 Microctenopoma steveboyesi
CACACACACACACACACACACACACACACCACCCTCTCTGCGAATGAAACACCAGCTGGTGGTCCAGCAGTGAACACAAACGCCTTAATTGTCGAGTCAACCATTTCCCAACCCAAACAGCCTTCAGGATGCAGCAATCAGGACTTGGAGGGAAAATAACAACGTGAGCATTCTGGCCGAACAATAAATCATGTCACTCTTATGTATTTATACCCACATGTTTGCTAGCTGCTTATTTAACTTGACAATTGATGATACACTGCCGGACAATTTATGGGCTTTGCCTTAATTCGGAGCCATGAAAACATGGTTTGTGAAGTGAAGTGAAGCTACTCTTCAATTATATCATCAGCGGACCAATGTGTGTGTTTTTATTATAGGTTCCCTGAACACATGCTATTAAGAGCGTGAAGGGAAAGTGACCAAGCCAGGATTTCTCATCTGCATTAATGTTGTCTTAATTTCAGAACTACAGAGGTACCTGCTCCGTGTGAGCAAATATCTGAGGGAACAATGCTCTGTGGAATCTCATTTAGGGTGCGATAAGTGCAGTTTCTCTTGTACTATGCCGTACCACAAAATGCCTGTGTTTGCACAGGCTTTTGCTGAAGCTGTCGGTACCAATGAATCAGCATTCACTTGACCAGGGGCCTGAGATTTTTGCCAAAGATGGACAGATTATGTAGTGGTTTGAAAAAACTATGATACAGTACTAACAAAATTATTAAACTATTATATTATATTATATTATTAATTTAAAGCACTTAAACAAATAAATAAAATAAAAATGGCATTCAACATAAATGACTCACAAATAACGCTGAGTCTTTGAGTCCCTGCCATCACGAACGGGATACCTGTCTCTGGAGTCCATCTAGTGTTTTCTCAGTGGCAGCTATGTTCAGCCAGCCTCCATGAACTTCATCATAATAAGGGCTGCTGTAATGGCCTGAGTAATGAGTTAATCTCCTTCATCTCTGGGGACAGCAGAATAACACAATCAGCCCGCCGCTCACGGCACAGTGCTGCCACCAGATGTTAGCTTTCACTTCTGTCCTCTGTTATTGCTGCTGGTTGACACTTGATCACATTAAAAAATTAGCATGATGAAAGAAGAACGAAACCCCCTGCCCCCACCCCACCCATCTATGTCTGTAAATGTGACTCCACCTGGTGACGCCGAGGGGTTTGTGCAGGAACTCTCTTGAGCGTAGCGTCTAGGTTTGTGGCCCCCGAGGTGAAAAGAAAAGATCACATGACCAAGTTCGCACAACCTTTGGTACCAGACTCATTCTCCAACCATTTTACATCATACTAAAAATAACAGCATCCATAGTCTTTGAACTCTCAACGTAATGATCCATCTGCTTTAACGAGCTTTGACGAACGTTGATTCAGATAAAAAACAAGCATCGTCCACGTGAGGCCTCAAATTCTACAGTTCTATGGGGTCTCTATGGATCACCACTCCTGGATAAACATAAATAAAATCTATTCTATTGCATCCTGTTGATGGATTCATTTAACTATATGTGGCCTTCAGGGTCACTGCAATATGGAAGCGTACGGTGAGATTTGGCTGTTAGACTTTGTTTTGAGTGTTGGAGAAATATAAACCTAAGCTGACAGGCCACAGCATCCTCGGGAGACACTGGGCTTCCAGCTGCTCTCCTCAGCCAAGGCCGTAGGTTAGAGAACACAAATTAGACCATACATCATGTTCTGCGCTCCTTGTTTTTGTGTGTGTGCTCCCCAAATAGCTCGGGAAAGGTCAGGGACATTCTGCATGGGATTTCTTCTCCAGGGTTGGTTGTATTGGCTCTGTTTACGGGCTATCGGGATTCAAACTGCAGTCTCGTCCACTGGTGGGCGAGTCCTCTGTCAAGGCCCATTTGTGATGATTAGAGCGTCTATGTAAACCAGGCCTGTCAGTGTAGAGTTGGAGGTGGGGGTATGTTTTATGCAGGACACTGTATGTACAGTACACTTATTCCAAATATCAGATATGTTTTGCTTGGATTTGCCAAGTAAACAGTTGCAACAGCCGTGTGGTTTCAGACTGGTCTCCTGGTAAGGTCTCTGGGGACGGCAGCGTAACCAGCCATGATATTGATTTAAAGTTTACATTCTTTCTTCTTTATTTCTTTTCTTATGAAACACAAACATGTCTTTTTTGCAGGTACTGTCTCAGTTAACCATTTTGGGCATGACCAGCTATATCCTGCTCACCCTCACCTCGCTGGGCTTCATCATCGACCACAGGTACAGTTCTAGACTTGCTGAAATGCTCCACGTGGTCACACGTCCAGGACAGCAGATGTGACCACAGCAGGAACTATGTGGGACAGTCTGTCCCACATAGTTCTGGGTTTGAGCTCCACCACCTCTGGCATTTGAAGCTTCTCAAGAATCAAGTTGAAAAGTCATTGAGCCTCAGTGTGTTCATGTTCAGGCCGACGGCTTCTGTCGTGGAGATGTTTCGCTGTGTCATCATGGTAACAATGCAGAGGTACAGCGTCATGAGGCCCCTGTTTCCTGCACTGGCTGTAGCCACAGAGGTAGGACCTCTCATTTTTCTTTTTACAGTCTTTACATTATGCAGCTTCTTAATCAAAACATGGACAAACAGTAGAAGTAGATGGTTTTCAGTTCCAAAAGCAGGAAAAGAACCAAATCCATAAATTAACCTGACTATCATTATTGCTCGTACTTGACCTCGAGAGTTCGTTTGACAGTACACACTGAAATCTACGTCTGCTTTAAAGCCTGCTGCAGGTTTCCACCGTTAAATGGAGTTTTTTCTCTTAGTAGTTGTTTTATGTGCTGCTCAAGGGATGTTGAGCATGGAGCTTCCAGGCAGGAGGAGAAGAGGAAGAGCTCAGAGGAGGTTAATGGGTGGACGGAAAGAGGACATGCAGACAGTGTGAGGGGAGGGCAGGTTGGAGCTGTCAGCTGTCATAAGCTCACTTTGTGAAAACACATCTCCTAAAGCTTTTAGACCCATTAGGACATTTATCAGTTGATCAGATGTTGGTTGGGTTTTTTTCTGGAGAAAGCAAAAAGCTTATACAACAATTGTTTTAACATAAATCTAGTGTTACTCCCCGAAGCCTATAAACAGTCATTGTGAGATCAATGGAGGCTCTAATTTAGCTTTATTTGTAGGATACCATTTCTCTGACTAAATCCTCACCAGACAACAGCCAGGAGGTTAGGATTGTAGTTGAGCCAACTCGTGGAGTTCTGCTCACTGGAGATGTTATTTCAGCTGTGACACAGACAGTCGCCAGCTACAGCAGAGGTTTCTTGATGTAGTCATATGAGCATATACAAGAAAAGTGTGATGGTATTTTTCCTACAGGTAGAGCTTCAGCGACATGCTAATTAAGAAGGACCTCACTTAAAATGTTTGGACATTTTATTCCTCCACAAAATCTCAATATTATTATAGAAGCCCTGACACTGAGACGTTTTTTCTTCTGGAGCTTCTTCTGTACAACACAAAGATGTAAACTGACAACACGAAGTTAGTAGCAGCTCATGAATGTTTGCGCATAAAATTGGCCCAGTTATAACATTTTTACCTTTTGCCACAGAATAATCTTGCAGAACTTGATCTGTGTGGAGAATAATGTACATAAATCTTACCATCAAATAATGAAGGCTTGGAAAAGTGACAGGAAATCTAACAAACATCATGCATGCATCATGTTTCTCTTGGATGTGTGCGAAGACTGTTTGCATGTGTTGTGTGGTCTGTTTTCTGTGTGTGAACTGGGTGCTAAGTCCAGCCCCACAGCCCTGTGATCTGAGAGTCCAGATGCGTCGCCCAATTGACCATAAAATTGGCGAGCTTTTCTGGCTCTGGCAGCCCAACTGTAGATGGCGGCTGACCTCTCATTACGTTCTCTCTCTCTTTTTTCTCTTTCTGCCCTCGCTGCTTGCCATGTCAGCCAGTGTGAACGAGAGCACTGCTTCTGGAACCAATTAGAGCCGTCTGTTGCTAACTAGCACTGGCTGATGAGATTTGCACGTGAGCACTGAATTGATGCTTTTATTGTCTTCTGACTCCACATCTGCGCAGCTCAGGTGTTCAAAAGACAACTGGAGGCTTTCCCACCTTTTCTTTTTCTCACCATAAAATCTAATGAAAACGGAATGAATTATATATATTTTTAAAGCGGGTCTGAAAAGGAGTTCATATCATATCAGCTTCATAGGAAAGAAATTGCTTGATTTATGCCACACATGCTGCACGGCTGTGTCACTTTGACAGCACCCTAAGTTTTATGCAGCGGTTTCCTTAAGCGAATCATTAGGCCTCATTTCAAGTCGCAGTACATCAGGTTGAGCTGAATAAATGTCTTGCTTGCAGGTGGGGCTCATTGAAAATGCTCACAGTTTAATTGAAATGGTTCCTGACATGTTTGTGCCCTTTGCTCAGAACTACAGCAACGGCGGAGAAAAGAACCCCAAACCCCCCAAATGTGAAGGTACTTTAATAATATATGGGTCTGACGTGTGAGGTGGACGGCTAGCTCTTTGTTGCAGAGGCGGGGGGGTGTTTTGAAGTTGGGCCAATCAATTAACAGTCACTTGAAATAGAGGAGGGGAAATTCACATTTAATTGTATTCAGGCTCATGCGACTGTACAGTTGGGAAAAGGGGGGGGACTACAAAAAAGAAACTACAAAAACTAGGTCGGTTTGTGGTCCTTCAAACCCAGTGGTGTGATATACTGCACCCTTAAAGCTCACAGTGGTATTTATAGTGGCTCTGGAGATTTCCCTTGTAAAGCTGCAGGCTTGACCTGTAAACCAGGGCTGCCTCTCGCTCCCAGCCGCCCACTCACCCGCCCAAAACCCACGTCTGTGCAGCTCACATGAAGGCTTTGCAGCTTCAGACGAGACCAGGCTGGAAACTCTGTGTGTGTGTGTGTGTGTGTGTGTGTGAATGAGGGGTGGTTACAGCTGTGCCGAGTTGTGTTTGTGCGTGCGTTTGCTGTCAGCCAGTATGAGCATCTCTATGTGTGCAGAGGCTTTGAAGTTGTGTCACAACCCTGTTTGTCACCTCCACTTAGCCTTGGAGAGAACCGAGTGCACGGTTTTTGTTTCCATGAAATAATTTTAATTTGCTCAAATATGGGAAGATGGTTCTGAGCTGAACATTTTAATGTTGCAAGGGAAGCTTGATGAACAGTGGCTGTGGTCACAGATTTCAGGTGCGTTTCAGGTGAAGTCAATTATCCTCATCCTTCTTGTTGTGTTCTCATTAATTATAACACTATTAGCCATAGCACAGTCTAATGTTGAGTTTACCCTTTCATTCATGGACCTGTGGCTCCTGGTGATTATAGTCCATGGTGTTGTGGCGTCAGGGACAGCTGTGGGAGTCTTAATGGAGAATGCGAAGTAGAAAAGTCATGCTACTAAAATCAGAAGACTCAGTCTCAGGAGTATAGTTATACTTAAAGTGAGTAGTAGTGTACAAAGGTACACTCACTTGTTGTACATGCTTGATTGGCAGTTTGGCAACATTATCACTACAGTTAACAAATTTCTCAGACCTTTAAAGCCGTTAGATTTCACACACGGTTGCAGCTGAGGCTGTTCACGGAGAAATACTGTATGTTATGCTAATCAAAATGACGTCATCTGGCAGATTTTACTGCTGTTGGGTGGTGGCCAAATCATAGTTCCAGCTCCAGACTGCTCATTTACCCAGAATCTAGTTTTGCTTTAGATTTTTTCAGAGCCCCTCAGACTGTTGTGTCTACGGTGATAGAACTGAGTCTGTGTGTGTTTTATGCTCTTGATTTGTTATTAGGTAGCACACACCTTGATTTCAACCTTATGTACATGTGCGTTTTCTAAAGTCCCAACAGTCACTTAAATCACTGCGTTCACATGAACAACAGTTTAAACACGTAGTCTTTAGTATTGATTTCATTATATAATGTCTGCTGTTCTTTGGTCCACCCTGTCTGTGGGTGTCCACATAAACTGCACGTCAGTGTTCAGAGGGGGCACTTGTGAAGTTTGGACTGTAATGATGTAACGCAATTTTTCGTGGGGTCCCGGGTTTAGCCTGAAGGCACAACCAATAGTCAACAACTGCTGGTGAAGTTACAGCAATTTCTGAGGCGAGCTCAGAAAACTGCACCTGTCTTTGATGGAGGAGGAGAGTGCTTCTCAGGGGTTGTTGTTTCTGCAGAAAAATTTCTTATAAAATATATAAAAATATAATAATAAAAATGCCCAAATAGCATTCTAAAAGGCCTAAGACGCCTGTTATTCTTTGTTTATAGTGTGACTGAGATGTTTCCTTGGAATAAAGCGCACAAAGAGTCACATTAGCTCATGCGAGACTGACGCTAGGTTGAAGATTGAGAAGCAAATCAAAATCGACAGAATCCTTTTGAACTTGAAGTATAAAAAGATGTGATCAGAATTGTTTTTTAAACCTCATTGGATTTTCCATCCTTTCATTCCTGTGCTGTTACTGTTTTCCAATCTCAGAAGTGGCCTTTTCTGATCCTGCTCCGCAGCCAGTGGAAGAGGTCAGAACAATATTATGAAGTTCATGTCAAACACAAAGGCCCAGCTTTGGTAAAAAGTGGCTTTATCATCAACTCATCTTAAAAGAAAAATAGCAAATCCCAGCTTTTCCTTACCGCCATCCCGGCCATGAGAGAGCAGATAGGACTGAAGAGGGTCAGAGGCCACTGTTATCTGAGAGCATTGTTTCCACCCGCTAGATCTCAGGTTAGCAGCTTTTCCTTCTCCTCTTTTTTTAAGCAGGAATGTGTGGTAGCAAGACGCGGCGCTGAGGTTAACAGGATTGTTTGGAGCTATGGAAACTCTGTGAGCATGACATCATCTCTGCGCTTGCAGGAATGGAAATGAAAGGAAATCTCCTCCCAGAGAGAAGATGGAGGGATTTGAGAGAGAAGCGCTGGGCACGACTGTTTTGTTGGGGTAAACAGCGGGGTGGTCGTACACAGTGTGAAATATTATCACTCAATGTGCAGGGGATTGTGCCCGTCAAAGACTAACCGCTTGGTTTATGTTGTCAAACCACTTGCCAGGTAAAGCTATGGAAATCTAACAGCAATTTGTCCTTTGGGATTTTCTTGCAGTATTAAGTTTGGCTTGGTTCATTTTGGTGGCCAACGTTCTTAAATTTGTCTTCCTATTTGTGCTTTAATTCATGGGTGAAACACAACATTCATCCAGTTTATCGTACTGCTCCAGAGCCAGCATGTGAACCTGATTGAACCTGACCATCGCAGCTGAGCTGTTCTCTTCTCGCCGTGTTATTTCGCCTTCAGAAATGCACATAAAGTTGGTTTCACAGAACTGCAACGCCAGACTGTCCCAAGACGTCTGCTCACATATTCAAAACATGAATGATAAAAGACTCATAAAGTGCAAATAGAAAAAAAATCAACGGTCTTTACAGTAAAATCTAACCGTGCACTGCTGAATGAAGGCTTACCAGATTAATTTTGCTGTCTTTATTGAAGTGCAAGCTTTCATCACTCCCCACTCAGTTTATTAACCTCTGTTTCGCCGCCATGCTCGCTGGCTTACTGGCTAACAATCACACGTCTCATGCTGCAGCGCAGCGAAGTAAAGTTCTTTATGCTTTTTTTTCACAATAGACCAATCTACAGCATCTTGCCTAGGGGAGCTGGAAAATGAGTCTCGCTGCCAGGATTTGGATAGACATCAGATCTAAGGTTGGAAAATGGGGACTAGCCACTGTCAGACACAGACGGAACTGTGATAAGCGTATTCCCTACTGCCCAACTACAAAGACGATACATGCACAAGTATTCCCTCACGCTCTACTTGGACAATCTTTGGGCCTTTTTACAAGGTTTAATGAGAAGCTCAGATGATTTCTGACACCTGAACTCAGGGTTGAGAAAGACACAGAAGCCCAGTTGATCTCAGCGGTTTGACCAGTATCTTGCATTCACTGCAGCTCCAACAGCTAGTATGTGGATGTCTGTATAACTGGATGGAAATCCAGCAGGAAACTGCCATGTTTATCCTTCCGTAGTCTGAAGAGGCTTGAACAGGAATCCTCTTTTGCGTTTCTAGTTGATCTAATGTAAAAACAGATCAGAATTATATATGGACAACATAGCATTGATATAAAAATCTAATGGTGGTCTAAGACTTTTACACAGTACACAGAAACAATATTTTATTAGGACAGCAATTGAAAAAAACGTTTCATTTGGACCACGTTGCCTGTTCCCCAACATCAGCACTGTTTCTTCACTGATACTGATCTTATTATTTTTGGAGCATGGTGCTGAGCTTTTGTTGAATCTTTTTTTCCTTTTTAAAATATATCCTAAACCACATTTAAAGGCATGCTGCCTCATTTTTGTGCCAGTCTCCACAAACTCTATCATGCATCTGTAAATATTGGCCAGCACACATCCCGCTGAAAATGGGACACGTGTCCAAAGAGATGCTGATTTTGTGCGGGTCATTGTTTATGTCTGATTGCATTGTGGGAGCCTAACTTACTCATCTTCTTCTCTCTAATGTGCACCGACATTCAGATTGTAAACAACAAGTTGCTGCTTCCTTCCTTAACATTCACCAAACAGTGTTGCATGGACAGCTGCGGAGGAGACATTCTGAGCCCGCTTGGCGCTTGATACCTGAAAGACCTTGATCTGGCTCTCAGCTATTTGAAAACACAATTCTCTGCCAAGAAACTGTTATAAATGACATCTCTTCCCTCTTAGAGGCCTGTTACTGTATATTTGTGAAGCAGCAATGTGGGCTTCTGAGTTTGGATCTGCTCTACTTTGTAAAACTTATATTTTGCCTGACTGGTCAAGACTTTATATCATGGGATTATTGCAACAACCTTATGGTAGTCTCAGTTTGTTCTTCTTCTTTTTGCTGCAGGGAACTGAATCTGTGACCACCATCCTTTGGGCTCATGTCACCACTAAAACCTCTAATGTCACACTACTGGTACCTGTGTAAAAGGAAAGTGCAGTACAGTGTAAATAAAAACAACGCTTTTCTTGCTCCGCTTCTTGGAGATGACAGATTTCGTCTTCGTAGACCTGCCTCTTGTTGCAGAGGTCTTTTCCCTATGAAACAACAGGTTTAACTGATCCGGTTCTTCTTGGAAATACCTCAGAACTCTGCCTTGAACTGGTATTGGGCAGTTGATCCAGCAGCTTTGGCCACGCTGGCAGAGATGGGACATTTCTTCTCATTGTTGAGCTGATTGCAGCCGTAACATTTGTGTTGCATTATGCCAAATTGGCGATGTTAATTACTGCCTCTTTGAACACACAATGCCACACATGTGGCAACAGCAAAGTGGTTTCAAACTCCACAGAAGGAATGTTTTTCTAAATATCAGTGGGTGGATGGAAGGAGCTAAGACCCTCAGAAACCCATTGATCTGCACCTCTTATTTGATCAAATTGCAATAATCTGCAGTAGATCCAGATGTCTGCTCTTTGTTGCATAGATGGTAGCTTTTTTTGGAAAGGTGTCTGATTGTTACTTGTTAGATGCCTCCTGCAGGTCTGAAGTGAATGTGTTTCAGTTGTTTTCAGTGAGATGCAATAGTCTGGGTGAGTTGTTGACCTTACATGTGACCCTGTAGCAGGACACGTGGTAAGTGAGCACAAATACCAGATGTGAAACAGAAACCCTCGTAACAACTGCATCATTCTAAATTGGCCTATCCTCAGATCCCTTCGTGAGTTGCTTCATCTCTTGCTTCACATGTGTTTTGTCAGTCTGCACAGTGTGTGGGTGCGCGTGGGAGTGGGACTGCAATATTTCTCAAGGCTGTGCTACAGAACACTACACTGAGTTTCTGGTGGTGTGTTAACCTGGGCAGCATATCCTTCCTGAGCCGAGCCAGACAAGTCCAGCGCAGAGACATCTCTTCATAACGAACGGGCGGGAGGTCCCTTTGTGTGTGTGTGTGTGTGTGTGTTTGAGACAATACACGTTTCTGTACAGATTAAAGTTTTATATATGTTAGTTATGATTGTGTACATGTGCATTTCTGTTTCACATATACATATATATATATATATATATCTTTACTTGCACAATCCTCCTGTATATTCACCAGCTAGTTGCTAACTATGACTTTGCTGTTTGAGTCAGAGCAGATTTGCTGCAACCAGGCAGAAATGGAAGAAAACACAGATTCCGATTTCTGCTTTATTTTCTCCAATTTAGCTCTAATGTGTCAAACCTTACCTACTCTGTGCGGCAGCCAGGTTAAAACAAAAAGCTGAGAATGATTTTCCGACACAGTTGAGCCAGGTCTGGTGGGCTGTAAGCAGCCATATGGAGTGGGAGCTCTGGAAACATCCCATTACAGGTCATACATCACACGCCTGACAGCAGCCATTCTGCCTTATTTTCATTTCAATCACGTGTACAGCTGCGTTGGAGAACAGGGGGACTCTGCTATGTTAACCCGCTGATGGCTAAGACACAGTGGCCCAGGGCATTAAAATGACCCCTGTTGTGTTAAATGTGTCTGCTTGACGCTTCATACCCATCAACAGCACCCAGAGGGTCCATTTCGGTGTATGTAAGCTGCTCCAATATTGAAAAGGTCAATGCAGTTTTTTACTACCGGAGATGCAGATGGCCCATATTTATTGTTTTTACTGAACACTCTTTTCACTGAGAACGTTTTGTATGAAGGAGCTATTTAGCTAAAACGTGCGTTAAACTAGTACAAAATGTAAAATAGAGTAATAATTAAAACACAGTTGTGTAGGTTCCGATTTGTCTATGTGTAATCTCAGACTTACTCCACGACGTCGAGACCTGTGGGGGCCAGAGTCACTGAGATATTTGGTTGTCTCTGCCTGTGTGTTTGCTGATGAACCTAACACATAATTCATCAGTTTTCTCCTTTTGATCAAACAGAACCAGGCATCTGTGAAAGCATCTGTAACTATCAAAGCTGCTATTGAGCAAGGCATTGAAATCAGGTGCCTCAGTGGAGCCATGACTGAGGCTGTTTTTACTCAGGCGACTGGTACTGGAAAAAAAGAGCCCCCCTGTCTCTCCTGAGCAAATAAAGCTCAACAAAGAAGCGGAGAAAATCTCCAAAAGAACACATGTTCATGGCTATTACCCTTAACAAAGTACCCTGTGCCCAAAACAAAGTGAGTGTGAGTGGATTTGCTGAGATGTCTACTTTGGGACCCGCTGCTGTCAGGCCGTGGTGCTTATTTGTAGACGATCAAACTCACTTCCTTCCACTATGTAATCTGTCCCACATGGATTTCCTACAGAGTCCATTAAGATGTAGCATAGTGGGGAGGATGAGGGGAGATGGGAACAGAGAAAAATAGGTGCCCTCTACACACGACTTTGATAAAAACATCTGTCACGATTCAGGCGGTTTGAGTGATTTGTGGGGTTCTGCCGAGCCGGAGCTCTGCTCATCGATCCCGATCCATCTCTCATGGACGCAATACAACTTCATGTATTTGTAATCTCCCATCTGTGTTTCCTTCTGGGAACTCAGACTTAAAGTCGTCATGTATAAAGTGTGTTAAGTGCTTTTATTAGGAGGAGCAGGTTGTGTAAAGCCTTTATCCACCAAGTACAGTCCAAATGTCAAGTTGATTCCCACTTTGGGCTTTTACCAAACGATTTGCGCTCTAGTAAAGATGTCGGAAAACTCAATATTAAAACACTGAATGCACACTGAACCCCTGTGTTGTAGCGGCCTGGTAGCTCAGTGGTTGAGGCACTTTGGGACTGGGATGCAGAGATAGCAGGATCGATTCCCAGCTGCGGCACCCAGCCCATCCCCCATACCAGGTGTGTCCCTGAGCGAGACACTCAGCGCTAGCTCCCTGAGCGCCGCCTATGGCTGCTCCCTGCTGGGTCACATGCAGAGAATAAATTTCATTGTAGGTCACTGTAGGTGCCTGCACACTCTCTATTTGAATAGATGTTTGATCTTTAAAATAAGTTGCCCTGAAACATCTGGGCCAGAGAAATTATTTCATTTTATTAAAATGTCATGGACATCAGGTCTGAAAAAGTAACAAAACTAATAAATGCACACTGTTGCAGTTTAGTCATACACATGTAGAGGTAAAAAAGTGTAAATGTACTATAATCTAATGATTCATCTCATGCGTGGTTGGTTTAGGTAGGTACATGTACACAGATGTTATGAAATGTCTGTGCCAACAGTGAGGAGTAAATGTACAGTAAGTCCTTAAAGGATGGGTTAGAAAAAATGAGCAGACATGTTTTTAATCTCTCCTTCCCTTTGTTTTCCTGCCTCTCGGCGGGGCGGCTGTTTTTGGAGCAGGTAGTGAGAGGTATGAAAGCAGGGAGAGGTGGTATGTGTTCTATTTTCTTTTCTCTCACGCGCGCTTTCTCAGAGGAAAACAGCTGCGGTGTTCAGGAGGAAACGTTACTTTTTTTCCCATCAGGCTTTTTTGCCTGTGATGGACAGCGGTCTGGTTTTGGCTACAGTTGCAATGTAGGATGCAGTTTATGGGCCAGAACTCAGTGAGGGGGTGGAGGCGAGTGCTTTTTCTGGCCAAGTGCCCCCTTCCCCTTACTCTCCAAATAGCGAGCTCCCCCATGACTGTGACCCTTTTGACCCCGTCGTGAGAGCGGCAGGGGGAAGACTTACTCCTTAACCTCTGGGAGTGACGGCATCTGAAGGGTCTCACTGTTTTCTTTCAATTACAAATTCAATTTTACTGTTTTCAGTTTTTAGGAAACCTGTCACACTTCTAATGTCTTTTTCTTTATTCTGTTGTCGAGCTTTCTTTTGAATGTAGTCTCCAACAGAGATATACAGTATATATACAAAGATCCAAAATGATTTCATCACGTCATAAAGTACAGTATAAACATCAGCTCTGTATCGCTTCTGTCACTTTTCTAAGGAAAAATTCTGCTTCTCTGATACGAATCTCTGCTGTGTTTTCCTCTTCATCTGACAGAACAAACTTATACAACTAGATTCTGACGTTTAATAGCCAAACAACTCATCGGGTCATACAATAAGCACATTAAATGAGCCTAACCCGGTCCCTCTCTGTCTTGTCTAGGCCTTTGTCTCCCTCTCTCTGCTGTACTGGGCTCTGCAAAGCTTCTCTCAGCTGCCCGGCATCAAGAAGAAGGCCAACTGAGTCGACATAAGACAACACAGGCGGACGTTTGGAGCAGTGCCTGTTGATGTAATTCCCCTCGTAACACTAAATACAACCTCCTCTGTATGTGGCATCCATCAGCTTTCAGTGGAGCAGACAGAGCAGACACTGGTTCCAGCTCCTCCTCAATTTAATTGTTCTGAATAAATTGTTAAAGACTGTTTTAAACTCACGCCTCATCATGTGAAATAGGTGCTTAACATTTCTTGTCTATTCTTCGGTGCCTCTCGTGCTTCTGTTTAATAGAGCTGCTACAGTTCCCATTTTGGTACGAATCAGTTATACGTTCTGTTCCACATAAGCAACATATACCTGTTGAAACAAATGCTGTTCATCTCCGTAATGCACAGCTCTGTACAGATTGTTTTCCATTCCATTTCTCATTGCAATAAAACGTTTATTATTTTACTTTACCACTCTGCTTGTGGGATTTCTTAAAACTGCACTCAGAGCAGTCTGAACAGACAGAAATCCTGGATGTTGTGCAGTGTGTCAGCGTTCATCTGTTTTTGAAAGAGCATATTTTTCATATGAATCTTGTGTGGGAGTGATGCACAGTCCACAGCAGATGGTGCTATTATCGCACGTCATTAGTCTCATTTAAGTCAACATTTCGTTTTCAAGCACCACCTGTGACATTAAGACATTTACTCATGTACCGGGTCGAGCAAAAACACGCAGGTGTTGAGTGATTTATGTAAAGCTGTATAGAAAAGTTGAGTGGTGAAATTTGTCACCACGTAGGCCATAATGATACAAAGCATAATATGTTGTCCCTATAAGAAAGTACATGTTTATATTTTATTTTCACAATAGTTTTTCATTAATGTATCATTTCTTATTACAGAATAATGATCATATAATGAATGACGTCATCAAACAATAAAATAAACCAGCAGAAATCTGCATGTCGTGTCAGTGGTATATGATTCTTTACTGTACGTCTTCATAGATTTGAATTTATATAATCACATTGTGCAGATTATGTAAATGACAAGTAAGAACTGAAGGAGGAGATGTGTGTGTGTGTGTGTGTGTGTGTGTGTGTGTGTGTCACATTGTACTTATGCTATTATTCTACTGCACATGCTGTATGTGCAAAATGTTCATGGTGGCTTCTATAAAACAGTATCAGCTAACAGATACAAACAACATCTGTGAAGAACGTATATGAATTAACATATACTGTACACATGTACACCAGAAGCCAGATGTGTGTTAGTGTGTGCACAAACACCAACAATCCAGTAGAACTGACATTAATTATGACAGCGTTATGGAAATTTTTCATTAAAAGAAACTGCAGGTTAATTTTTAGAAACAGCAGCTGCGTCTCAATCAGCTGTCAGTAATTTGTGGCAGCTGTTAAAGCCAAACACCTGCTGTGACATCACTGATCAGGGTGTGGTTAAACACGGTCAGAATGCTGAACTGGCTTCACTCATGGTGTGATTTAGAAAGAACAGCAGGCTGGATGTGAAACTCATTTGTTTTGTGAGTCCCACTCTGTGTGTTAAGAGAAAGCCCAAAGATCACAATAAGAAAAAGTGGATGATGAGCCTACAACATCACGGCTGGTTCTCCGCTGTCCAAGCTCCTGATAACAGAGGTCAGTGTTTCATCTCCACTCCACTGTCGTGCTCCACTGCATGCTGCTGTTTAGCTACGAGCACTTGCTAATGCCATCATTTATACTAATGACTAGGCAGAGGAAAAACAGAAGCTGCTTTTGTTGCTTGGTGACGGTGAAAGGATGCTTCCAGCTTGTTCGCGTGATGCAGGATCATAAAGAGCAGTGCAGCACAGCACTGCTTGGGGTGGAGTTATCCTTTAAGAATAAGCCTTCATGTACAAAAAATACTCATCTCTTAGTCTTGATCAAACATATTATTTGCTTGGTCATGCTTCTTCACAGCCCCTCTGAATGATTTTTTTTTTCAAAATCAACCTTTTCCATCTTACTCCACCCATTCATGCACCTGCAGCCCTCCATCCATTATCAACCGCTTCTGCGGGTAGCCTAAGCAGGAAAGCCCAGACCTCCTACTCCCCAGCTATTTCTTTCAGCTCCTCTGGGGGGACCCCTGGGTGTTCCCAAGCCAGCCGGGAGATATAATCCCTCCTGCGTGCCACCCTGCGGAGAAAACAAGTTTCGTCCACTTGTATCTGTGATCTTGCTCTTTCGGTCACTAACCAAAGCACGTGGCCATAGGTAAGGGAAGGCACATTAATGATGTCTGTCAACCTCCTGCTCCATTTGTGCCTAACTCGCGAACAAGACCCCTTGATACTTGATCTCCTCCACTTAAGACAACTGCTTGTCTACGGAGAGAGAAGTCCACCCTTTTCTGTCTGAGAACAATGGCCTTGGATTTAAAGGTGCTGACTTATCCCTACTAAACGCTCCAATAAGAGCTGAAGGTCGCTGCTGGATGGAGCCAACAATACCACATCATCTGCAAAAAACAGAGATAAGACTCTAAGATCCAATTAGAGATGGATCAGATGACTCTGAAACGTGATGTGACTCTGAAAGTTATGCTGCTATAGGTTTAGTCTGCTAGGGGACTTTCCTGACACTCTGAGCTCTTCTCCTCCTCCTCTCTCTCTCTCTCTCTCTCTATCTCCTCAGGTGTCCTCGACCTTGGAGCTGTGGTTGCTGGTCCTACCAACCTGCCCAGTGCTTCGTCTGCTGCTCCTTGTTGTTGTTATGATCTATTCTTCACACTCAACATTTCAGATTGTCATCCAGGTCATGCTCTCCGATGGACACTGGACTAGCATGGGGTTGTTGAAGATCTTTCACATCTCATGTGAAAAAGATGGGGCCTTGTTAACACTTTGAGAGTATCTAAGGTCACATGTGGGTCATTGTCGCATTAGTCAAGCTGTGAGTGTGTGTTAAACTGCCAGGGGAGGGAGTGGAGCTGTAGGCCACCTACTCATGTTCCTTCTTCTTCTTCTTAGAGACTTATACAGTCCGCAGACAGTATCCAACCGCAGACACCCTCTGATTTGTGTTTTATTACACTAGAACTTTAGCAGTGTAATCAATAACTGCTCTAAAACTGCATTTATGGGTTTTTCACATCATTTTGTCAACACCTCTCTCATGTCTTTGACATCTCAGATTCGTCTTCAGCCTCTGAAAGTGAGGTTTGGGAATATTGTGGGGATTTTATTGTTTATCCACAGACACATAGTGTTCCTCTTTAAGAAGCTTAGTTAAGAGACCATGTTAAATCTTATATCATATTTTCTGCTGGCAAGTGAATTCT
Organism: Microctenopoma steveboyesi; assembly: GCA_032359275.1. Classification (NCBI taxonomy): domain Eukaryota; kingdom Metazoa; phylum Chordata; class Actinopteri; order Anabantiformes; family Anabantidae; genus Microctenopoma; species Microctenopoma steveboyesi. Next base: position 2,253,286 of record JAUMHF010000008.1, read on the forward strand.
GTTATTCATGCAATGCAGAGGCAGGAAGCGAAACTGACCTTCTGATGCCAAAGTAGAAGGGTTTGCCTTCACCCTTACGTGAAATCTTAATGATAGGTGTAAGAGAATTCTGCCGGAGGTCTTGTTTGTTTGTATGTAGAAAGGTCGCTAATGATAGACGATCGATGAGATCATCAATGAGAATTAGATCTTGCAGGGCTCAGCGTAAACGGGAGCAAAACCCAAGGTATTTTATCCTCTGTGGTGTCACAGTAACCACTTAAATATTTGGATGATTTTTTTTTATTGAAAAGTTCCATAATGTTAAAAATGTTTGAGATTGAAAACTTTTTAATAAAAAATTGCTTTGGTATTTTGTACTACAGGTTTATTTGCCAAAAACTATTATAACATACAAAACTAAATATTAAAAAAACAACATACAAACAAACACATTGACTGTTGACTATAAAACCACTTATAAAATATTCAGGATCCAGAATGGATTGCTGAAATAATGAAAACATGAATGAACACATTATTCTGAGAAGAACAGTCGTCAGATGCAGACAGTGAGGAATGAAGCTACACTCCGCAGGACATGAACGAATATAATCGCACGCCAGTTTGATATCATCAGCACTTGTGTTGGCGTAAGAATGTGTTCTGCTCACTGGGTTGAAGAGAAATCACATCAGCAGTGGTCAGGAAAACCTTTGAATGCCTGAATGCACCAGGCAACTCCAACACTACCACTTGTGATGGTCGGATGAGTGCTACAGTACCTGGAGAAAAGAACATGATTGTGCTTTATCACTGTGCAACCTGGTTTCAAACTCTGTTGGGGCAATATTTTCTGTATTTCCTATTACATAGATGGTTGTTGAAAACAACACCTTTCATGTGAAAAGTCTTTATGAGATTAACAGGTATGTTTAATTTAATTATATTCAATTCAAAAAACTTTATTTCTCCTCGAGGGGCAATTTGTGGCACGTAGAGCAGTATTGCACAACACACGGCTTAACAGTTGAGAATCAAAGAATAAAATAAGATAGCAGCAAAGAAAAAAGACAAAAATAACAATAACAAAACTATAAAAATATGTATGAGGTGCAAGATTACTGAAGTTGTCTGTTGGGCAGGTGGGGTGGGTGTGTGTGTTTGAATATTTGGTGGGTGGGAGGAGGAGGGGCTCATCCATTTGATTTTGTGTATGTAAAGCGTGGGTAACAGTGGCTGTGTGGTCAGGAGATGAACAGCCCTCGGCACAAAGGTGGCTCTTCCCTGTGTGTCCTGCAACTTGGCCACCGGATTTGGAGCCCAGTGGGGAGTCACTGAAAAGCTGGGAACAGGGCATGGGAGGAGTCCTGTAGGATTCTGTGTGCTGTACTCACAGAGGCTGGACAGACTTCTGACTGGGAATCCAATTATTTTAAAGCACACCTTGACTGTGCTCTGCAGGCGGGATCTGACATGTGAAGTGATGGAGGCGAATCTTCCCAGGAATCTGTACTCCTACACATGCTCCACTGTCTTGCCGTGGCTTGTGCAGCTGTCTGCAGCTGCTACTTTCCTCTCCTTGTGTAAAAAAAGTCATCAGCATCTCTTCTGTCTTTTTGACATTGAGCTTTAGTGAGGCGTGGTCACACTGCTCCCCAAACTCATGTAGCACTGTGCTGTGATAGTGAGAAGGGCCAGAGACCAGCGACAGCAGGACTGTGTCATCCGCATATGTAACCAGATGACAGTCAGGGTGGGAGGACCTACAGTCATCTGTGTAGAGGATGAAGAGCAGAGGTAAGAGGAAGCAGCCTTCAGGAGAGTGGGTGGAGGTGAAGAAGAGGGTGTTATTGTTGGATTACAACTTGTACAAATTCTTCAATGCAATCTCAACTTTTCTCATCCCATCATTCTTATGTTTCACCTTGGTTTCATCTGTCCACAGAAATGGATTTTTACAACTGGT
>JAUMHF010000008.1:2261026-2273716 GCA_032359275.1 Microctenopoma steveboyesi
TTCACCATTAACATGAACAAACTGGGATCTATCAGATAAATAGGAGTTAAACCAGCTTAGTGCTGTTCCTTTAATCCTAATGACATCTTCCAGTCTGTGTAATAAAATGTTGTGATCAATAGTGTCGAAAGCCGCACTAGGATCCAACAACCAAGTACAGAGAGACATCCACTGTCGCAATCTAATGAGTAAAACATAGAAATCTGAAAATGGATGGAAATAATATTTATAAAAGAAGACTAGGTCTGCTACAAAAATGTAGTTATGGTTGCACTCCCTCCACTCTCTCTCTATTTGTCCGCATTTCTCATCTTTCCTCCTCTCCTCTCCTCTTCCTATCTCTGCTCCCGCCACCATCCTTTCCTTCCTTCTTTCCTGCCTTGATCTTCTCTCTCTTTCCCTCCCTCTTTCAACACTATGGAGAGGATATCCCACAGGTCCCTGCACTTACATCCTGTCGTGCTGAATGCTAATTTGGACGACCGATGTGTGCCACAGTGATGGAAGAAGTGGTGTTTTTGAATGGGGAGTGAGGTAGGGAGTATTAAAGAGAGGTGAGCTGAGCAGAGATACAGCAGAAGAGAATAGGACTTCTGTCTTTATAGGGAGGGGAGGGGGAAGGAGAGGACCAGAGCAACTGAGGGAGGGATGGAGGGATGTGACGTGAGCGAGCGGGAGTATGGAAACTGATTGCAGGCAGAGCAGCACTGGGTAATTCTGCTCGTCCCTCTCTCTCTCTCTCTCTCTCTCTCTCTCTCTCTGCACATCCCCAGCTATGGTGCTCTGACCAGACGCCGCCAGAGAAAAACAAAAACTACACCATCCACATACTCACACACTATCATGCAGCAGTGAAGGCTGCTGCTCCTCCTTCTCTCTCTCTCGGTCATACACACACACACTCGCACTCTGCTAATCTTATTACAAACACCCACTCGTGCCTCGCAGGTAAGAGAATAACCGGGGGGAGGCAACAGCGGGAATGTGAGTGAGGAGCTTCATCTGAAAACATCTGCCTGGAGAACTCCTCCCTCAGCCTTTCTTGGTGGCTAACTCCAGCTCTGCAGCAGGTGAGTGGCACATTGATATCTCTGTATGTCGCAGTGGCCGTCATCTGTGTGTAATGGCATAAGTGGTGCAGTGTAACACGTGGATCCACACTCGATCTCCTCAGTACACAACCACAGAACAATGAAGTTAACCTGAGAAGATTTTTTTGGAGCTGTGTTTTAATTTTTGTAAGGATGCAAGCTGAGCATCTTGAGAGGATGCAAGAATGAGAGGGTGAATACTGCGCACTGCACAATAGGAATTATACTTACTGGAGATTTAGGAGAAATGGAAAGATTCTTCATCACCAATGATGATGGAGACATTGCATGTTCTAGTTTCAGCTCCAGAGGCAGATCAAAGTTTATGCGAGGGAGGCTGATTCCCACGCACTCGGCGTTAACACAGAGGCACTGGTGCCTGCACATCGGGTTGACTGTCTTTTCTGCGTAGTATACACAATTGTAAGGTATTAGGAATTTTTGCACAGCTTTTGTTTACACAGTTACATCTTGCATTTAGCATCACGGTGGAATTCATGCATGCAAACACACACACAAACACACCCCCACTTGGTATAATCCAGGGTTTCAGTTCCCAGTAATTGGGGCAAATGCCTCACTGCTGATGTGACACACGCGCACACACATACAATTACATGCAGTAAAGTTGAGGTCATAAAACTCACCCTTTCGGGTAAATGTCGACTAGAGTGGGATTGGACTAACCAGTTCTAACAGTGACGTATATACGGCATGCGACACCGACATGAATGATACTCATCACAGGTCATGGTGTCATGCTCTCAAGAAAAGTTTTTTCTGTGGCAACTGGGCTTTTTTTAGTTATAGTTCCTTGACTATGTTTTGCCCTTCTATTCCAAAGGAATTCTCTGGCCCCAGAATTGAAAATTGAAAAACCTTTTTTGAGATGTCCTGCAAAATATTTTCAGATGTTGTTCGCCGACTTCACTATAACACAACATTACTAGTGTTGTAGTGCTGATGACTAATTTATCTCTAATGAAACACTGGATATTGGACTCAGTTCAAAATATAAGTACCAGCCTACAAAAGCCCATTTATTTTGAACTTGATCATGTTGTCATCATGGCAACCAACCAGGCTGACACAAGGTCATTTGGAATATGGCACCATGCTTTTTATGTCCAAATAAGGCTGCTGGTTTTGTACAAGCACCCCTCCACTTATTGCAGATATTTCATGATGTTTTATTCCAAGCTAAACTGTTGAGCTGACATTAGATTCAGATTTTTCTTTTGTTATTTTGTTTGTTTTTCAGAATTGCCTACTGATGGTTACCGTGTTTATTCCCTTTTAGTCAGAAATATCTTTGTAAATTATTAGATCTTTCTGAACAAACATTAAATAGGTGATGGGTATATTTCCATAATCCAGATTTGTCAGTGACATTTGTCATGTTACATACATTAAATAGCTTACTAACACCCAGCATTTAATTATCATTGAGGCAATCAAACTTTTGCTTTATTAAATTAAAGGTTCATACAGAAATGTGGATGTGAAATGTATGAAATCTTTCACTAATTTGTAATTGTGCAAAATTCTGTAATCTGGTGCATATTAAATGTTAAACACTTACTTTCTTTATACAGCACCGAACTATAGAATACAACAACACAACTGTATTCAAATAGATAATAATTACAATAATAATATAGAAAAAGAAACAGAGAAAGCAACAGGTGACAGAAGGGGGGTAAATTCCTTTTAACAGAAGAAACCAGGCTCAGGTCGGGTAGCCATCTGCCTCGACTGGTTGCCTATAGCTCGGTACTTCACCCCATAGACTGACAAATATAACAGCCAGAATGGATAAAACCCTTAGCCTGATAATTGCAAGAGGCAAAGGTAAATTTTAGCTGTCATACAGCTGAGAGTAGAACTGACAGCAGCAGCACAGAGAGAGAGAAAGAGAATCAGACAGGAAAACAGGAAAATATCACATATCTAAAATTCCAGTGCCATAGTAACTGCCATCAAATGATTTGCTGCTCGATCTGTATGTATTGATGTACCTACGATTGACCTTTTACAGCGCAGCTCTAATCAGAAACATCATGCAGCTAGAGCTCTGCATCAGTTCAGCCACAAACTGGTGCATTTAACCTGCTTTGTTGTTTTCACAGCCATTGACTGAGAGTCGTCTGTGCTTGTTAATGAATTAGGTGATATTATGTCTATTGTTGTTTTTCAGCGCAGCACCCCACTGTGTGTGTGTTGCTGCCTGGGGAATGCTTGGCGGACGAAGAGGCAAGACCTGGGCACAATGAGTAGCCAGGACAAATGGGTCACACTGACCCCAGCTGAATTTGCCCTGTTACAGGAATACACTCAGTGTGAGTAGGAGACGTGCTCTCTGTTTGTGTGGGGTGGTGTTAAGGAGGGCCTGCATTTAGTTGTAGGCTATGAGAACAGTTGTTTTCATATCATCAAGGAAACATTGCACTAATGTTCTCAGTCTGTACCTGCTAACGGCAAAAAAAGGTTTTGTTAAATCTTCATCCTGTGGTAAATTTTCAGTTTGTGCCCCATAACAATTTGATACGTACATGCCACTGCCATGTTTACAGCTCATTGCACTTCACATCAACATTTGTGCGATGGGTTTCCCCGTCTCTCCCACAAGGTCTGCACATACAAAAAGAAATGTTCTGATGTTGCACTTCTGAGGGATTTATGATAATATAGCATAGAAGGATTTCTTGTTTTTCTTGTTGATAGAGAGTAAAACCAAAAGTATTCTATGTCCCCTGAAAGGTGTAAGAAAGTATAGATAGTTTTCTTCTATTCACAGTGCAAAACACAGATAAATAAATAAATCTAATGTGAAGTGTCAAACGTATCAGGTGCAGAATAGTGACCTAAAGTATTCTCTTCATTCCTTTTTTTTCACATTACAATTATTGTGCATTTGTGCACAAAAAAGTATTTATTTTGTCTTGCAGAAAAAGAAAGGTTTAGGAAAAGAATACTAGCTAACAAAAAGATCAGAGATTTAGCTACTGCTCCCTTCTTGGCTATGTGCTAAGTAAGAAGTCATTTGTGGTCTGAAAATAATTAATACCCATTAATACTTATTGTAGGATAAAAAAACTGCTGCCATGTTTTATTTCTCAGATTATAGTAACGCTGTTTTGTTACTATAAAAGAAGCAGCCCTACTGCTTATGAAGAAAGAAATTTCTGTGATTTGGTTAATGTGTTGTTGTTTAGAATTAGACAGACTAGACTCAACCGAGTTTCCTCTCTTTTTGTCCTGTATGCCGTGGGTTGAAGACACGGTCAGGTGGCAGAGGTCAGAAGCATTACACCCTTAGGTTTACGTAAGCGTTAATGGGATTTACCGGTTTGAATAATGCACTGATTACCTATTAGTATCACATTTGAGACACAGTGTCTCCACGGAGTAGTCTCTCATTAGGAAGTTTTTGTATCGGCAGCTTGCTACTTACCAGTGAGCTAATACGTGGAAATGAGAACACTTGAGGTCCAGGGAGATGTGTTTTCTTGTATTAGTGAGACCAGTCCTGTGCTAAGTTAACATATGCAGTGAACACAACTTGAAATAGACTGAGATGAAATAACAATCATGTCGTCATTCAATACCTGCAAAAAAACAACATATTTACAAACATACCACACAGTTTCTCTCCTTAGTACTCTGTCTGTTTCGTGTACCTGCGTAGCCTGGTCTTGTTCTTGTTTGTGTTTTGCCGTGAGGTAAATTTTCATTTGTTGGAAAGTTGGCGTTCACACATGGAGACAAACATAAGGTGCTGCAGGAGATGCACTTTGATAACATCCAACTTTTAGAGTTAACCGTAATCAAAAATTTCTGCTGTGAACCGCAGTTCAGTTCAGTTCACAAGGGTTAACCTCAAACATCCTTCTCAAAATGTTAAAGTTGTATTTGCAGACAGCGTGTTTGTGTTGCTGATGCAGGAAGCTCAAGCTGCTCGAGCATTTAATCTGTGTGGTGCTGTTAGACCTCTGAATGATTCATTCTCAGCCCAACAAATGGCTCCCCTGCTCACCACACCGAGCTCTGGATGCCTGGAGTTTATGTTACGCTCCAAGATGTTGACACGTTTCATCATTTGAATTAGTACCGGGGATGGAAAATCTGACGATACCTGGCAGGCCAACAGCAGGATGTTGTGCACCACCCGCACATCGTTTTGGAAGGACTCTGAGATTACAAAATGCCAGTCACAGTAAATCGTTTGTAGGATGACAAACAATGGAACTAACTATGGAGAAGGAAAAAATGTTTATCCAACTCTTTCAGATCCTAAGTGCTTTTTTATGTCTGCTGTCCTCCTTTTACCCAGTGTAAACACCAGCAAGGTTTACAATGGGTAAAAATATTTCAAAGCTATTTTTAGTGTCTGCACGCCGTTACGAGCTGTGGACTTACTTTACTTGCTATTCAGAGCACAGCACGGAGTATGAATCTTAATAATTAATGCTTGTCTTCTACCAGTGTTCTACTTGGTAATGACATTTCTCCCTTTAATTGCTCTGTGCCTGGAGGCAAAATTGTTCCTGACTGCGAGGAAGTCCCTTGTTCTCTCTGGCAGATGCTAAGCTCAAGAACCAATCGGGTTCAGGTTGTTGTTTCTCTGTTTCGCAAATATTTGCTTCGTGGGTGAATAGGGAGCTCACTGGATTAAACAAGGAAATGTTTCACAGACGTGAGGCTTGGCGATGTAGTTCGAACAAAAACAGTGTGGGAATAGAAGGCAGAGAGTATAATAAAAAAGGTGTGTGTGTGTGTGTGTGTGCACAGACGTGAGCATCCTTGACAGATTTGGATAATCATGTTTCAGTGAGCTCAGGGCGCCTCTTTGTGTGCTGTGCTGTGCAGCTACAGGTTATAAAATATCCCATTCTCTGAGCCGTAACAATGAGCATCACATCGCCTCACCTTCCCTCCTCATCTCTCCCTTCCCTCTCATTAAAGTGTGCTGTGCACACTTTCATAACGGTTTAATAGCCGCGCGCCGAGTCAGGCACCTCAGATCTGACTCACAACAATTAGAGTTACTCTTTATGTGATATAATTGCTAATGTGTGGAGTGTAGCACTGCGCTGCTTTAGAGAAGGATAATTGTTTTACATTTCGTTGTAGAGACTTCAGTGTGTTTATGAACCTAAAAACATTAAATGCGACTCGTCCTCTTATTACTGTGCACCACACAATGGTTAAAACATTAGCCTGATGGAGAAAATACATTGTAATTTGTTCCTGCTGAATGTGACAGACAATCAGTGGATACATAATCACTGCTCTGTAATGGTTTTGCTCAGATTGTCAATGCTAGTACAGATGGTCAATAAGAATGACGTACATTCAGTCCACTATGAGGCATTTTTTTCTCCTCACTGTTACTAAAATGCATCGCGAGGAAAAAACAAACATCCAAAGCTATCAGTGCAAAGGCAGCAAAATGCAACAGTCAACAAAAAGCTTTCAGGACGAGCTCAAATCCTTATTCAAATGCAGCAGAACATTCATATACTACTGTATTTTAAATGCACTAAAATGATACCTGTATGTCAAACACAGCTAGATATTAACATCAGCATTTATCAACATGGATAGGTTTTTATTAGGGATAGTATATTTCACAGCAAATGGGGTGTGATAAGGTGTGATCCTTTTCTATAATATATTTAACTTTCATATTTTTCCATGTACACCCCAAGAGACAGATATGGGAGTAAAAGATCCACATCTTCACGTGCTAATGAAGTCTGTGAAGCCATGTATACGTGGAGCCCTGACTTAAACAAGCATGTTTATGGAATTTGTGATGAGCAGGATCTGTCTTATGCTCAGAGATTCCCTGCATTGCTTGTGGGATGATGGTACTTCTAATTAATTTCAGTAACATAAGAACTGTGTATCTGTGGTGCAGTAAATTGATTTAGCAGTAGGGTTCATAAACACTCTGCAGCACATAGCGATTATCACAGCAAACCTAGCTGATGAAGTTTTTATTGCGCCTTCGCCCCCCGTTTCTCGAAACACTGTTTATAGTGTTCTGATAAGTTGCACATTGGTCCTGCTTCTTAGTCATAACCCAAGTAACCAGTCTCTGGAGTTTTAAGAAGACATTCATCAGTTTTCCTTATACGTTTTTCCTACAAATGTCCTTATTTCCTTTAAGTTGTAGTTTGTCTATTTTGTTGAAGATCTTACATGAGGTGCATGTACTAACATGACGTCAGCAGTAGGCAATGTAGGCTTCACAGCTGACTCATGGATGAGGGTGACTGTCCACTTGAAAATCAATTTGCAGTAACAATATTAATTTGTTGTTAATCCCCACACATCTTGTAACGCTAAACCAAACTTGTAGCATACTATAAGTGTAATATCATATGAAGCAAGAGGTAGGAGAAATAAAAAGAGAACACAACGTACAAATTTTATTAGTATGTCCCCAATGTTTCTCCTCAGACTCAACGAAGAAGCTGAAGGATGTGCTCCAGGAGTTCCATGGAGACGGTGTGTTGGCTAAATACAATCCAGAGGAGGTATGTTCAGTTTACAACGTGTAGAGTCTATAGCACACCTGTCAACACCGTAACGGAAAGGAAGCATTTGCTATTTTACGAGATATAGTTACTTTGCATTTCTTTTGTGCTTTTATTCTGAAAAAAAAAACATCATAACTGCTATAATTCAACTACTTCCTGTATGCTAAATTTCAAGCAGACAACCCAGCATATGATGTTGGAATTTACAGTTAAAGAGTAGTTACTTATTTGTTCATTCAAAAAAAATGTTGCCACCTCACTCTCAAATGAACCCAATAAGAGTTGCGCTCCTGATATGTTTTCTGGGGGCAAAGAAAGTTGATTGTGGCCAGTGCTTCCAGTAAATGCCCAGTTTTAATTTCTACTATTTAATGCAATATTTCTGATCCCGTATTGAAGCATTAATATAGTTATTACAGCCTTCAGTAAAAATTGAATATCCCTGATGTGATGCTCCACGTGTGTCTGATGAACATTTAGCTCTTTAAATGGAATAAATGTATGATCTATTCATGAATGTCTTGTCACTTTTTTTCTCTGAACAATGCTGTGGGTTATAGAAGCAGGAAATCCTCAGCCAGGTAATGACCTCTTCCTTTATGTAATTCTAAATAATTGGTGTATATTTTTGACTGCTCACAATGTTAAACCCAAATCTTCCACTGATAAGTACAAAGTATGTGCAACTAAGACACCAGATATGAGTCAATTTTGTCACGAAACACAACGTAGCTGATATGTTGAACAATGAGAAGGATCAGAAGGATGAATGAAGCTCTAAGCCCAGATTGGGCAGATGGATAGAAGCACATTACATCACTGAATGAATAGAATAAAGCTGCAGAAGCACTGCGGTTGAGCTGAAATAGATCTCCACCACCCAGCAGGACTTTAAGTGTCTTTTAAAGTGCAGAAATCTGCCACTCATTTCCCCCTAAAGGTGAAAGCATACTGTTCTCACAGTGAAATGAATCTGTATAACTATGAACCTTTCAGCAAAACGAAGTAAAGTAAACCTCACCATATCCACCAACTGTATTCTATTCCTGTCTTGGCATTTAGGAGATCGACTTTGAGGGCTTCAAGGTTTTTATGCAAACGTTCTTGGAGAGCGAGCTCCTTGAAGAGTTCTGTCAACACCTCTTCATGTCGTTTAGCAACAAGGGACCAAAACCCAGTCCCTCTTCTTCGGACAAGCCCAGAGTCTCTGGTGAGTGTAGAAAAGGAATCTTTACCCTAGCAAACGCTAAAGTTTAGTTATACATTATATGTATTTGAAACACTTGCTGCCTTCATTGTCCCTTACAGCCCTGCTTCAGTGACTTCTTGTCAAATTTTAATATGAGCCACTTCACTCTGTCATTTCCAGAAACGTTCAGAGCACTGCTTTTTCTTTTCTTTTTTTGCTGTATAAAAACAGCACATTTATTCTGCGTTGTGCCATCAGAGAATCCATCACATTTCCTGCCAAGTCTAGCACAGTGACACACAATGTAAATTGTAGCATAGAAGCTGCCAGTTGCCTTGGCAATCATCCGTTTGTTGAAAGGGTTTACACTAATATCTCCTTCTCACGTTGTAATGACTGAGGCAGGCAGACAGGCAGGCAGTATTCACCTGCACTGAGACCTGGCTTTAGTTTGCAGCATTTCTGGATCAGTAAGGTTACAGAAACCTCTTTTCCTATTCTCCTCTTCTGTTCTGATGAAAGAAAGTAGCATCATCCAAGAAACACTCAGACAATCAAACCTAAAGAAGAATCATGTAGTTTTTCTCATTAGGCTAATAGCTGATGGGGGCTTAATGAGGTAGAGCTGACATGGAGTGCACAAACAAGCCATAGTCGTGAATAGACAAGGATGTCCAAAAATAGCACAGATACAGTGGGTGAAATAATAAAATTGTCTCTTAATTCTTGTTTTGCCTGCATTTACTCAGCAAGCGGTGAGTCTTCTGTCATTGAAAAGCTGGATCAAACTCCTTTATAAAATAAAAAAAGATGTTCCCTCGTTGCCAGCACCATTCAGAGGCTAGAGATCCAAAACATTCCTCTTAGAGATTGAGCTCTACTGAAGAACATTTATAATTCCCACACTGGCTTGAGAATGAGAAATCCTCTGCTTATGAGTCATATAGTAGTGAATACAGTCACAATCATAAGCCAGAGGACTAAAACCTAAAATATTCTAACCTTACTTACCAGAACTGGATCAGTAAGTGTCAGAGTGTTCACTGCCCGCGATAATCCAGTTTTACAGACTACAGTATATGCGTCCCACTACCCTGTTGTCTACTTGTGCTGAATAAATAAATTCCATCTACCATTAACTACTGCACACGTAACCTGGATTCTCATTATAAAATTTTCGTAATATTTTCATTTATATTCGTAAGTCATTTACATGGAAACACACCTGCGTTGGTTTATATAAACGTGTGGATGATAAGTGTAGACACTGACTTTATAAAAACTGTAAATTACCACAGAGTAAAACATTATGAGATTATTTCAGTGACAAAGGAGGAATGGTGTAGTTCAAGGCTTTCATAAAACTATGAAATAACTAATGCTGGTTAAATTAAAGTTCAGTCAAAACAGTTCTGAAATGTCTTTACTCTACACCATATGAATAGATGTTGGTCAACCTCGATCCTAGAAATACTTGGATAAATACTTAGGTCAACTATCAATACCACAGAAGCATAATAATCATATTTAATTAAAAGCACATAAGCGCTGTCAGTAAAATGTATCATGGTGAAAGTATTTTTTATTCTCAGAGTACAACTAATATTTCAATATCATTTCAAAAACAGAAAAAAGTGGGAAGGAGAAATCAAAACATAATTATAGAACAAATAAAGTGAATATTAAGATGAATAAATATCTGGGTTGCTAGGCAACACCTAAAGGAAGTAACCAGAGTTTCTGGTTGGTGGCTAGTTTGGAGTCAGTTGTTCTGGAGAAAACAATGGTAAGTTAAAAAAGCTAGTTCATTATTAAAGGGAAAATATTAGTGTTAAAAGGTTTGTTTTATTGCTGCCAGTTATTTGTGAGAGTGGAGTGTGTGTTTTTGGACTTGTATAACCTGTCTACAGTCAGTTGCAGGTAAACTTAAGCCAATATATTACATATACATATATTACATGGCCTTGTAGCTCAATGGGTTAAGCGTATGACTGGGAAGCAGAAGGTTGTGGGTTCGAACCCCGTCTGACTCCTAATCCATCCCCTACCAGGCGTGTCCCTGAGCCAGACACCCAGCGCTAGCTCCTTGTAAGTTGCTTTGGATAAAAGCGTCTGCCAAGCAAAGAATTGCGTTTTAGAATTGCTCGAGCTTATCCTACCTCTCATTGGGCAAGAGGTGTTGTACACGCTGGACAGGTCGCTAATCACAGGGCTTACACTTAAAAACAGACATGCACACTCAGGACGTGAAATATTCCTAATATGAAACAGGAAATAATAATTCAATTCAATTCAATTTTATTTGTATAGCGCCAAATCATAACAAAGGTCATCTCACGCCTGCAGAAAGTAACAAGTCAGAGAGAAGACACAAAGTTAACAACATGCAATGATGGCATGATAGTAAACAGAGAGAGACATATTCTTGGGATGTACCCTCAGGTTGCTAGTACTGGGTTATTGTAGCTTTTACAACGTTCACTCATTTGCACTTCAAAATCCAAATCAATGTCTGTGTGTAACAGAGTTTGGTTGTGAACTGTCATTGGCAGAACTGGTTTAACAGTACTGGTTGTTATTGTATTATGTGCTTGTTTCAGATTAGCCTAATCTTTGGTCATTGACAATAACATTAAGTTACTTTTGTTGCATGCAGTGTAAGAACAAAAACAGCAAAACCAAACGTGGGTGCTGTATACTGCCCAAATGTTATTTTTTTCTGTACCTATATTTGATACTGGGAAAGAGACTGTATTTGTTTGTTTTTTGGCCTTTAGTGAACTGGGGACCACCCACTTTTAATCAATCCTAACCCAGTAGGTTGTTGAGTTAACATTAAAGGCATTGTGGAGGATGGTTTGACCTTTCATCTTTATCTTCCTCCAGGGCTAAAGCTGATCAAAAGCAACTCAACCCCTCTGAAGAACCCCGTGCTGCCCAGACCCCTGGATACGGTACAGCTTAAGGACATTGTTTGTTACCTGTCACTGCTGGAGGGTGGACGTCCTGAGGACAAGCTTGAATGTAAGTGTTGTGACTTTTTAGTTCTTCTGACTTTTTGGAAGACACAGCATCTGAGGAAAAGGTGTAGGATGTCCTTGTAAGTTCTTTATGAATTGCAGAGATAAGTATTGAATAGAGAATAGACAAACAAAAATATAAACTATAAACTTCCAAGAACAGAAAAAATCTTTTCTACCCACCCAGTTTTTCATATTATGTAAGGTCAGACTGAACCTGAGTGAAAAAGGCACAGTAGAAGAAGACAAAGGGTAATGTCACGACTCTGCTGCTTTGTTGAAAAATGGAAGATCAAATTTAGACTAACCTTAGTAGCCTTTAGCCTCAAATCTAACTGATATCGCTTGACCCTGTTTCACCCTGTAAAGACATACAGACCTTCAATTTTATACTATATACATAACATCATACAGTGCTTTTAATTCTTTGAATCATTTCAAAGTGAACTTGTGAAAATGTTGATAGCTGTCTGTTTTCCATAGATGAAGATGTTTTTCTTTTCTACCTTTTACATCATAGTAAATAAAATACTTTTGGTTTTATCATTGTTGGTCAATATACCATCTTATTTTATAAAACTATAAAAAATAAACTGGTGAATCATGCATCAATAGTATGATTGATATGTATTAGAATGATAATAATGGTTAGTTCAGTTCATGTATGTTATAAAGACTGAAGTACAACAGTTTTCTGCATTTAAAATGTAAATGTAGATGTTATTTACTATTAGAGATATGTCTTTAATGCAAATACATGCTGTAATACAATTCAATTCAATTCAATTCATCTTTATTTGTATAGCGCCAAATCACAACGAAAGTCATTTCAGGGCACTTTA
>JAUMHF010000008.1:2278688-2317706 GCA_032359275.1 Microctenopoma steveboyesi
ATGAAAGGCCCTGAACTACTTCAATTGTGTGTAATGAATCTAAAATATATGACAGTCTAATGTTTATCAGTAAATTAAAGAAAATAATGAACTTTATCACAATATGCTAATTTTTTTAGAAGGACCTGTATATGTGTATCCCTGTGCAATACCTGAGCGACGAGAGGCCCATCACTTCATTATCTTTCCACTAGATGGAAGCATTTGAATAGTTTCAACAGAAATCCATACCAGATGTCATTTTTATGAATGAATATTATTGCAGAGGGCACACAAATAGCTGTCCTTTATATTAAAGTGTAAACAACAATGCAACTGCTAAACGAACTGTTTTGGTTGACTTACCAGTTGTATTGTTGTTTAGTGTTTTACTAAATGCCAAATAAATGTGTCACATAGATATTGGGTGATTTGTCATGTAAGGCTGAACTGTCGGTTTTTCATTTGTCATATTTCTCCCACTGCAGAATGTAAAAGATGACGGGCAACATGTGTGGAGACTCAAACACTTCAACAAGCCAGCGTATTGTAACCTGTGTCTCAACATGCTAATTGGACTGGGGAAACAGGGACTTTGCTGCTCATGTGAGTGATTCACCAACTGTTAAGGGTTTAACAGAGACAGATTTATACAGATGTAATACCACCATGCAGTGGGTTGATATACAGTGTCATTTTAGAATAAATGACTGTTAGTTTGAAAGACTTACACCGTTCGCATCGTAGGTTCACATGTTGCTGTCCCTCTTGCCCAGTGTTTGTATCTATCTTGTAGGATACTGAAGGGATAAACCATTATTATAAAAACAGACAAAAACAAGTATATTATATTTTTCTGCCTGGGCCTAAAATAAACATGGGAATTTTTAGCAGTCCAGTCTATATTCAAATTCTATATTTAATGTGTTTTTTATTCTGAAAGTTATTTTAAAACTTTATTTTTGCCCCAGTGTCAATAAAGCACCTCACACAGAATAATATAATAATATCAGCAGTCTCGCACACGTTACTCCATCTTTGTGTATATCATATGCTGTATGAGTACGTTTCTTTCTTTCCTCTATTTCTTTTCTTTGTTTAAAGTCTTAGGACATTTTTTTTCTTCTCTATAGTCTGCAAGTACACAGTCCACGAGCGCTGCGTGGCTCGGGCTCCACTGTCTTGCATCAAAACCTATGTCAAGTCCAAGAAAAACACAGAGGTGCGTCCAATTGAAGTGTTTACTAGTCCGCACGCTTGGATCAGCAATGGTCCATGGAGCTTAGGATGAGAGCTTCTTAAATTAAATCAACTCAATCTGCTACTAAGCATTTATAATTACCAGGATAAGCCTGGTGTAAAGACAGATTCCACATCATTAGTTTGGCCTCTCTCTTTCTTGTTCCCATTTTGTTTCCTTCTTGCTTGTTTTTTCCCTCTTGCTTACTTTAATTGTTGTGTCACATGTGCCTTTGTATATATCTTGTTTTTCTGCACCATGTTTCTTTTCTCACTTCTTTCCCTCCCTGTATGCTGTCTATGCCTCTCTCCACAGGTAATGCATCATTTCTGGGTAGAGGGGAACTGCCCCACCAAGTGTGATAAGTGTCACAAAACCATTAAGTGTTACCAGGGCCTGACTGGGCTCCACTGTGTGTGGTGTCAAATCACGGTAAGCTGCCACCCGAGGAGAGGCAGCCACCTCCTCATTATATTCCCACTGCTTCTTGTTGTTTAGGGTTTCGTTTTTGCACCTCTGATACCTCTCAAGTTATCCCACCAATTTACACCCAAAAAACACTTGTTTGTGGATGCAAGTTAATAGAAAATAAAGGTGACATAATAACAAATGGAATGCAAATAGAATGTGAGTGTATAGCTAACAATGTTCACTTAAACATGTACTGTCATTGACTTAAGTTTGGTCGTTAATAATGGCTGCCACCTCCTTCAGCTCCATAACAAGTGTGCCTCCCATGTGAAACCTGAGTGTGACTGTGGACCCCTGAAGGATCACATCCTGCCCCCCAACTCAATCTGCCCTATCGTCCTGGTAAGACTTCACTCCTCAGTGGTCAGCGGTCCCGTGGTTGAGTGAACCTGGCCTAGTTTGGCACTGTGTTTTCTGAGGGTGCAATCATCAGCCTGTGTTCTCCCACTGAGCCCTGTAATGATGAAGCTCTGTTATTTTTTTCATTGGTAGGCTTAAAGTCTCCTTTTAGGAATAAGATCATTCCGGATATTTTAATTAAAACATTTGGCATGTATAGTCTGTAAAGCTATGGTAAATATTATCCAAAAATCTGGACAAAAAATATTGTAATATATTGTATATTGATCTGTAATATTTGATTCATTTGGCTGTAGCAGTTATTTTCGTGTTTTTTTTTGTTTTAATCCAAATAAAGTAAAACCCTGTAACAGTAAATCCATTTAAATGTGTCTCACACAATCGGAAAAAATCACCATTCTGGAATAAAACATAATTTATGGCCTCATCAGTTTGACCTTTGATCCCAGGAAAGGCAGTCTACGCTGAGGAAAGACTCACGGTCCAGCCAGTCGAGCCGAGGAAAGATGCAAAGAGCGAACTCAGTCACAGTGGATGGACAAGGACTGCAGGTAAAGTTTAAATCTTACTTTTTCACTGAAATATTAGCTCCCATAGATCTAATAGATACTGCAGTGTCTCAGTGTACATACATAGTATATACACTATATATATTAAATAGTACTGACCTCAGTGATGGAGGAATTCGATTCAACAATTCAGATTCTTCTTCAAATTATTCCATTCTCCTATAAAACTCTACTAAAAAGTATGTGTTTTCAAATTCAGTATACAACCTATTTCATAAAATTTACCGCATAGCATCTGTAAATTATTAACTTTTATTATTAATATTATTTTTTTGTACATTCATTTTGTGGGCACAAGTTGTTAAATGACACATCTTTGTGTTTAAATCATTGTGAGTGATTTAAACATTATTTTGGTTTGCATTTGAAATTAAAGTTACACAGTTTCAGTTACACAGTGCCTAGGAAAGACATAAAGCGTCACCGGAAATCGAGTAAGACAACAAAATCTACAAAGGCCATCATCAAAGCATTGCAGTAGAGCACGTACAGTATAGAGTGTACATTAGTGTTTATCTGACACTAACAGTAAGATCCCTCTTGTCGCAGTTTTAGACTTGATTAGAAAAAAAGATTTTCAGATGTCAGGTATCTTGCAGAATGATTATTTCTAGCATCTGTTCACCAGTTAAAATGAACAGACATATCATGCTATGAAAGTGACCTCCATACTTGGTCTTAGGTTGTATAATGGGGCTGTGCAGGCCCTGCTAGTAATCTGTATCAAACTGCAGAGCCCAGCCCGGCCTGATCCTGACTAATATCTGTCATCCAGCATGCTGGCAATGGAAACCTGCTGCTGTCTGTGGCGACTGCTCGTCTACGTGTGGCTGGGAGAGGAATATGATGAATCATATGCCAGGCACATCCATCTATGCCTCTCGCCAGCTAACCAGCGTAATAATCAAGATTATTATTTATAATTACAGGAAGTAATGGATCACTCTGGACTGGACAGGGAGCTCATTAATTCACCCTTGGCCTGCTGGTATAGCAGACAGGGGGAGTTAAGCGCTTCATCTGTGTCAGGGATAGCACTGGGCGACTAACCACAGGAAGGGCAGTTCAAACCGGGGCTGCTGGATTGCTGCTTGTTTATGTGATGCTTTGTGAGTTCGGCCTCTGGCGCTGTGGGTCCTCAGCTTAACTGCCGATCTACCACAGAGGAACAGAGAAAACCTCTCTCGTGTCACATGAGAGATTTGTGAACTGAATTGTGAATCACAATTGATCAGGTTAACAATTTTGATTGGCAATGACGTACAGATGACAAGATGGGCTGTTTGATCACTGTACAGCATGCATCTAATATCAATCACCACCTACACAAAAACACATATGCATACATACATATATATATATATTCAAACATATTGTTCCAATTAACACAAAATACATCTTTGCCTCGGGCAAAGGGGGAGCGAGTGCTCTCTCCTAGCCATAGCCAGGTAACAGGAAAACTACGGTAGGCTATATACGTACAGTAGTCTATCAGATGAGTGCCACTGCTTGAAAGTGCTGTATGTACTCAATAAAAAGTCACAAGGGAAAGAGCTTGAAAGTGAATTCCTGTGAAGCATCCTGCAGTTTTGAAACATCAACGGTTTGTTTTGACATCTCCCATTCAGATCACAACAATAGAGGGCACTCATCCTCTGCTAGTGTTTGTCAATCCGAAGAGCGGGGGGAAGCAGGGAGAGAGGTAAGAACACAGTCTGTCTCAACATGCTACAAGAGGCCTCTAAAGCTCCCCTTCTCATTCACAGAGGAAAGACAGCCGCAGCTTGGCCCCTGGCTGCCAAGTGCTCTAGGCTTACTTAGTCAAATAAGAACACAATAACATTTACCTAAATCGCTGGCTGCCTCTGCCATCAGCTCTCCTCTCCTCTCCTCTCCTCTCCTCTCCTCTGACACCCTCCTTGCTGTCATGTGGCTGGCTGGCCCCTCTTCTTTAACCCAGGGCTAATTGGGTTATTACTGAAACATATTCATTCACTCCTTATTACGCCAGACTTCATTTGTTTAAATTATGAGATCAAAATATGACTTCAGCCAGTTGATATAATGAAATTGAAATTAAAATGAATCAGTCTTTCTAATGGTTTCTCCTTAAGGGGACTTGGGGTATGTCCCACCCCACTGCCCAGTCCACTTCCTTGTCACGCTGTGAGCACAGGTCTGAATCTGCATCTAAAGGAGCCTGTAATTTTTTTAAGGGCGATGTTTGTTTTCTTATGAGAAATGTTTGCTGATGTTCTCTCTCTGCATCTTCACTCCTGTAGGATTTACAGAAAGTTCCAGTACCTTCTGAACCCTAGACAAGTTTACAACCTGGCCAAGAATGGGCCCATGCCGGGGTATGTACAGGTAGTTCACACTGTGGACGTGTCCAAAAGTTATTCTATTTTCTCTGAGAGAAAAGTGAGAATCCTTCACCTTTACACACACACTGTTTGTCAGTGCTCTTTGGATACAAAATAGATTTTTAAATGTAAGAGTTTATATGGTTAAGAGTTAAGAGTAGAGCAAGACTGCAGTACAGAACATGTGTGAGTGACTACCCAAGGCAATATTGGTTAAGAAAAGAAAGAATGAACAATATTCAGAATACAGAATACACTTATGTGATCAATCACTTGAAAGTGATCACTTAATATTCCATCAGTATACCTGTGTGTATATATACATATATACAGTATATAGACGTCCGTATGCACACGTCATATTTCGTACATGATATAGTGAATAATGATAAATAACAAATATTAATCAAACAGTAGGCAGAAAACTAACAAAGACAAAACTGTCACTACTCATTCTTTTTTATCTACCCTGCAAATAATGTCAGCTAATGATCCTTTACAAACATCCTGTTGTAGCTCACATGTAATAACCCCCATCGAATGCAAAAGAGGCCTTTAGTATTAGAGCCTTCACTCAGTTCCTAGCACAGCACAGGTCCAAATAAGGTGAGTTCACACATAACAAGTCCTGGAGGCGGCTGCAGCATGATGTAGCCTCTGACTAGTGGCGTCTCCACATGCATAAGCCTGCGAGTGCGAGGAGAGCAGATGACACAGATGACTGGCGAGTAGAGAGGGGTGAAACTCTCGCCATACCACATGTGATCACGCATACAGACGAGCCGCTCACCGCAGGCTGTAGGTGCCGACCAGCGCCTGGTTTCCTATGGTTCACATCTGTGATTAAGAAAAGGAATAGATCATTTACATGCATAAGACCCCTTCACTTTATTTAAACGCACAGGAATGCCTGGCTGCCGTGCTGCCACGTTGTTTGGCTTTGATTAGACCTGAAAACAGTCTTTGTCTTTGTGCATTATAAAAAATAAATACACCCAGTACACGCAGCGTACAAAGCCTCTGTGAGATTTGGACTGTCAGATTTCAGGTCACAAATTGTGCCAACACAGCTCCAAGTGTCTTTTCTTTTGATGTCCCTGCTTCATTACCTGCCTCCCACACATGCGGGGCTGAAGCCAGAGCTTCTCCTCAGAGCTGAGAACTTTCCAGATATCTTCATCCCACTGTAACCTTGTTAATATTTTCTCAAGTGTGTGCACTGCAGTGCACATTAGTAAGGTGAACGGTCACCGTTGGACACTGCAGGCCCAAGCAGCCGCACGCACTGTTGTCAATTAGCTGCCTCGCTAATGCAATTCCAGCAAATTAAGTGTTTGTTTCTTGGTATTTACATATCCCCAAAGTTGCCTTTCATGTTTGCGGCCGTCTGTTTTGGTCTAATATGGTTTGTGGTCCCAGTTGGAGAGTAATTGAGCGAATCATTTACCCGGCATACGAGGCTCGGAGGCTGGCTCATTCAGTTAGGGCTTTGTTATTGTGAAGGAACGGAAGAAGTTGGACTGAACATTGCCTGTCATGATCCAATTAGTCCTCAAACAGGCAAGCTAGCTCAGTGAATGAATAATTGTCAATGTGACTTGGGTTATTTTGTGAATTAGAAAAGGTTTGCAATGAAGCAGTATGCAGTGGCAGTGGGTCTGAAAATAAGCTAATGATTTGTGGACTGTGCCTGCATTATGGGAGCATTAAATATTTTCAGGAAAGGCTGACGTATTATAATTAACTGTTATTTCTTAAATAAATTGAATAAATGCAGTTTTTTTTTTCATTTTAGAGCAACTTGCAAATCAAATTTCACATTTCTTGTGAGATTCAAACTAAGCATAACATGAGACAGCAACACGTGTTGTTTGTTAATCATTGTAATAGAGGGCGTAGTGTTCCCTCTTCACAATCAAAGAGTCACAACAATATTCACTCATATAATTACTGAAAGTTTGGAATCACTAGTTATATGCTGTATTTTGGGTCTCAATACATGAGACATGAAATACTTAATACCTGAATCACTAGATTCTGACGTTAAATTACACAACACTGACTGTAAAATATATACAGATATGTATAATATGAGTTTGTTACAGGTTGAACTTCTTCAGGGATGTTCCTGATTTCAGAGTGTTGACCTGCGGAGGGGACGGCACCGTGGGATGGATCCTGGACTTCATTGGTACTGAATATATTTGACAGTATTTAACATTATCACAGCATTATAATGCATTTGCACTGCTGTCACACCATCAATTATTTTTTAAGAACTGCAATCTCCAAAACATCTTGAATGTTACAGTATATGTCCAGTCAATTTACTTTTTGGAGAAATCGCATTTGTTTTGATTAGTGTTCACGGCAATCACAACTCGCATTGTCCAGTCTGAAATGATAAAGCGCACTTTATGGTTTGTATATAAACACTTTCATTACGTCGGAGCCTGCGTATTCAGGCGTGATGAAATAGTTTGATAATGAGAGTTGGAAAACAACATATTAGTCATCATTTGTGGGGGGAAAAAAATCACTTGGCCTCCTCTGTTTGGTCTCGAAGACGTTTTTCTTGTTCTGTCTCTCAAAAATTGCCTCAATTTTTTATCAATCAAAACAAAGAGAGGTAATAACCACAAGGTGAAATGTGTCTCTTGAAATAGACTGTACAGCTCGACATTTATATTGACTTGTAGTTTTACAAGTGGTGCTGTAAAATGGATTTGGTGCTTTCTTTGCAAGTCTGTGGGTTTGTTGTCTTGAGTAGGCCATGTTTCACATCATGTTGGGATATTTGTCCGTCTGCTCCAGATAAGGCCAACCTGGACAGGAACCCCCCTGTGTGTATACTTCCTCTTGGCACAGGCAACGATCTGGCACGATGTCTGCGATGGGGCGGAGGTACTGACAGAAAATAGATACATGACAGTGAAGTACATGGCCTCAATTCATCTTATTACATTCACGGCTAAAGATAGCCTGGTGTTAATAACACCGCAACCGCTAGTTTTTGCTGTTTTGTTTCATGTTGGTTTGTGATCAGCTTCATCAAAAACAACACTCTTACCTACGGGGATCACCTTAACTGAAGGTGAACTCAGTGTCTAATTTAATAGGTGCATACATACAATCCACTGCAACTCATTTGCCATGAAGGCTGGCGTTGAAGCTGTACTAGGCAACGTTATTTAGTTCACCTTTAAATATAAGCCCAGTACTAAACATAATTAGATCAACTTATTTCCATTAAGCTGAACATAATGGGGTACATGAAGATAGATGGTATGATAAAATAGGCCTGTATGGAATAGCACTAGTGTATATGTATCTGTTAAAGGGACCAGTGAGAAAATAATAGGTGCAGCAGAGTTAGAATTTAGGGCCTTACATCACAGTATGTTACAAGAAGATTTTTAATCCAGAAACTACTATTATTTCACATCATTTTTGTCATTTTTGTTTGGTAGCACTTATTATGCCGTAAGTAATTTAAAAACATCAAAAAAGGATGTCACTTGTCTCGTGTTATTCTTTACAAGGCTATGAGGGTGAGAGCCTCCTGAAGATCCTGCGGGACATCGAGAACAGTACGGAGGTGCTGCTGGACCGCTGGAAGATAGATGTCACACCCACAGACAAGGAGGAGCGAGGGGACCCGGTGCCTTACAGCATTATTAACAACTACTTCTCTATTGGAGTGGTGAGTCAGACTTCAGTATTCTTGGGACTGACCGGACAGGGGAATCAAGGAATGTGCTGTCTAAATTTCTTTGATTGGATTCTTATAACTATTAACTTCAGGAAAGTGGTTCACACTTATTTTCTCCTTTTGTCTCCACTGAAAAATGGCCAAAACTAAAAATTAAGAGGTTCAAATCTATATTGACACAAAGTGCTGGCTGAAAGCAATATGAGGTTAAAAAATGAAACATAAAACACAATAACAATATGTGAATAATTGAAGTAAATGAACAGTAGAAATATTTGAAAATGAAAAATTAAGTTAGAACGGTTAAAGCATTTTAAGCGATATTGTGTTAAATATTCTGCTTATGGTCTGCTTGTTGAACTACTTTTCATTTTACTTTTATTGCTTGAATCCTTTGATAAAAGGAGTATTGGCTTATTTCATTTATGATCTGATCAATCAAAATAGTACTGCTAGGACACCTGAGAACAGGAAAATCTTTTTTCTTATTACTGTTTATTGCAAATGTCTTTTGAATTTATATCAAGATTTGTATAAGTTACTTTAAATAATTTACTAATTATATTTATTACCTCAGCTCTAAACTGTTTTTAATTTAAATTTATAACAATGATGAGACGTGCCATAACAACCGCACCAAACCACGAACCAGTACACTGAAAACGCAAACCCAGCTGCTACTCACGTTGCAGGAATGGCGTGCCTGTGCACTGCTGGTGGAAGAAGAATATGGCACCTCTTCAAACCTTTCACACCAAAGTTAAGTTTTATCACGGTGTCAAAGAGTCTCAGCCACAGAACAGCTAAGGTGCCGATAGCTTAACCCAAATACTAAACTTAAACAGAACAAAGACCAAAGCTGCTGCTGTGTAGACTGACAAACTGAAATTTACACTGTCTATTCTAATTCTTGGGTGTGTTATTAAAGAAAAAACAATACACAGCACCTGTAGTACCAGCCTAATCAGTCCATTTATTTGTCTTGATCACAGTCTGGTTAGGTCTTTATTGAGATGTGCTCAAGCCTCAACTCTCTCTGATCAATAAACAAGCCTTGTTGTGTATGTATCTGCATTGTGTTATGCAGCCATCAGCACCCCCCCTGTCCATCTCCACAATAATGACACTGATTTTGCGTACCTCATGTTAGGCATTACTGATAAATGTCAGGAGGAAATATGGTAATTGACATTTGCAGGTGGTGGAGGAGGGAGCCACTCTGTATTGTGAGATTCATGTAGATTGAGGCAGCGACGTAAGTGATGCATGGCCTTACAAATGTTAGTTGAATAACACCTCCAGCCTGGGCCCCTAATGACGACATTAGAGGATATTAGAGGACAGGTCTTGTTAACATTGTGATAGAGAAGAACCATGGTTGCAATCTGTCTACAGCACCGAGTATGTGATGATGTGTGTGGGGGGAGGTGGTTAGAGTGTGAAATAAACCTCTGAACACTCATCCTGACGTTAACATGCATTAATGGCACAGGAGAAATCTTAAAAAACTCATCTTTTGTTTTTGACATTTTTATTTGAATTTTGTAAAATTCTAGGAGGAAATGAAAGGTTGGTTGAATTCAGCGCTGTTTATGAAGTTTGCAGTGTAGTTGTAAAACACTGAGAAATTAAAATGTAAAATACCAATACCAGTTTATTTTTATAGCACATTTAACACAGCTGCATGGCTGATCAAAGTGCTGCACACTCTAAGAACACAAAAACAAACAAACACAGCAACAAAATTTAAAAGCCACAAACAAAATATCACAAGAAATAAAAGCATTACCAGCATAGGAAAAAGCAGCAAAATTACAATAAATACATAAGGATAAGTTCAAATCAGTCAACGTCTCACGTGGAGTGAAAAGACAAAAAATAAAAGTGTGTTTTTAAACAGGAGGGAAGGGGCCTGTCTGACATTCAGAGGAAGCTCGTTCCATAGTTTTGGAGCCACAAAAACAAATGCTCTGTCACCTTTTGATTTACATTTAGTTTTGGGAGCGAGTCAAAGCAATTGGTCAGCTGATTGGAAGGAGGGGTGTAATAATTTAAGAGTTCTGATAAATAAAATGGAGCTAAGCTAATCAAGGTCTTAAATTTTTTTAGACTTTTTCTAAAACGAACTGGGAGCCAGTGAAGGGAAACTAAAACTGGAGTAATATGCTCCCGTTTCTTTCTACCAGTTAGGAGGCGAGCAGTAAAGTACCAGCTGTAAAATATTAAATACTCCCAAATAGGAAAATGAAACCACACCATTCATGCTGTACATTTGACAAACTATAACTATGTTTTTATAAAGGACTTATCACTATACATGCACTCTATATATATTATTCCTGCCATGGTTCTGCCTTTGTACCTGCAGTACTTAGTAATACATGTACCACACCTGGGAATGGTATTGGGACTTCTGTCTCCTGTTTGGATGCTAACTTGACTCTGTACCTACACTGTGACAATACAGTTCAATCTAATGTAATCTAATCTAATAAATCTTTTATCAGTATTTGTGTAGCCCACCATCGCTCTGCGTCACTAAATGAATCAAAGGAAACATAACTGTCAATCACATGCAGTGCATGACATTTATCTAGTATTAAAATCTAAGGCTGATCTATAAATAGTTATACATTCAAATAAATCATATAATGTAGGTGTGAAGTACAGAAGTTGGTCCCCACACTTAGTAAGTCACAAAGGAATGGAGCAATGTGCCTGTGTGCCTGCAAAGGAAGTAGAGAAGATGACAGCAATTTAGCTCTAAATATGATGTATTTCAAAATGTTCGGTTCAGAAGTTTCATGGGGAAAAAAATGAATTCAGATTGTTTATCAGCCTCGGGAAGACACATAATCTTGATACAAATGTAAACACAACCTTCTTTGTTTACAAGAAAAATCCACAGGGTAACTTTTAAGTGGGACCTTGGGACCACTGGAAACAACATAGTGTCAGTAAGCAGAAATCTGAGAAATATCAGGGTGAGTTACATAAGTCAGATTTCAACATATGACTGTGTGAATCTGCGTATTAGTCTGTTTTATCTACTGTGTGTATGTCTATGTATCTATGATTCTCACTGTGCCAGAAAAGGTCTTAGAGGCTCAGATCTCTGAGGCAGCTTTTATTTTAACAGGCAGACATTTGAATCAGATCAGAGTTTTTATTGCATATCCTTTTCTTCACTTCGTCACTTCATCATGTAAACCTCATCAGAAAAAAATGAAATAATAGCTGTACTTAATACGTGAATTGGACAGGTAGACTCTGGCTGGGACTGAACACACTTTAATGAGAACATCTTTGTCCTGGGTGGTTCATAAAGTCATTACACGTTGTGTTGTCTTTGCTCCGTTAGTGGGATTAGGACCCAGCAAGCATGATGATGACAAATGAAGTTGTTTGCAGGGGATTAAAAAGACTTTGGGCTCTCTATAGACCTGAGTGTGATACTGTATAATGTTTTGTGACACATTTCATGTTGAATTTTGTGCCTCCCATTGATTAAAAATCAAAATTACAATAAAGATTATGCGACAAGTCAAGCTGATAATTACCTCAGAGATTATGTAGATGAAGGGTAGATTGTTTCTGTAATGATGCTCTGGAAATCAAAAGATCAGCAGTAGGAGCCTCCACGGGCAACGCACTTCAATATGAAGTCATTTAAAGAGGATTTCAGATTTTTTCCAGTTTCTATTTTTCCAATAGCTGACTCATATAAAATCATTACTGTCAGTGGCTGACAGACAAACTCGTTTATTAACTGTACAGCTTCATTCTCCTACAGCTCAGGTGATTCTCCCAAAAAAAAGTAGTGTCTTTTTTCTTTTTGCCAATTCTTCTAACCTAACCTTCTGCCACAGCCCAGTTGGACTGAGAATTAATGTTGCCATCCCTATGGGAGGATGTGGAAGTGACGTGAAGTGTAATGATCTCAATCAGGGCCAGGGGTGAGAGACAGAACTAATCACTGAGCACGCTCCACTACCATAATGCAGTCAGTCGCCCTAATGACCCTGGCACTCATGTCAAAGCCATTACTCTCTCCTGTAGTGAAAGGCACATCAAACCACTGGGGCCCACTCATAATTGGACTAAACCTTGAGCTATGAGAGGACATTACACATGTCCTGTATTAATTCGGGTGCCAGATTTTTACATTGGTAATTATTTGAGGGCAGCTAGGGGGAGAAGAGTATGAGTGAGTTGACAGTGTCCCACTCCCTCAAGGGAGACAAGACCCGGAGATGTGAGTGTGTCCTACATGTGTTGACGTTGTCACTGACGTGTGCTGTATTATTAAAGTTGTACGGTTATGTTTTCAAAAACTCAACCAGGATCTAGTTGAGAAGAACGTTTTGAATTTGGTTTCAGAAGTAAATGCTGTATGTATGTATCTCTCTTTCAACATAGTGCTACTGGGATGTTTGTGAACCCCCGTCAAATGCAGGAAAGTGAGCTTGAAGTGAAACCTAAATGCACAAGATGTTTTTTTCTAGCTTTCTATTGATATTAAAAAATGTGCCTGTGCCATTGGCAAAATAAACAGTATTAGCTTGAAGCTTATAGTCATGATATGGTCAAAAGCTCCAGAGAACCTTCTAAATAAACAGCTGTTTCCATTGTCGAGAAAGAACTTTGGGCCAAACAATAATAATTTACTTCAAATCCTGTAATACGCTTTAAACTGAAGCATTTTATTGCCATGCACTAACACACCCTGAAATAAATTTAGTTCATTCTTTTAATAAAATCAGTCCAAACCTTTTGTCATAAGTTTAGTTTTATTGAATTATTACACAAAACAATATTTTACTTGAATGTTGTGAAATGTTTACTTCACTTCTTTTTATAATAAAATAAAAAAACACTCTTTAGATGTATGCCTACACCCAGTAGAGGATTCATCATCTTTACATTTCTAGTCAATAACACAGGGAACCACTGGTCAAATTAATTAATTGTTAGTATTATAATAATAATTCTAAACATACTGTGATTAAAAAAGTAATTTATTAATGTTAGATTAATGTTGTATTTGTGGATGGTATTTATTGCACTGGAGGTTTATGTTTGTCATTTATAGAATATATTATGTGTTTGTTTGTTTTTACTCATGCTTATAATAGTGTTGGGCCAGTTAATTTTAAAAGATTTAAGTAAAGCACATTAAGACTGAATCCTTGTACAATGACGAAGTCCAGTTTCCAGTCTTGGTAGCTTGAAATAGCTGTTTAGTGTTGTACTGGTCTCAGGTAATAGACCCCAAACCAAAGGGGAGACGGCTTCTCTTTGCTTTTGCTCTCTTGTTTGCAGCTATTGTCCTGTTTGTAGGAAAATCAAGTTACAATCTCTCAGATATATCCATCATCTCACCTTTCTGGCTCACGTTGGAAGCGTGAGGCGAGTCTGCGGGGATCTTGAAGAAATCTTTTGGTCTTCTGCTTACAGCGTCTTGAAGAGACATCAAGAGAAGCTCCATTGATTTTTCTCTTTTGGCTTCTCCTAAATTTTTGTACAGAGAGCTAGCAGGGGGTCCTCCCTGTAGGTGCTGTTTCAATAGTGCCACTCAAAATGGAGTGGGTCAAAACAGATTGCTTCTGTGGAGGGGGGTGGGGGTGGAAAGTTTACATCAACTTTCTCTGACTCTGAAATGTTTACCGAGCTGGACAAGTTTGCTGTGTTTTTAAGAGTTAAGTCTATTTTCCACAAAGGCCTTGACAGTATTTTTCAGCTGACTGATTTAGAAATGTAAATCATGGGATATTTTGGTATTATTTCTCCAAATACCGTTTCTTAGTTGAGGCCTCCTGTGTCTTCTTGCAACATAATGGAGTCTCTATATGCGTTCTTTGTAGATATATAATATAATAAATGCATTTTTAAACTTTCTTGCACAGTATATAGGCAAAGAGTGTAAGTGCCTATTTGGTGTGTTCTTGGAATAAATAAAAGTACTTCATAGCAAGAGCAAGGCACTGTTAAGGCACTGTTATTACTTAATTAATACACTGTTATTACCTTAATAAGGCTGTGTGATATTGGCAGGTTTAGGACTTTTCATATTCTTCACGTTCTGTTAACAAGCTCAAATCAGCTCCTTGCAAATGAGAACGATCTGTGTATAGCAATTAAATATCAATTAAAAGGCAGCTGTGTCTGTATTTTGTCTCCTGGTGTTGTTGCTTTAACTCCAGTGATATGTTTTATTTAATTTTTTTACTATTTTTAGGTAACCGGTAACTGTGCTAGTTCAATCCGTGGAGCGGTGACCACATGTGCTAAAGCACTTTTAGTGTATGTATGTAGTTTATCTTACCTGATGCAAAGTGAGTGACATACTTGATACGTTTTCTCATGTGCAGATGTACTGAATGCAACCCAACTCCTAGCGTGTACAGGACAAAGGTTTGTGAAGACCAGCTTCACAAACCTACAGTAGATTTAAATAAAGGCTTACGTTGAGCCACGGTTCAGATCTGTTTATCTGTTGCACAGTCAACTTGTTCCTAATTATCTTTAAGAATGACTAAGTCTATTTTAAAAGTGCAGCTGCATCATGAAGAGATGAAGCTGATGTACTGAACGCTGTCATAAGAGATAGTATTCAGTGCTTCTGCAGACCTCAGTTAGGCTGGGGATGGTCGCCTCACTATGCAGGTTTCCACACTCTTTAAAAACTCTTTCCCATATCATTTCTCATTCACAGCATTGTTACCAAACCAAAAACAATCACTTATCTGAAAGCAAAAGGACAGACTTATGTAAAATATATGTATTTATAATATATTTATATTTAAAATACATGCAGTCTGCATGTATTTACACCTGGAAACATTTTCTCCATCTCATTTGAAATAATTTTCTGTCTATTAACGAACTACATCATCATCATTCACTATAAATATACCTGATAGTGTATGTTCACGCTTAAGTACTACATAACAGTCTTACCAGACTGAGATGGTGTTAATATACTGGTGAAACGTCTCCATCAGTCTCACCACACTAACATGTGTAACATGAACTGTATCGTCTTAACACCAAGAACTCCAATGTGGCTGCACTTTTTGCCACAGGTCACAGAGAGCGAGAGAGAATCAGAGAGGGTGAGAGAAAGGTCGAGATCTTCATATATAGAAAAAGAGAGGTGGAGGAAGGGAGAGAAAAAACAATGGTGCTGGGGTGTTAGCAGCATCCTGTAGGTTAGTTGGGAGCTGTGATTACTCACAATGTGTGTTTAATTAATTAGCCTGTGTGGAGACAGTGTGCTGTTCATCAGGGTTTCTGTCAATACGTCTCTATCCCAGGCACAACCCTGCTACCACCTTCTTCACACAGCTTATTTCATCTCCTAGAAAAATGTTCAAGGGACACTGAAGGCGCAACTCCACCATTTGTGAAGTGGGTAGAGTTCTGGGAGGTGCCTTGGATGTTAAAGCAATATTTGCATGCAGATAATTCTGTTTTGGTTGTGGCAGGAGACATAAATTGAATCCCAGAATTGTATGGTAGCATATTTCTAAGATGCAAGTAGCTGGAACATCAGCTATTAGATTCTAAATAACCCCAACCATTTGCACTGACTCCAGGATGATCAATAATTGGATCACTGAGGCTAAAGCTACAAATGCTAACACAGATGGAACACTTTTGATCTCATGAGTAAAGTTGCTTGCAAAATTTGAGCTAAAGATGTGATTCTCTTTTAGGATGCTTCCATTGCTCATCGTTTCCATGTCATGAGGGAAAAGCATCCTGAGAAGTTCAACAGCAGGTACGTTTGTGTCTGTTGGTTTTTATAGAAATAACCTCATGGGGCAGGTTATGCATTGGGTTCTGTCTTTTAGCTATTTTAATTCGTTAAATAAAAAGCTAAAAAAATACAACTGGGTCTAAAGCTTAATGACATAGGAGGCATTACAACTAAAATATTTTCCACATCATGAAAGCATTGTAGTGTTTAATTTGTGTTAAAAAGGACGTAACAATAATTTCAACTATAACACTTAAACTGTGCCTGTGCTGGTTTGTGACAAAACGTACGCTGAAGTTATGCTGCTGAGGTTCATAACAAATGACCATAATGGATAAAAAAGCTGAATAGAGTGTCGTGCAAATCAACTCTCAAACTCCACCCAGACTAAATAAACCTGTAGTGTGTTTGCAGTGTAGCTGCTCTGGAGGGTAGCGTGACGAATGGACTGAATTGTATTTAGCATTTGTGATTACCTCGAGGAGATGTGTTCACCTTTGGGGATGAACAAATGTGGTATCTATGTTTCCATCAATATTTAACGTCTCCAATACGTCTTCACTAGCGCCAGGGAGTAATTGCAGGCCTAATTGAATTTGCTTGGCTAGTTTGACATCATGGATCAGTCAGGCTGATGACACACAGCCTCCTAATAATCTCATTTGTACTCATTATCATATTTTACCATGATCTTAGTACAACATTTAGCCAGCTATCTTTCTGCTGCTCGTTGCTCAAACATGCGGATATGCCGCCAAAAAGTCCATGGACGTGAATTAGGTTTCAAGTAAACACTGACCTGACATGTAATGGTTACTGGTCATTATGTGGGATGTTCAGCCATGGTGGAGAAATGCCAACAAGCAACAGAGACTGTAACACTGTCAACCATGAAGTCTATGAACAGAGAGACTACCACACTAAGCTGTGCTGCTTACCAAATCTAATCTCTTAGTACAGTTTGTTCATTCACTTTTCATATCTATACATGAACTGCATCTCTGTTGTTTTACCCCTTTTTAAGCTTTTGTGAAAAATGATTGAGATATTTTAAGAAAATTATTCTGTCTGTTATTTGAATTCAATTAATAATTCACGAGTGGGAATGGGTTTAGGATCTCGCTATTACACACTATCCTTGCCAATTCAATAATGCATGATTATAGTTTTTCAAGGTAGCATAGATTTTGTTGGATTTGTCCAAAGGGCTCATGTCCATTGGAAGTGCACTGCAAGTTATCACAGAGTAATTTACCTGCAGCTGGAAGCTCTTTCTCAGGAAGTTTGGTGACTATGGTGGCAAAGTCTCAGGGAAGATTTTATTTCACCCTCAAGTTTGCAATAAGTATGTTTTTTGCTGGAAGGAAAGAAAAGATAATGGAGTTTGACAGGTTTTTAAAAAGGTTCAAACATCATAAAACTCATGCATAAAGTGTTGGCAGCATTCATTTAAAGTGGGAAAAATAACAGTACCTTCAATGAAAATCAGAAACCAAATTAACAGCATTACAATAATATGATTAGAAACAGGTTTTCTATGGAATTAAAAAGAAATTTTTTTTTAGGACGTTACACAGCAAAATTACAGCAATGACACCAGGAGTGTTTTTTTTTCTTTTATTAACAGCTTTAAACAGTCACTAAGCAACCTTCCTCATTCCTCCTCCACAAGTGAAATGTAACTAATTAGTACCTGATTAATTTGATCACATATTTGGTAACTTAAAATCCCAATATGTCTCTTTCCTGTGTTTTAAATGCATAAATGTTTTATCACATATCAGTGAAGTCTAACCCCAAGTCTTGCCAGGTTAGATTGGCAGGAATTTTAAACAAGCATGTATTCTTTATATTAAAAAATATACATAATTTAATTATATATATATATATATATATATGTATATATTTAATGTATGATAAAATTATTCTGCTATATTTTAACTCTGTGCTTATTAAACGACTTTCAAGCTGAAAAAGTGAAAATTATTAAATGTTTTTTTCTACTGGCCTAGTACAACATGTGGGTTATACTGTTAGACTAAAAGCCTGAGCACTACTGGTGGACAAACTAAATAATGTAGTCCAAACCAAGCAGTTGAGCATCTTTTTCAGGAATATTTAAATTATCTTTTTCTATCTTTTGCTCTTAAACACATTTCAAGGACAAAATAGAGAGGAAGTCAAAATGTGAATTATTAAGGTTTAATTTGACATCAGTAATGGCTCTTCATTTCCCATATGCACTAAATCTATACCTTTTGTCATCATTTGACCTTAAAGAAACTGCATATTTAACCAGGTTTAATTAGCAAGCAACAAACATCATGTAGCTTTTCTTAATTATGAAACGAGGGGATTTTGTTGATGACATGCAGGGGTCATACTCTATCTCTCTCCTTTCATTCCTCTCATTCTATCCATCTTCTGTATTTGCACCTTGGGGTGATTACAAGAGTGAAGGTGTGAAGATTTGACACTCGGCAGATAGATTCATTTACTGCCACTGCCGGACCTGGAGGTGATAATGAGGTCGAGGATTAAAAGCAGACAATCAGTTGGCCTGTGACGAGTACTGCGCCACCTCCTCCCCTGTCACCACTGTCCTCCTCAGCCGCTTTGTTAAAGTCTGCTACTCCCTTTTTCCTTCTCTTTTTTTGCTGATCTGCCATGTAATTACACACTAATCTCTGACTCTGAGGGAAAGAGATGGGTAGTGAGAGGAAAGAGGGTTTGGAGAATTAAGACCCAAATGCTTTCATACAGTTTCAGATCTTTATTTGTTTGTGAACTTCACATTAGTTGAATGTGAGCTACTCGTTTGCATCCCTTCATATGTGTTTAGACATAGGTGGCTAAATATATATTTCCCATTGCTAAACTCTTTGGTTAAATTCTATTCTACAGTGTAACACATATCCAATTCAGTGACACCGAGTTCAGACAGAGAATGAGCGACCAAACAAACATTCTCTACAACAACAATTAATAAATATTCTCTCTACCACTTGGTTTATAAAAAATGATCTCGGGAAGGGCTGTTATTGTTGAAAAGACATTTATGTAGTGTTGTTTGTTGTGCTCTCAACTGAAACCTGAATTTGTGCGTCACGTAAGGTTTTAGAGAGACAACAGCATTTTGTATTGTCGTACTATCGCCCGCAATGGTTCACATGTCTGTCCAAGTAAACTAGAACAAAAGGAAGCTGGTATGCGCCCTCCTTCCCTATTGGTAGTGTATATAAATACCAACCTTTTCTACTCTCCATTCACAGAAAACTACATCATTTTCAACTGTGCATGATACAACAAAGTGGATGTAATTTTTAAGATCAGCATATTGCACTTCATAAGAATAACTTTTTTTCCAATTTTGCTCACGTAGCATTAAGTTGATGGACACACACATGATTCACACACACACGGAATCCAGTGCAAATTCTGAAAACAATATTGGCTGTTTTCAGATCTGTTATTTGGGACCTTCCAGCTGCAACATTGCACCTGCAATGTTTATTTATTGTGTGGCATCAATCACTGCACCTTGATGTTCCCATGATATTTGCTCTGCATACCCAGAACTATTTTTGGTCCTGAGACATCTAACACTGTCAGCATGCTCCTCCAGAGCCACTCTGCCCCCGTGCACCCACAGGCTCTCACTGTGCTGTGTAACCATCCTGAGTTAACCTTTCCTGAAGGCACAGGGAAGCCCAGGCATGGAGCTCTTTTCAGCATAATGAGTATGTTCATCAAAGCCCTGATATGTGCTGGATGGGGCGGCTAGACTCACCAACACACGCGCCCAGCAACACGCCCATGCTAATGTGTGTGTTCTCATGTTCATGTGTGCGTGTTTCCTGCAGAGTGGGGAACAGAGCCACAGGTGATGACACTTTAAATTACACATGCACACACACTCGTTTACACACACATGCATGGTGGACCTTAGTAACGGCCGCCTTCGGACCTCATTTGAGGATGAAATCATTTATGTGACCAAAGTGTCATCTATAATTAATGACCACTTGTGTGTAATTTAGAGGGATCTCACCTGTGGCCCTTTCCTCAGCACAGCAGTGGGAACACACACACACACACACACACACACACACAGATACATAAACCCAAAGAATTTGAACATAATCTGAGATTTTATTTTACCACGTTTACCTTGATCATGATAAATAGAACATATATTTTAAATATTTCCTTTTTAATATGACACCTAAATAAATAACCAAAAGAAAGAATCTATGTATTGTTTTGACTATGAAGTCCTGCACTGAATGAGACGTCCTGTGCTAAATCTGTGCCAGTCAGGATGCTTACTCTATCTACGTGGACATAGAAATAGTTTAATGTGAGTCGCATGAATAATATAATTCTTCAGCTCTGATTAGTGTTTGCAGATGGTTTCACACACTGCGTACAGCCTGTGTAGCCACCAGCACAAAGAAAGGGTGGCTTATATGGAGGCAAAAAATAGGTGTGTCAACATTTTTATCACCTCAGAACTTCCCTCTTCTAAACTGATAAATAAATGCTAAGACAATATACATTTTTAAATTTTAGTTTAATAAATCAAACCAATGTTGTTTAGCTTGTTTAACTGGAGCAGGTATTCTCTTTTTAAACAGCAACTAGTGATATGCGAATTATTTAGATGCAGGATCACAGACAAAACAGTCATGTTTGTAACCAATACAGATTCCATTTATTGAACAATAATTGCAGCTCACCAGTGGCCTTTGTTTCATATAATGCAATGCATTTTTCTATCACATTTCTCCACGCGTGTGTAATGTGTTTTCAGAAATCCACATGAAGAGGAACACCTGGTGCCAGTCAGTCCAGTTTTCCCCTAAATGCTTTTAGACAGCATTTTAGAAAATGCTGTCTAAAAGCATTAGACAAATAAAACATGATATATACAAAAAAACTAAGAATGGGTCCTACAATAACTAATGCCTTGTGTTGGACCTTAATAATTTTGGTCATTTTCTAAATGAATCCTATTTTCAATATATTCAACACTCCTCACACAAACGCTAAAACGACTTTCCTGTACTCACAGATAATGTCTGTCAGGCTGGTCTACAGCATGGGTCAGCTTGTTTGTCTGTGCCAAAGACCTCTCTTGCTGTTCAAAAATAATTAAAAACAGATCAGCCAGAAACACCACAGGGTCTTAAATAAGGAAGAGTCCGCTGCTAGACCAGTGTACTAGTTTAGGATGAGACATAGTACACTGGCCTGTCCACTCACAATCATCAAAGCTAATTGAGTATTTCTGATGCATCTCCAAAGCTGTTTTAGTACGAGATATTCACAGTAAATTGTCAGAGACAACAACCCCAACAACAGCCACCACTTTTACTTTGGTAAAGATCACGGACTGAATCACGCTGTCACTGTAGTCCATAATTTAACCAGGTGTCACACCATGGATAAACAAGATGAAATCAAAGATTAACAGTGTTGCTTTGTTGAAGTAGTGTCTAACACTCTCCAAAATTAACGGCACGTCATATGCAATAGATCCACGTGGCTGCTTATGTTGCGTATGAATAGTTCCCCCACTCAAGAGCTTTGTAGGGGCCATGATAAAGAGTCACAGGATGATCTTTTTGTTCCATTTTTTTGGTAAATGTTCCCAAAGAACTTGACTCATGTTTCTTTAAGTTCAACTCGTTGAGGAAACCTGATAAGACATTTCCACCTTTGAGGAATAGTTATCTGTATACAGTCTTTTTTTGTCTACATTTTTTAGCTTATTAAACTCCATGTTTTGCATAGCCCCTTAGTCAGTGTGCATTTGTGTCCTGACCCTCCCTGACAAACAGGCCAAAAGGTTTGTGAATGCTATAGAAGAGTAAGCTTTGCCTCTATGATTTGCAGGTCAGAACATATAAACCCGGAGGTTAAAACTGACTAAAAAGCAAATGTCCAGGTTGCAGCTATTGTTGTTGTTGGCTGATTTCAGACATGCTTCACCATGAAATATTGTTTTTCTTCTTTTTTGACATATAAAATCCAATTCTAAACTTTGAACTGCAAACTATATTAGAATTGCTCTCTTTAAAAAAGTCTGGGCAACAGCACTTACTAAAACCAACTCTACTTGTTTAGTTAATACACGCCTGTCATTTTAGTTGTATCATTTCTGATGCTGGATATTTTAGACTAACTTAGTAAGCTGTGTGCATTTTCTTTCTCTCCGAACCATTGCAGTGAAACCAAGAGAAATGCATTTTTCAAACTGCTTGATACATCTCTGAAGGCAAGACAATGCAACTTGGGTCATTTCTCAAACTGCCAGTTGGAGTTGGAGCACTCCAGGCGGTGTCGTGTTAAACAAAACAGTGCATTGATGCAATGCACAAAGACTTGGTTATGTCAATGCAATATTTATCACCTCTGATCAAGGACAAATTAGTGTGAAAATAAGGTCATAGATCATTTTGGGTTAGATTAAGTGTCAGAGGGGGGGAAATCAATGGTGATGTGTCTTGCGTTCAGTGTGGCCGGTGGAAGGTGCATCTAAAGGTGCTGTAGCCTCAGGACAGTGATGCTACACTGAATCCTATCGCCTGTGACATCCTTTAATATGGTGACCAAGCAGAGGTGGCTTGATGAGCATGAGTGTGTTGTTCAGATGCAGGCTGCTGGTCTTTCTGATGTTCAGCTCGCCTGTCATTTACCCTTCTCTTTTACTCAGGGGTGTTTTGTAAGTTCTGTGGTTTTGTTATGACCACACAGTTTGTGTGTGTACTTTCTTTTTTCAGGTTTGTTTTATGATTTGTTTGTGCAAATTAATGACACCTCAGTGCTCTGGAAACCTGAGTCCATGTTGTCTTTAGGCCTGCTGCTACTACAGCTGATCTCACACCGCTAAAGTTATTATTGCAGTACATTTTGCATTGATATACTGCAGGTAAAATTACTTGCTCCCTAATATTAAATGACACAAGCTGAATTTCTGAAAAACTTTAGACGTTCTTTACATTTTCATTTTATTCAAATGTAAAGACTTTCAAATCACATGAGCGAATGTTTTATTCACAGTAGAACATGGAGAACATATCCAAACATACTGTGTGCACTTACGCAACCCCATACCATGAGAATGCTGATGACACGCTGAAAGGTTTTCCCTCCTCTTTGGCCATCTTTTTATGCACGCTTTCTCCAATTGGAAAGCCTCTGCCCCTTTTTACTTCTGAGAGACTCTGCCTCTCTAAGACATCCCTTTTTATAACTAATCATGTTACAAACCTGATATCAGGTTTTAACTTGATTAGTTGCTACATGTTTTCCCAGCTAAATCTTTTTAAACTGTGTGGCTCTTTCAGCCATTTGTTGTCCCTGTGCCAACTCTTTTGGTACCTGTAACAAGCATCAAATTTTAGATGTGCTCATTTTAAATAAAAAAAATTTTAATTTTGAAATTTTTTTATATTACTCAAATTTGAAAGAATGTCTCAACTTCTCCAGTATTCATGTTGTACTTAAAATTACTATTAAAAATATGATAAGTAACATTTTAACAGGTCCTGGAAGCAGGCAGAGGTTAAAGTCAGGCAACAGCTTAAGTAAATGGGCACTTTGTGTTTACTTTTATTGCACTTGTAACTTAAGATCCTACTCATCTAGCTTAAAAGTATAATTTTACTCCACTTATCAGTCCTAGGGTTGCTGCTCACTGTCAGTCATTAAATAAGTCCAGTCTTTAGCATGAGATGGCAGATAACAAATGACAATCCAATCCAGCCAATGAGAAGTTTCTAATTACCTAATGAACAGTGGCATGGGCTGATTTGTTGCTATGATGCGCTTGTTAGGTTAAGTGGTGGGAATTGGCAGGACAGTGAGATGTTTGTCTCTTACTGGATCTGTTTGTAAAGATGCTTTGGCTTACTGTATTTGGCTTTGGTTGTCCTTTTCTTAGTTGCCTAGCAGAGATGAAGCTTCTTTCACATAAACTTAAGGATCCAAAACATTGCCTGTCTCTGGTGCTGTTCTCTCCATCAATCATCAACCATTAGTTTTGAATATGCTGGCACAATTCCCTGCTTCCGTGTTAAAACTGATGAAGATGATGGAAGACATATAGGGATGTGTTATTGTTTAAAGAATCTCAGCATCACAGTCCTGACGCCCTCCTGCCCCCTGCTCCCTACTCCCATCCCTCTGCTATTGACCAGGTTGCAGATTATAAATCAGCTTCGAGTTGGGCTACCTTGCAAGTATCCTAATGAAAGCTCATTTATAAAGTGGCTAAATGGTCCTGACAAAAGTCCTAATGAGGAAATCAATAATTCAGTGATTGTTACTCTCCTTATACTAATACACCTCTCTTGTAGTGCTTTGATTCCAGCTTTTACTGTTTTCAGTTCTGCATGTCAGCACTGTTGTGTTTTGTTTCTGCCCTTCAAGCTTTGAGATAAATTATGTGTTGTTGTCTGTTGATTATTGGAAAGATTAAAAGCTTTTTGCAGTCTGTGCTTCAACATAGAATTCAGCTCCAGTCTCTTTGAGAAGAAGCAAATTCAGAACCCCGACTGGTTTTTATTTCAGATTGCATAAACATTTATGAGACTTAACTATAGATTTATAGCTAAATAGCTTACATTGCTAATAATTAACCCAAAACATGCATAAGCTAAAGAAGCATGGACGTACTGTTCCTTATTTCCCAATCTCAGATCAGCCTGTTTTCACTCACAGCACTAGAAAGTAAAGCCTAAAGGAAACATGATCCATTGAGCAATTCACCTCAGACCAGGGATGAGTGGAAAAAGTAAGTACTGAGCTTTAATTCTTGTAGAGCTTTACTTCTTGTAAAGCTCTGTATCTGCAGTGTTACTACATGTGCAGCAGTCATGTAGAAATAATTTAAATGCACAATCTAATTCTTTATGCTAAGTAAACTATTAGAGATCCCCTCATTGTCGTGCTTATGGGTTATTTTTGTTGGGAAGGGAACAGTTGTCAGTAACACGTCAGATTGGAAATAAACATGCCAAAACTATTGTAAACTGCAAATTCA
Organism: Microctenopoma steveboyesi; assembly: GCA_032359275.1. Lineage (NCBI taxonomy): Eukaryota > Metazoa > Chordata > Actinopteri > Anabantiformes > Anabantidae > Microctenopoma > Microctenopoma steveboyesi. Next base: position 2,304,194 of record JAUMHF010000008.1, read on the forward strand.
CTGAGAAAATCCAACTCATCATCCGATCCCCAAAGGTGAGACATTTCTCACAGTGCCTCTTGCTTACTGGGTGCCAGAAAAGGTTCTAAGAAGCTGAACACAATATGTAGCTTAGAAAATGGATGGATGAAGACTGGGTGACATTATAGATGCATTCTATTTCCTCACTACCAAACTAAACTGTCAATGTTAAACACACAGATGCAGACTCGTATTACAGAATAATTCTATACTCACTTCCTCATAACAAGAAACTTTTCTCATAAAATTATATTTGTTGTCATAAGAACAATATTCTGTATGTAAAAAAACATTATTACATCTTGTAAAAATGAGAAATTCCTCATTGACAGTTAAGTTCTTACGTGTGTAACTCCTGTGTGCTTTCCTTCAAGTTCTCTTTATATTTATAGTTCCCGCTCTAGCGTTTTTGTGAACTAAAGCGTAGCTTTGATGTGTTGAGGGAGTCTGATTGTTACTAATCAAGAATACAAGGGACTGCTCCAAATATCTAAACTTGTGCCAATCATTGATAAATTCCTCTCTGTTTGCCAGTTGTGTTAAGACTAAATGAATGCACTGTTAATTTTGGTTGTTGGGGAAAAAGCATTTACAATGCTATAACATCACACTAAAAGAAATGTGTAATCTCCTACTCTGATACATACAGTGGCTAAATGTGGTGTTTTCCTTTAAATCCCACATGAGCACAGGTCCACACTCTCCCTGTGTGTTTATACGGCACGTATTAGCATGATTCCGAACTATACTGACTGCTGTATTATGTCACACCTCACTAATACAAGATAAAGAAGACATTAGATTCTTGTGGTTGAGAGATTATTAGCAGTTAACGGACAGATGGTGACTCACCCCTGCGAGGTCATTGATCATCAGCCTTAGCGATGGGAAGCCTGGGGAGCAGCACGCTAGTCCTCTGCTAATTGCAGGGGCAGTTAGATTACCCCCTTACACCCCTCACAGGGCCTTAATGTTGTGCACAGGTACCCACTGGTCACCGCATGTGCTCCCTTACACACATTCTTATCAATATGTGATTACTGAACACATACGCATTGTTTGGAAATTATTGACTGCATGTTTTCTTGGACAGGAAACAATAGAACTGTATTTCCCATGTAGTTTAAGATATTTTTTACACAGTAGTTCTGTGTTTCTTTTTTGTTAGGTCAACATATAGATGACTAAAGAGGGAGACAAAGACAGAGGCTGCTATGGCTGCACGAGCTTCAGATTTTGATGTGGGGAAAACACTGTTTCCTCTTTTCTTGGCCTCTTTGCAGTTCCTGTTCTCTTGTCTTTTTCAGAACAAAGAATAAGCTGTGGTACTTTGAGTTTGGCACTTCGGAGACCTTTTCAGCTACGTGTAAGAAGCTCCACGACTTTCTGGAGGTTGAGGTAAAGCAAACCACGTCTTCCTTCTGAGATCTATCTAAGGAAACATTTTAAAATCATTGCTTCAACTACATTCTGCGAATTTCTAATGTTTAAGAGCAGGTAAAAGAATAATGAAGCCTTCTGGTCAACACTTATTCCATAAATAGCCAGAATTTGTACTAGTTTCAGAATTCACCGGACAAAGTGTTGATGTGTGAAGGCTATCTATGCACCTCTTCTCACTAAACCTCAGTTCAACACACAGGTAATTAGCCCTACACGACCCCGCTGTGTGTGATATTGAGTGATAATGAAGATGGCGTCTATACAATTCATCTTCTCCCTTCTCAGAGCTATCCACACAGTGAAGAGGTCTTTATTAATTAGTGTTGGTTAAGTACCTTACTAGAATGGAACAGGTATTGGGTGAAGATGGATCCAGTACAAGCCCACGTTTTGGTGAATTAATACTTATAGAATATTACTAGCTAACAAAAGATGATTCTGATAGAGTCTTTTCAGCTTAATAGGATCAAACTGACAAGAACTGGAGAGAGAGAAAGGCCCAGAGATAAATGAATGGCTCAGACTTGGGTTGAAAGAAAGAAGATCCAGGTCTTAGCTCACCCACAGTGAGACAAGTTTAAGGTTAGACTTAGATTCAGGCTTAGACAAACAGATTCAGACACAGTTTTATCAAGAGAGGGAGAGAGACTCATTTGGACAGTGAGTAGGTTCAAATTAAGAGGCAAAGATAAATAGAGATTTCAAGACTCTTTGTCAGACACAGACATAGGTTCAGAACAGGTTTATGTTTAGGATGAGAGAAGCAGGCTGTTGTTCAAAAAAGTTTAAAATAAAGACTAATGCTAGTTTTGTTTATATAAAAACAGGTGGCTAAGTTTTTGTCAAGCGAGTGCCGTTGCATTGATGCGCTGTAAACAAAACGCTGCCATTTTTGCAGCATACTTTTTGCATCGAGTTGTGCCTCCTCCAGGCTCTGCAGGTGCCACCAGTGTGCCCAGATCAAGTGGAGTGTTTCCTGTAGGTGAGAATGTGTCTGACACAGACAATCTCCTGTTGTGCGCTACATGTGTGGAAGGATGACTCCGGACAGTGACTGAATCTGATACATCAGACATTGTCCGGCAAGGGAGACAGACTCAGCCTCAGAAAGGTGTAGGTTTGGGTCAGGTATAACGGAGATACTGTACTTTCTGATTTAACTTGTGTTTTCAGTTTAGATTAAAGAAAAACACACCTTACATTGCTGTGACATTAGGAAATGTGATTTGTCTGTATTTCCCTTTATCTATTGTCAAGTGCGATGGTGTCACCCTGGACCTGAGCAGCATCTCCCTGGAAGGCATTGCCATTCTCAACATTCCCAGCATGCATGGCGGCTCCAACCTTTGGGGCAAGAGCAAGAAGAGAAGGGGTTACCGCAAAGGGGGAAAAAAGGGTCATGACAAGAGGACACCAGTGGTTGACCCCAAAGAGCTCACATTTGCAGTTCAAGGTAGCTTTGACAGCCAAATAATTTTTACATTTATTACTGTTTCATATGAGAAACCAGCTTGTAACTTTTTCATGGTAAAAATCCAGTAAGAGAAATCCGTATGTACATATATTATTCCAGTCAGTGTTTGTTTTTCAGTGATAAAAACGATTTTGTATTTAGCTGTATTCTGTAAGGTCTAATACGCTACAGTGTAACGAGATGATTTGGCGCTATATAAATAAAACTGAATTGAATTGAATTCCAAAAATTATGAATTAATCTTAGCATCTACCTGATGTATTATCATGACATTGTGATCTCTCTAAGCTATGCAGTATGGCGTATATTCATAATAGATAATGTGCATGTTAGCATGCTAATATTCTATACTGCAAAGCTGATGGACAGGTTAGATATTCCCTGATAACATTTAGTAACTTTTAGACCCAGTGTTGCAGTGCTAAGGTACAGTCTTAGACAGCTGCTAGCATTAGTGGGTTGTATTTAAACACATACCTTTCTAGAGAAGTGTATTTGAAAGGTCATCAGCAGCACTCTCGTAGCTCTGCATAAAATGTTGATCATGGTTGGTTTGTGCTATTGTGCAGTAGTTACTGTACGTTGAGTTGGTTTGACACTGTAGGCGGCTCTCTTCCCATCGGACATGTACAGTCTGTGTCCTTGCTCCCATCAGATAGATCAAAGACTAAACTTTTGACCAAACTTTTCCAGAGTTCATAAATATTTCAACGATGACAAATTGAATCATAGCCAGCAGGTTTTGTTTGCAAAGAAGAGGTGCAATCATGTCACTGTTTGGAACTGTCACTTGTGTATTAATAGTCTATATAGTGGACAGGTTCAGTTAATAGGAGTGGACTGATGGGGTGGTAGGCATACTCCTGCATCCATTTACGTCAAAAGGAAACCCATCAGTGGGAATATATGAATGAACGAAGCAGAACAAGTCAGCTGCTCTAAGGTAACTGGTGAAATGGTGCGAGTCACTTGAAGGACTTATTAGGAAAGTAAAAATAAATTCAGAAAGTATCACAGAGATACAGTAGTCTGGGTGCAGTATTGTTACAGTCCTTTGCTGGTACAGTTATCAAATTAAAGAATCTGGTCCACCCCAAGGACAAAACACCCAGCGTTAGTTCATTAGTCCAGCATTAAAATACTCAACATGAGATACCATGAGATATTCATTATAATTAACTATGGTTTTGACCAAATACCATCAACCACAGCTGTACTTCTTAGCAACTGTCCACATGCTATCAGGGTAAAATGGGATGTCCAACATAGTTTATAGTCAGGATGTTAGCATTTCTGTTCTGTTGTGTGCACATTAGCATGATGATCACAGAGCTGCTACTGCTGCAGAAGACTCTAGTCTACTTAAACACTATGTGAACAAGCTGTGAAAATACAATGATGCAGTCTCTTGCCAGGAATTCTGGATTTGTTTGCAGTTTGTATTTTATTTTCCATCGTGTCCAACACGCCTCATTCGGGTGATGCGCAGTATGTTTTAGGTTTCCTGGTGCGGTGGCATGTTAGTTGTTAGTACTTGGAGATGAAGTGAATGTTACAATCAATGTCATGCTTGAAACAGGTAAAGTCAGTAAGGATCTCCAGACGTGGCTGCCAGTGATCCCTTTTGAGACTTCACTGGTCAAGACATGACTACTGGAGGAACAGATCTATGGGAAGCTGTCTATGATGCTTTAGACAATGTTTTCCTTCATGTGCTTTAAGGCTTTAGTTTCCTTTGGATTTCATAGCAATTGTTCCTTCAAATCCTAATAGATTCTGTTTAATGAGCCGCTGCTTACAGCAGCATTTAGTGTATTTTTAATCAAGAAAAACATTTTGAGATGTTGGAAAGGTTGGTGGACAACAAGAAGGTAGTGTAAATCACAGCAGAGTCATGAGAGAGTGGAAAAACCGGAGCACTGACGAAGTGCTAAACTAATCAACGCAGGCAAAACCAGAGGCATTCTCCTAAATAACTCTGTTGCATGAAGGGATGTTTATCGTTTACTTCTCCAACGGGATGTGGTGACAGCCAGACAAAGGTTTTAGCGTGTCACAGAAGAAGGCAGACTATGAAGAAGATATTTTAATCAATGCAAAGCCCAACTTTACTATGAAGAACACTCCATTAATCCCTGAATAAAAATCAATCAGTTTGTTGTTTGTGGCCACATTCAGAACCTGGGAAGGCACTTAGTGTGAGAGGGAAGTGTGTATCTGTGTGTGCTCATGCCTATTTGTGTCCACTTGTATATTGATGTGTGTGTATGGGCGTACCATTATGTGTGTAAATGGACGCCCTTGCTGAAGGTGCCCTCAAGGTGAGCAGCCTAACTTGTCAGCTCAAGAGAACAGCATATTAAGAGGTAAACACATGAGTGCATTAGACCAGAGGGAGCATGACACACAGATCAAACTGTTGGCAGGGATTATTCTGTGTGTATTTGTTGCTCAGTGTGTTTGTGAATGTGTGTGGATAAATAGGTGGAGGCAAAAAAAAACGTGACCTTTCAGGAGCTGTTAAATCGTCCCGCTGGTGACGCCAGGAGACAAGCCCCTCAGGTGGAAGGGAATGGCTGCGGAGTGAATTATTTAGAATGGGACTGAGCCTTTACAGGGGTGGGGGGGGTCCACGCGTGGGTGGAGGGGTTGATTTTGGGTCTGATGCCCCGTGACAAGTCCCATGAAGCTTTCGTTGGAGGATGGGCTCTCCTCCTCCTCCCGCCATTCCTCTTTAGTTTTCCTTTCAGCTGATCGGCTGCTGGCCCGGCTCTGCTCACTCACTGTCTCTCTCTTATTCCCACACTCTCACCCTGTCGCTCCACATGTGTCAGCGCAGCCGCGGGCCTCGACAGGTAGTTGTTTGACAGCGACACGGACGCCATTTCTAATCCTGCACTCCGGCAGAAAAGACACGACTGAGATTAAAGCTGCAGCGCTGCCTTTGTGAATCTCCCATATAGACTTTCATTCATATGACTGTCTCCCTCAGTCTGCACTGTCACCTTCAGAGTGTGTATGTGTGTGTTTGCCACAGTCAAATTTTGTTTTATCACTCATGTGAGGTGTGTACTGCTGATTGTAGCTTAGATAAAAGGTGTTTTAGTTTATATTAAGCCACCAGCTGCTCATCTTGTGTGAATATTTCAACCACCTTCACACATATTTGGATTGTTGTTTCACGAACTCTAACTTTGGTTGGATTGGTCCAGAATTAATGGTTGTACCTAAACAATGACTGGCAAATATGGTCCCAACATTTAAACCACTGGCAGGTGAAGTGAGTAACATTGATTACTGGGCAAGATGTTAAGCAGCAAATGAACAGAGGTAAAAGCGCAGAGAAGCGTAACCCGCCTGTTCCGATCCTGCAGAAGAGTTACCGTGTTGCTCAAGAATGCTGGTAGCGATTGATGTGTCAGAACTCATAGTGCATTGCAGCTTACAGTGTGTGGAGCTGCCCAGGCTCGTGGTACCAGGATGCTTTAAGGGAATATGATCCACGGAGGTCCCACTACACAACTTACAGGAGATAACTTTGGTAACTACATTTTGGCCAGTTTTCTGTTGTACAAACGTCCACCGTCCTGCTGAGTCCTCCATACCTTGTTATTTTTGGCAGAGAGGCTCTATGGTCTTTACCACAGTTTGCACTGTTGGGTATACTGGATCTTTGTTGCCGTGGACAACAAGGAATCCCTATCACCGTAGTGATTCTGTCCGTCTTTACTGTCAGCACAGGTCTGTGTGAGCCATTTGCATTGAAGTGAGAAGTTCTCAAGGGAGGGGGAGCGGCTTTAAAGCTCAGTGTCAAGAGGTCTGCTGTGTGTGTACACACACTTTTCCACTTCGACCCTGGAAAGCACTGCACTCACAGGTCAGCACTGAGATAGGGACAGACGCATGTCCGTCACAACGGCGATAGCTGGACACCACAGCTCGGCAGCGTCAACAACACCTCACGACAACAGCAACATTGCCAACAACACGTCTTCAGGAAACAAACGCGGCTCAGACGGCTAAACGTGACAGCAACAGAGCAGCGTCGCTGACAGCAAGCGAACTCGCTCACATGCACCAAGAGCCTAAAAATGGGTCTTAGTTTCAATTAGTGTCTGCATACTCCCAACAGCGAGGCAGCAGCTTCTTAATTTGTGGAGGGACGAGTCGATGGAGAGTCGGAGGCAGAACGGGCCGCTGAAACAGATGGGCCCTGCATGACACTGGGCTTCCAGCAGGGGCAAAATCAATGCTCATAACTGCAAAGCAGAAGAGAAATTAATAATTATATTATCAGACGATTGCTTGCATTGCCGGTGCAATCTAATTAATAGCTGTTTTGTTTGTAGCTTGTTGTTCTTGTTGCCTTTTTTCTTTTTTCAGCTGTGAATGTTAAATCTTTCAGAAGCAGAAGGAAAGTGAGAAACATCACGCGTCATCTTTTATTCATCCTTACTTTTTCTTCACTATATTGTTTCCTTTGTCATTTTCTTACTAATTCATTCACCCCCTTGTTTCTCTAACTCATTGTGAATGTTATTTCTGACTCTTAAATAATGTCAGTAGCATCTAACTTTCTATTTAAATCTTTTAAAAGATTAATTAGCATTGAAAACGTAAACACGGCTAATTCTCAAATAATATTGTTGAGTGCAAAATGGTTTGATTGGGTGAGTTTGAATATATAAGTCTGTCTGTATTTGTCTCAGACCTGTCTGACCAGCTGCTGGAGGTGGTGGGTCTGGAAGGAGCCATGGAGATGGGTCAGATCTACACCGGCCTGAAGAGCGCTGGAAGACGTCTGGCACAATGTTCCTCTGTGACTATCAGGTCTGTGTTGAACTGGATTCGGGGAAAAAAAAGAAAATTATTTTACCTCTATCACATTATTAAAGTTGTGACATTATGTCATTACAGAACCAGTAAATCTCTTCCAATGCAGATCGACGGTGAACCCTGGATGCAGACTCCCTGCACTGTAAGCCAATAAATGTGATCAGTTTTTTGTTGCGTAGCAGACGCAGGTGGAGCCATGCCGCCTCACTTCCTCTTTCGTGTATGTTTATCCTTATACATCATCGTATCAGCACCACGTTGTGAAAGCGGCAGTGTGGGGAGTCTTTGTAAAGAATAAGCTGCCTTCATTCTTTGATAAACATAAGAAATTCACAGTCCTATAGCACCGACAGGACTTTTTTCAAAATAAAAGACAGATTGGCATCTGCTGTAATATCTCTTCATCACGCTTTCCCCCACAGATCAGTGCATTGTGCTAATTTATGATAACAAGCACTTAATGATGCAAATCTTTGCATTTTAAACTTGGTTTCAAACATGTACCTCCACAAGTGTTTGCTCTCCGTCCAAGTTGTTTCTCAAAATGAAACTTCTCGGGTTACGCGTTGATTACAGTTGTGTTAAACTTTAATTACGTTGCCACTGCACATGAAGTGCTGCTGAGATTTACATATGGATCACTCAGTGCGTGACGAAACGAGTAGCCCGCAAGTGCTCTCGTGTCTGCTGGCACATTTCCACAGAGCAGAGTTAGGATCTGACAATACATAATTGTGCTGCAGCGACTGAATGTTACTCGTACTGTATGTTGGTGCTGAATTTGAATCAGTCTACCTGATAAATGCTTATGAAAACATGACGATTCAAATGGGCTGTTATCCTACTAATTATTAACAACAACAACTATGCAAATGCGTCTCGGTTCCTCTGCATGAATAACATATTTAACACCATCAATCTATTTGCATTCTGAAGCAACATATGACGTGTATCACTGGCTCTTCGATAACAAGGTCTGACTGCTGTGAACTGAAATGTACTGTATTTCGAGAAAATCACTTTGTTGAGTCTTAAATAAGGGGCTCTCCTGTTTTTTGTTGTTGTTTTTTTTCTTTGATACATAATTAATTTGTTCTACTTGTTCAAGGTCTCTCTGCCATGCGGCTGTTACTGGGGCTCTTGATGTGTATAAATGCCTAATGTTATAATAGAGCTCGGTTTACCTCCAAATTTATCTCAAGTAATTCTTCCGATCTTTCTTTTGTGATCACTGTCCTGTTTGTGTAACGCACATCAGAAACATTAGGTCCAATCACATTTAATGATGGAAGGGAACGTACAAAAGCTGGTAATTGCTACAGAGTCAGAGTGCAAGTACAATAAATAGTAGCTTCCCTTTGAAGTGAATGTGGTCCCGTTAATGCAGATGGTAGCATTTCCCCTCCCCATTACTGCGTTTAGACTCATGAACTACATGCTTAATATGACAACTGTTATTTTTTTCCGTCATTGATCTATGATTTCAACAGAAACTGTGTCACTGTTGGGAAACTGGATATTATACGCACGAAGCCTACATTTTATTCTGAAAGTTTGTCACACTACAGACCCTCAAACAAACACTCACACTCCAACAGAGCCCATTTGACGGTAACTCACATGGATTAGGATCCATATGATGAAGATGTGATGTTGTTGATCAGGTTAATGGGGAAACAGCAGTACATTCAATAAACTGGCAAGAATCTTTGTTTCCTAAGGAGAAATAAAGGTGATTCTGCATAAACTAAAGTACAACTGTTGTCAGCTCACATTTACTCACCATTAGAACATGTTGAATTACTGGGATTGTCACAAAGACCCAATATATATATATATATATATTCGGCCAAAATATCCAGTATTTGCTTTGTATCTGTATGTTGTACTCACTGCACCTGGTGAAGCTAGAGAAAGGTAGAAGAAACATCATTATTTTTGTGAACGATAGGTGTATTTTGCTGTATAAATGCATTAATATCTACAGCAGTACTGTGTAGTGTGTGAAGTAAATGAACATTTCTAATAGAACACCTGTACTGATGTCTTGTAGACAGACTGTGCAGTTTCAACTAAACATCAGCTCTTCTTTGCTCCCACTGCCAGATTGAGATTGTCCACAAGAACCAAGCCCCCATGTTGATTGGACCTCCACAAGGCCGAAGTTTCTTCTCCTCCTTCATCAGGAGAACACGCACCGAGAGCAAAGACTGATCCGTCCTGGTTTAACCTTCAAGTCTTCACAAGCACACGCAGAGCAGTGGCCACGAGTGGGTCACTCGGCCCGTTAATGAAAGGTGTCTTTGATGCCTGTTTGATAGCCCAGCAAACGGTAGCAAACTGTAGGTTCAGTTTGTGCCACCTACACCGTGGAGACGTCTGTGAAGTCCTCATTCAATCCGGAGTGAGGTGTGTTTGGGGCTGATGCTTTGATCTGTCATGTGTAGTGTAGTTTGGCTCCAAAAATACTAAAGCTATTTCAGGAAGTCCACTTTTCTAATAGTCAGTTTTTATTTTTGCTGTGATCTGTGCCATGTGGAACAAGTCCACAGATGAATGTGTTATGTGGTATGATGTATTTATTTATTTATTCATATTTTGCTGCTATTAATGTTTTCTAAGGTTTTTTGTATTTCTTGTGCATTTGCATACCCCAGATGCATGATGGACAGTGAAAGAGGTTGCTGCTGTTGGAGTTGACATATCTGGCGCTTGGAGCTGAATGTGTTTAGTAAGAACTAAAGTCTCTTTGCTCAGCATTTCTTCTGCATTTCACTCACAGCTGACTTCAAGTGGTGAGAGGACACGATCATCCTTGTCAGGTTTTGATCTGCCGTGCTGCTGCTCCGTCAGTGGAAGGATTAGCAATGATTGTTGATTGTTCAAAAATAAAAACGTAATATGCATGACACTTAGTTTTACATTGCACGAGAGGTTTCCAGACAGTTTAACCTAATGTGTGCTCACTTTCTGTTGCATGACTGACCAAAATGACCATGACCCTTCGATCAATCGATTGATTGTCGTCTGCGTTTACAGTGCTACTCAACTTAACCGTGTCACATTTCACCTGTGAGATGGAAGATCCTCTTTAATGTTCTGAGCAGGTAAAATGAACAACGGTGAGAGGCTTCAGAAAACAGGCATGTGTTCAATCAGACAGTGTTGTGGATTTTTATAAGATCTCCTTTTAATGTCTATAACCTGAGTGTTTACAATCTGCTCATTAGCCAATCAAACTCTACATACACAATGACTGAGATATTATAGTACAAACCTTCAGGAATCAATAAGTAAAATCAATCTCATTCAATAATTAGTTGTGAGACCATTTTACAGCTGCTCATTCGTGCTGCATTTGTGATCATTTATGGGACAGTGTGAAAAAAGTCATTTAAAACAGTTGATTCAATGTAGTACATAAAACTTCATACCTAACTTCTAGGGGTTAATAGAAGCAGTTCAGTGCATCTCCTCATTTCAGCATAGGATCTTTATTCAGCCTCACAAAAAGAAAATAATGGCACCATATTGCGGGGGATTTCTTACAGACTTGCAGTGTGAAACAGCTGATAAATGTCTCGTCCTTGAAAGAATTGCGCTCCTGCATGTTTTCTGAGAATATGTTTAGGCTTGACTGTTTGAGTTTTTGGAGACGGGGTCTAATCAGTCTCCCATCTCTTCGCTTTGTAAGTTCCAGCTTTGTACAGTGAGGTTGTATTTTTGTACACAGTATTATTTATTTTTCTGCTTAATGCTTCATTGTAGAACTAACATCATGTTGTTGAGCCTAAAACTAACTCTGCCTGCCAGTGTTTACTGAAAAAGTGATAATGGAAGTAGTAAAAAGCTTTTATTGTTTGACACAGTGTCCTCGTGTTCTTTGTGTATTGACCTTTGTGCCGCTAACGCTGCAGCTGCTCTAGTCTGGTCTCACTGGAAGAATGTTGTCATCTCACAGGTGAGAGAGAACTCACTTAGGTGACTACCTAGTGTACGTTAGTAATCTTTCTTCACATTTGATCACTGGTTTGAACATTGGAACAAATCTATAATGAATACTGAAGGTGAATTTTACGGAACTGCGATATTTAAATGATCTACTACATCCAGAGATCAGACATATTTTTGTGCAGTGTTTCTCAGTGCGAGAGGTTGCATTTATGTCACATACATCCCTGTTACAGCTCCTTCAGATAATTCAATGTCAATTCAAATCATCTTTATATATCTTGATCCAAGATAACACTGAGATCTTTCACAGTAGTGCTTGAGGCTGATGCGATATCACCTAAGGTGATATAGCTTGTCTCTGAGGCGTTGGGGATCAAATAGAATAACTTCAGTCTTGTCTGAATGCAGGAGTAGAAAGTTACAGAACATCCAGGCCTCTATGACTAGTTTTACTAGTTGATTTGTTTCATCTGGTTTCATAGATAAATATAGCTGGGTGTCATCTGCAGAGTTTAGAGAGTGTTTTCTTGTAATACTGCCTAGCGTAGAGACAAAAGCAAAGAAAACTAATCCAAGCACAGAGCCCCGTGGGACCCCAATATTAAGTGTGTGTGGAGGACTTATCATTAACATGAACAAATTGATCTGTCTGACAGAAAAGATTCAAACCAGCTTAGTGCTGTTCTTTTAATCCCAATGACATGTTCCAGTCTGTGTAATAAAATGTTGTGATCAATATTATCATGCGCAGCACTAAGGTCTATCATGAATTCTTTGCAGCTTCATCCTGTGATGATACATACCTCTTATAATAGAGGTATGTAGGGAAAATCGCCAAGGCTGAGTGGCAGAACAGCTTAATTCATCCATTGTTGAGCTTCAAACTTCACCAGTCCAATTTCTGTTTTGCTTTTGCAAGAAAAATGCTTTAAAAACAAGGATGAGCTGGTTCATTTAGCAAAAGTATGTTACCAGTTTAGTACAAGTTGAGTGATAAGTAGATAAAACATTTCAGTGACCTACAGAAAGGCATCATTATGGTGGAGAACCTGCAGCATCTTCCAAAGTCTGTGACTGTAAACGAATCCTCTCCTGAAGTGGCACTTGGTTTACTGCGTGTCCCAGTGTCAGATGGGTGGATTCCTTCACTTGACCTGCGTTTCTCCATCCTCAGGGGGGGTTCAGCAGGAGTGACACAGTCCTTCACTTCACATCTACTTCACCGGCCTGGTAATAGACCCCTGCCTGGATTTAAGATGGCATCAGGGTGACCACTACTGGCTTTGGATTTGTCCATCTTTCAGTCAAGTGTTTAAAGTTCTATTTCAGAGTTATATCTGTCCTTAACTGCTAAGCTACTTATATTTTACCAAACATATGTTGGAAAATCATTTGAATGCCACTCTGTCATGTTTGAACTTTCTAGGAAGACTGAACGCAAAATCCAGTATAAACTAAGCTGTGGGCCCAGAATATGATGCCAAACAGAAGGAAAACCTTAAACATGAAATTAGATTTAATAGTGTTCGTTAGTGTTATTGATTTACCATTTTTATCCACAGTGATATCTATTATTGGTACTTTATTTGTCTAATGTTTTATTGCTTTTGTTTAAGGAATATGTCTCTTTATTTCAACATATTTTATATTGTCGTCGATATTGTGCACTACATGACACAAAGAGACAGAATTATAATATAATGCAAAGTAAAGCCGACACTAAGTAAAGTTCATTAGAATAACTCAATACTCAAGTAAAAGTACAATTAGAAGTGCTTTAAGTAC
>JAUMHF010000008.1:2317806-2351036 GCA_032359275.1 Microctenopoma steveboyesi
TAAAGCCGACACTAAGTAAAGTTCATTAGAATAACTCAATACTCAAGTAAAAGTACAATTAGAAGTGCTTTAAGTACTTTATTCAAGCACATGCTCCAAATATAGCAGAAAAAGTCTTCCAGTGAGAAAACATATTTACACTAGAGTGTAGGTCGGCCTAAGTGTCAGACTGGGTGCAGAAGGTCGCAGGTTCGAAACCCCATCTGACTCCTAATCCATCCCCTACCAGGTGTGTCCCTGAGCCAGACACCCAGTAAGTCACTTTGGATAAAAGCATCTGCCAAGTAAAGTAAAGTAAAGAGTGTGGATGAAAATCCATAATCAGTAATTGCACCATAATTTATTAGAAAATGTCATTTGATATTGAGAAGCTGTAAAAAACAAGCTGAAAGTGAAACTAACATAAAATGGGCAAGTACCTCAAACTTGTACTTAAGTAGTGAATGTACTTCTTTAGGTGTAATTACTCCTGGAGTTTGTGATGTCATAAACATCTCCCTGACTTTCCATGTTGCACACTGATGATGATTCCTTTTCCTTTGCTGCCATGTGTCAGTTTAGTTGGAGCTTTTTGGAAGCTGTCAGTTTTGCCCGGTGAGCTGTGTTTCCCTTCCAGGTCAGCGCCTTCTGCAGCCCTTCGCCATCCTCTACCATCTACCCCTCACAGGAGGGGCACGAGCTGGCTCCCTGCAGCTCCGCAACACGCGGTTACCATGGACACGAACTTGACCGGGAAGAGGAGTGTGTACATGTGTGTGTTGTACAGGTGCTGTTTGCACGTGCAACTTTTAAAAGCGTGATAAATGATTCAGAGTATTTCTGGCGCCCTTTTGTGCCATGAAAGTAGTCTTAAAGTAGAAATTCGGAAACACTGAGCGCGAGACATTATCCTGTTTCTCCTTATTTACCGCCTGCACCCGGGTGTGATTGACTGCCAGCAGTCTGAACCACTGAAAGACATTGACGACCAATAGGAAGCGGAGCGCGGCTTGTTTCCATGGGAGGCCCCCGAGAGACGATGCCAAGCCGCTCGAAAGCCACACAGTGAGCGGAGAGAAGCGCAGGCAGCAGCCGGGACTGTGCAGGCAGCTCTGCACAATGAACACGGCGCTAGCTCGCTAGGTAAGAGTTGCTCAGCTTTTCTTTGACTTATTTCGCTTTGTAAGTTTATTCTCTTGTGCAAAAAAAAGACTCAGAGAAAAAACATTTCCGGGCGAGCTGTAGTGCAGCTCTGCGCGCTCCACGATTACGCACGAAATGCGCAGGTTGTCCGTTTAACCGTCCTGTTTACTGAAGGAAACTCGCCGTGCCGCTTAGAGCATCCCCTCTGTTTCTCTGCTTTCTCTCCACAGCTGCTTTTTAACGGGGTCCGGACTGGTTGTTCAGCGGTGCAGGATGGATGGATTTCCCGACCAGCGCGTGCCTTATTCTAACTCCAAAGTGAGTGACTGCAAAAAGTTGCGCATTCGACGCAGTCCTCCCTGCCTTTCATCTCCCTCTGCACATATTAAAGAGGGATCTTTTTCCTCACTGATAATTTTTTTTCTGCTGTGAATCTCTGCTCTTCTCTCGCTCTAAGTCTTCTCTGTTTGCTCTGATCTCATGCTGCTGCCAACACTCACTCACTCACTCACTCACTCACTCTTCTCCCTCAGGGACCATTTAAGTTTCATCTAATCATCAAAGATAAACAGCTAAAGACTTTGCTCTGTGTTAAAGGTTGTGCACCATGTTACAGCTTGTTAATTATGTCTCATACGTTCCCTTTTGCACGGGTCAGGCTTTAGAAGTGTGTGAGTGGCTCACTGAGGGTCTTCCACTCCCCCTCTCTCAGCTGCACGTGTGCTGCAGCCAACAGCAGAACCACTGCTCCTGTGAGCAAAAGAAAACAATTGATTGTGTGTCTTCTCCTTTTTTGCTTTCATGCAGAAGCAGCGAGAGAAGACGACGAGCTGTGAGAGGCCAGTGAATAACAGAAAGAGAAAATTCATTAATTCTGACCTGGCGCTGGACACTGAAGGTAGGCAGAGGGCAGAGGGAGAAGCTAATTTCACGGCTCCTAAACATTTAGCAAAATTCAATTGGTTTGCGGCCACCTGTGCTGCTAACTACAGAATCTCAATTACAACACAGCAGCCTGTGATGCTTCTCACGAGCCTCTGTCAGTGGTCGGAGACACAAATTGACTTGTTATTAGCAGCACACGTGTCCACTGAGCTCCAACAGCTCTGAAGGCACATCAGCCTGCCATAATGAAGTCTGTTGTCTCTGATGCTTCTCCCGAGCTTTGGCTCTAGTTGTATCAACTGCCTTCAACTCTTGTTCTCTGCTTCCCCTCCAGAGCTCTTCCAGGACCTAAGTCAGTTGCAGGAGACGTGGCTGGCAGAAGGTGAGTGTTCTAAATCTCAAGCAAAAAAAAAAAGGAGGAGTGATGGGTAAAAATTGATAGGTTGTAAGAGGGGGGGAGAAATGCCTAGCGTCGCAGTCCAATTAAAAGCCAGTGTGGAAGAGGCACCTTGTGTGTCATGCATACATTAGAGACTGTGAGCAAAGGGTCTTGAGGGAGACCGAGGAGGCTCTACCCAGAGAGTGTCATCACAAATTACCAAGAGAAGGCTCTCCGACTCTCACTGTCTCTTCTGCTTTTGGCAGGAGCTAACGTGCTGCACGCCAGCCGCCACCTCCACCAGAGCTCTGCTGTAGCCTACCAGCGCGCGCTCTCTCTCTCTCTCTCTCTCTCTGTCATCTGCTCTCTCTCTCTCTGTGAGCGCTCCCTCTCAGCACACCTCTCTATCTCCTACAGCTGTACCATCACCTTGTCTTCTTCACTTTCATTTCTTGGTGGCAACATAAAAAAGAATGGATCTATAATTTTTTTTAAAAACACTCCTGGTCTCTCAAAGCAGCAACTGATTTTTTTTCTTATAGTTATCAGTTGCTCTGTCTTTTTTTTATTTTTCTCTAATGGCAAGACTTGCACACTGTGGTCTAACTGAGACGTGATGCTTCAGGATTTAAGTGCGAGTGTCCTCTTTCCGCCGTGTCTGCAGCACCGAACTTTTGGTTAGTGGTGAATATTGTTCATCTGTTTGGTTTTTTTGTGCATGTGTGCATGCTTCGCTTGGTTTCTTGTTTTCCACTTGTATTTGCATCTCACTAGGATGCAGCTTACTTTGAATGCTGCATGTAACCAGAACAAGAATGTTGGGTTTTCCAGGGAAAAGTAGAATAATTAATGTGAGTAGTTTTTGATTTTCTCTGTTAGTTTAAAAACAGACATACAGCAGAAACTAAAGTTGTACTTTGTGTGTGAAAGCAATCAAGGAAAAGGAGGATTTCAGCAATTTGTTTCTCATAAATCTGAAAAGTACAACAAAGTGCCAGTATCTTTTAGTATTAGGTGACCCTGGTGTGAAACTGTGATTTTTAACAGTTGTCACACTAGTCTGTATCTTTTTTTATTAGACAACAAACAATAAACACACACAATGAAAAAAAATGTTTATTAAATGTTGGTGATAATTTATAAAAAAATATTTTCAAGTTCAGGTAAACATTCTGTGCTTCGATGTGTAAAATAGAAATTGTAAATTAAGAGACAGACCTGTGTGAAAAAAAATGTATTCAAGTATTTTGCAGTTAAATTTTTTCCACTGTAATAAGAATTTTTTTTTGTCCTGTTACAGAAAAAAGAAATTCAGTCTGGCAGTCAGTGCTCGCGCTGTGAGGCCATATTTCTAGGTGTAAAGTAGAAGTCTCAGGTGCACGGTATAATTGAAACAGTTCTAATACTTTTTTCTTAAACAAATTGAGATTTAATAATAAAAAAGTGTGGAAATTTTTAGCTTACACCATTCACACAGGGGAAAAAGACTCTCCATCATTTACAGGCTCCATATATTCTTTAACACGTTGTAAAATGCTCACCAAATGAAAAGTGCGTTTCGGAACAGTTGAGCCGACTCTCAGCAGCTGTTAGATTATGAGGTGGTCCGGCGCACACCGCAGGGCGTGCAGAAGAATCAGACACGATTTAAATATTTCAGTATCCAAAGTGAGAAAAGAGACGGCGGCGGCCGATAAGAGGTATTACCGTTAAGGATTACAGTTCTGCCTGTCATGGATCAATGTGATGATGTACGCTTCAAGATTGTAGATTAATTGAATGACTTCCTGTCCATTAAGATGAAAAGGAATACCGTCCCATTTCTAAGATTTATTAGTTCAGGTAATTGGAACAAGAAGAGGAATTATGAGAGACTGACTGAATTTCCGACGTTTGTCAGCAGACGGGCGCATGTTTGACCCCCCCACCTCGAACCTCACTCCCTGCTCAGGGTCTCTGGACTCTTTTAAGCTCCGTCTTTGCCAGTGAAAACTCTGGTATTGATGCATTTCTCAGTGAAATTCTGGAGCTGATGACTTGAAAAGAGCTGGTGCAGGTTCCACAGTGTCAGGCCTTCTGTTTGCAGCCTTTTTCATCCTTCTTTTTTTTTTTTTTTGCTTTGTTTTGTGAATGGCGGCAGATTTCCAGCTCTGCCGTTCTCCCCAGGAGTTTGATGCACGGATCAGCTGGCTCATTCACAGACTGAGGCCAGTGACTCACCCATCTTGTACTTCCTTTTGGACTCAGAGACACTGATGCCATTTTGTTGCCGCCGTTTTTTTCTCTTCTCTCTTTGTCTCTTTCCAAGTCAGGTTGTCTGAAGTTTGAGAGTGTGTCTGTGTGAGCATGAAACGAGAGCCGATGCTGAGTCTTCCTCTCTTTTTTTTCTTGTGTTGGTTTGCTGTGGTTGTGACTACTTGAGAGAAAAATATGATTAGAGTCAGTGTAATTTATTATATTAGACTTCCCATTATATCTAGAACCGTTATGAAAAAGATTGTAATAACGAGCAGAAATTCCGAGCAGAAAGTGAGTCAATGCTTCTAAACTACAGCCGAGCTTGGATCTTTGTTCGCTGATCTCTTCATCTGCTTAACATTGTTAGAAAATATGGAGCAATTTTTCCTCTTGATCTGTTGATTGTTTACTCTCCTCAATTCGCACCTCTGGTAAGAGGGAAAAAAACATCCCTGATTATATCAAGAGTGACAAAAATGGAAAATCTGTATTTTTTATTTATTTTCGAAGATCTCGAGACATGCCGAGACACGTTACTGATGCTGTGATAATGAGGATCCATCTCATTGTGTGCGTATAAATAGACGTGATAATGACACATTTAAATCTCCTTTCGCCAGAGAGAGTTGAACTTAAGGGACATGGAAAAGTGTCTCAGCCTGCGTATGTATATGTGTGACATAAACAGGAGCACGCCTCATCTGAGCCGGAGCAGAGCAGGCTTCATTATTTTAGCATTAGTCTGAGTGCAGGGGCGTTTGAAGCACAGGTGGAGCGTTTGGAAGGTTTGGAACAGACCTGACTCGGTAGGTACAGGTGGATTCACCAGTAGGGAAGAAGCCAATTAGATACTGTTAACAATGGGTGTTTGGCTGCTGGCAAGGAAAGAGAGCCGGGGCTGCGGAGCAGTCAATGGACAAGGCGACCTCAGGAAGGGAAATTAGACGCTCACCCAAAGCAACATATTATCTAAAACAACTTTTTGAGTAAATCATAAAACAGAGTCATAGAACATTTTGCTGTATTTTCTAGTTCCTCTAAACATATTTTTTATTGGTTTATTTAACGGAATAAGTGATAGAATGGGAACGTGATCATATATATTTATACAGATTATTCATTAGATCATCAGCGTTTAAAGCATTATTTTTTTAAATGGGTGAAATTTTCTGAATAGAATTTAGTCATTTGTTTAAAAAATAAAAAAAAATACTAGAATCAATCTGAAATACTAAGAAATTTGATGTGATGATTGTGACTGAAGACACATCAGCACCTCATTGCACATTAGAAATACACCAAATATTGCCAAAAATAAAACAAGGAATCTTTCCCAGATTAGCTGTGGAACGTGTTTTTTTCACAGCTGTGTTCTTTAACAAACAGCAGAATCAAACATCGCTGGGATAGGCCAACATATTATCCCAGGAGAGGAGGGTACTGGGCTGCAGAGAGCTGTGATCAATGCTGCGTTGTCCATCAACATCACCAACAATCATTCCCTTTCTTCTTCTGCTCTGCTTGTGTCTTTAGCTCAAGTTCCCGACAATGACGAGCAGTTTGTTCCAGATTTCCAGACTGAAAACTGTGAGTAAGAAACCACGTTGCTTCTCCTCAGCCTCTGTGCGAGTGTGTGCATGTGCTCCTGTTCCTGTTTCCGTGTGTTTGGGTGTGTTTTTCACTTATCTCCACTGGTGTGTTTGTACGCAGGGAGAGTGTGTTTTTCTCTCAGTACCCTCACCTCTGCTCACAGAAGTGCTGTCTGGAGAGCTGCAGCAGTCGTGCGGGTCTACAGACAGGTGCATGGGTGGGTGGAAGTATCTGTCTCTGCTTTCAAACCTCTCACCGCCACTGAGATATTACTGCACTTTGACTTATTTGCATAAGGAGACATCTAAATATTGTGGCCGTTGTTTTTTAGGGGGGATATTTTTACCTTACGGTGGGCCAAGCTGCTGCTGCATTTTTCTAAATGAAGAAATGCTCCTCTGTGACCTTTCCTCGAAGTAGCTCGTGTGCAAACCATCCAGTGTGGTTAGATAATATTAGTTATTGCTGCATTTCTCCTTTTCAGCTTTTCAGCTGATTTGTGGCCTTCCTCTTGCGTTCTCTTTTTTTTCGTTCTATCTGAATACTGGACATGAGCTGATTTGATACTTGCGGTGAAGTGTCTGCGGCACTTAGTCGTACCTCACCTGTTTGTGCACAGTGACTGGTGACTTGGCACCGTCCACTTCTGGAGGAAGTAGTGCCAAGGTAGGGACAGAAATGGAGTGAGTGGTGCTCAGTGGGACCCAGAGCGAGCACATGTCTTTCACATGAGCCAAAGCACCCATGGAACTGTGAGAAAAAGACACGAAACTGCTTGACCACACCCTGTGTCTTCCCTATGTCCTCAACGCCCTTTAACCTGGAAGCAAAGTTGAACAAAACGCAGAAGTGATAATTCTTTGAGACGACGAGACAAGGTCGTCTGAGTGTCATAGCGGAACATGTTGGTGGAGAAGTAGGCACCAAGATCTGGCACCGAGCTAGATCACAGACCTTTTAACCCCATGTGAGCCAGATTGCCTAAGATCCTCAAGCAGGTTCCTGTTGATTGTCTAGATTAAAAACCAGAGGGGGGTCTAATGTTTCCTCTCTGTACATAATGCCAAGACCAGCGTCATCTTTTTAAACACTGACACACGTACTAAAAAAATAATCCTCATTCTGGTTTGTAACCTTCAAGTATTGTGCCCCACCCACTTTTTTCTATACATCAGACTTGATTTTGTATTGTTCAGAAGAAGGTACGGCCGTGCGCGGCAGCCGGATTCTGTGAACCCAGCCTACTGTAACATCAAAGATGGAGGAGTGTTGTGGCGAGCGGCAGAGAACCAGAGGTCACAGAGACTGTCCCGTTGTCCTTCAGAGGTAGCCAGGGTGGGTGGCCGGGGTGGCAGGAGACTGCTGACCATCTGAATTGTCCTGTTGGCAAAGCCACAGCAGTCTGGAGAGGCACTAACAGATGGCGGGGGGGTGAGGGCACCATGGTTGGGCGCTCGAGCAGGCATCCCAGCCGGCACCTCTCCCATATTAGTTTCACCGAGTCGAGAGATGGAGGGTGAACGGTGGGATAGGTAGACACAGAGGAAGATGAAGAAGAGGGAATGACACGGAGAGGAAATCTTTTTATGTTTCTACAGCGAGGAATTGGTACCGTGTTGTTACTGTGTTTTATTTAGATAACGTTCCAAACACTAAGAAGACCTACTGTCCAACATTGCATTTTATTTTCCGACAGCAGAAACCACCGCCGAACAAATGCATTTTTTAGCCGCTGTGTGTTTCTACTGTTTCCATTAAACATTTACTGAATAAATGCACCTGGAGTTTATTGACGGTTAGAGACGGTCCTGTGCATTTTAAAAGTAATTATTTAACATTTGCCTTTTTGTGGAGTAATTATATTTACCTAAAATGATTCTTAAGCATTTCACAGAGGTACAAGTTTGTTACCTGTGGCAGTCAATTATCCAACGTTTCATGTACACAGTAAAACTTAATTATGTCTGCAGCTAATTTAATGGGAACCAAACATTTATAATCAACTAATGTTAGGTATACATGCTGAAAATGTGTAGCATAGGAAGGAATTAGCCAAAGACTCATTTCTCATTGTTTGATAGCACAAAGAACAGCTTGTGTAGCTGTAACAGTAGGATTTTATTTTAGTGAAATGAATAATAAGCTTTTTTAAGAGGGTCCATACATTAAAACATTAAGAATAGGTTTTATTTTTGAATACAATAAGAAAAAGAAATAGAGAAATAACGTGTTTATCTGTAGTTACAGCCACACAAATTGATTTCATGCTGACTATTGTTCATCTACTTTAATGAAATTAACAGCTGCAGAACAGCCACATTTTTACATCATGTGTAAAGGGAATAAAAGATTCGAAGGCAGAAAGGGCGAGAAAGAAACAAATCAATGTGGGAAGTACTGTATATTGTATTTGAAAGGCAGAAATTCTTCCCTCTGCTAAGTGTTGTTTTATATTTTCACGGCCTCTCAGGAAACAATAGCAGTTTCCCTCAATGTCGATTTTGCACTCCCCATCCATGCAGCACGGAGGCAGCGTGTGCGCGGCCTCCAAGCAAAAGTGTCCTCGGGCTGAAGGAGGAGAAAGAACATTGTCTTTGTTTCTAACTCCCAACACAGATGCTTACCATTAGCATAACTTAGCAGGGAACGAAGGAGTAGAGGAGGTGTAAAATGAGGCCACACGTTACCAGCAGATCTGTGCCTCCATCATTTAACAGCGAAGGCGAGCACCTACAGTAGGTGAAAATGGAATAGAAGGTTTTTCGCTCTTGCCAAAAGACCTGTATTTTTTATGAATGGACTGAGGAAATATCTGCCAAACGCAGGCTCTCGTTCTGCCAAAACACACAATTTGTACCTGAGAGTACACAAGGTTTGGGGCCAAGACTTTGTTGATAATGCACTGAAAGGATTGGCAGGGAAATGGCTGCTAAGACGAAATCATTACAACTAAGTTCTGCTGGAAGGTGGTGTAAAAATAAATAAATGAAACTTGAACACCTAGTCTCTCCTCACTCGTATGTTTACTCCATTAAGACGAAGGGTGATATTAAGTCTGTACAGCAAAGACAGAAGAAAATAATAATACATTAGTGACGCAGGAAGAAAAAAAAACATTTGCATTCAAAATAGACCCAGTAATTGTTGTAACTGCTTGGTGTTTTAAACACCGCACCATCTTGGTTAATCAATATGTAGATAATGAGAGCAATCAAGCAGTGATGGGCATGACATTCTGGACTAAAAAGGAAGTCTCTGTTTTAGTCAGAGACAATGCCCCTGCTATTGATTTGTGTACCTTGGCACCCCACTGACAAAATCTATTGTGACATTTCCATATCTAATTTAAGGCCCTGTGCTGCAGCTCGCATGAAGCTGATGCTTTATACAGAAAATATAGTGAACAGAAACCCATGTTTACAACTAAAGACTAAACCTCATGTCGAGGGTAGCTGCAAACCAGACGTCACGTCAGAGAACATAGAAATAGAAAGTCATGCCTGTGTGTGGTAGTGGGTCATGGTAGTGTCCTTAACGAGACTCTTCCATACCAGCGTCGTCAAAGGTCTCCCCTCAGGAAGTGTCTCTTTGACCTGCGATCGATGACCCGGAAAGGTCAGGCCCCCGTCGAGGCCTGCGAACAACCCCTGAGCTTTCTCGTGCAGGGCCAGCGTGCCCCGTCCCCCGGGGGGCTCGGCTGTGCTTCAGATGGGGTGTTGGCAGATCGACCCGTGCTCCTACGGCAGCTGTCAGTGAGAAAACTCATTTTTATCATTGACTGTGGGTTAAAGAAAATAAACCCGAACCACAGGTTTGAGTTTTTTGGGGTCATCGGTGCTAAAACGTTCGGTTTGACCAGGAGTTGATGGATTTCCTTTCTCCATTCTTCATTGCTATGTATCTGCTGTAGCACGCGTCCCGCCCCGTGTTTGTTGGAGCACTGTGCGATGGTCTCCCTGCTGCTTTGTGTGCACTCGCGGTGAGACGGGCGATCGCCGAGGCAACCCAAGCTTCACTCTGACTGACTGGCTTTTCGTCACAGGCGCAGCCAATTGGATTAGCGTTGATCATGACTCAAGATGATGGGATGTTAATCAGAACTGATCAGGCACTTAACAGCCTCTCAGATGCACCAGGCTCTCTGTGCGGCAATAGGCAGAGAGCTGCGGCCCCCACTTTAGATCAATGAGCCCTGTTGTTGTCGTCTGGAACGTATTGACAGGCAGCTGAAAGCAGATAAAGCATTTAAAGGAGCTCGCCACACACCCCGTCTTATGGTGCCATATTTCACTAACAGAGTCCCCAGCGGTGAAAAGACGAAGGACAGGACAGGTACTTGGCCTGAGAGGACGGATGCTTTAGGTGAAGCGAGTCTTGTAACTTTGACCTCTCTTGATCACTGAGGTACCTACGCTGATTTCTGTGTCGCCGTGCAGCTGTTTGTGAATACAGGGAATGCTGCTGCGCGTAGTCAGAAAAGAAGAGTGGGGCTCAAACAAGCTGTGGTTTCCTTTTTTTACATACCCAGTGATTGCATAAAAGCTGTTCTGTAGGCTTATTCACTCTGAGGAAAAATATTCTGCTTTAAATGTAATCATCATAAACGAATGCTTTGCCGTGACCGAAGCGTCATTTGTCCCTTCAGTGCAAGAACTAATTGCACCTACTCTCTTAACCCACATTATTTGAATCTAACAAGTCATTTAAGCAGGAGTTCATGGTCGTTGCATATCTAAATGAGCTGTTCTCCCCTGTTCTCCCTCTCCTGGTGTAGTGGCATTCCACGGATTACAGCTGAAGATCAAGAGGGAGCTGCACAGCCCGTGTTCCGAGCTGAGCTCCAACTGTAGTCAGGAACGGCCCTTCAAACTCCAGTATGGAGAGAAGTGCCCGTACAACGTCAGGTGAGAACAACAGAACGCCAGCTGATCCTAAAACACTCACTAAGAGGAGTGAAACAGTGAGATCGGTGGATCTATGTCCGTCTTCCAGCAGCTCAGATAATTAATCACGGACTTTCTTTCCATCAGATTATCCACATCGTATAACAGGCGGTGGTGTGTCATACCCACACGTTAAGGACTGAGGATAAAACAGGACATTCTTATGCCAAACTCCATTTAATAAAATACTAATTGAATTCCATAAGATATGAATAAATGGAAGCTTATAGAAATGGATTCACTGCTGTGGCTGGTTTATTCTGACAGAAAAACACACAACAACAGAAACTATGTGGGTGAATCTGTGTTCCTGAGCTAGTAAAATATAAGACAAAGCTCTTTAAATCAAAAATGCAATATCCACATCACCAGAGAGAAGTTCCCAACCCTGCGGCACTGCACACGTCTTTGACCCTTTTTTTCCTTCTGTTGCTTTAGTGCCTATGAGCAGAAGCAGCCTGCAGGAATGAAGCCCTCCAGCCCAGTGACGCCCCCCTGTAGCACCCCAGTGTCCCCACTCCACCATGCCTCCCCCACCGCGGCCCCAACTCCCAAACCAGACAGGACCTACGTCCACATACCGCCCTCACAGACGCTCCCTGATAACGCCTACTCTATGGACCACAGGTACTGCAGCCTGCAGCCTTTTCCATTTCCATCACATTTACATGAGGCGGTTTCACTGAGAACACATTAAAATGAGGTCACAGCAGAGATTAAGTTACAGTAGAATGTCACTAGTTGAGTGGATCCTCAGCAGGAAGCTTTAATCAGCATGTTACAATCAAACTAACCCAACGCACGTCCACGTCTACTCCATCACTGCAGGTTGTACTGTATATAATGAACCTGCTCTCTGTCCTTTAGGGCCTGAAAACGGCCCAAGTTTTTTAGCATAAAGAATGTCCTGGGATTGAGGACACAGTGCTCATTTTGGTTTTTAGAATGGAAAATACAGTGACTGCGTTTTTCACTTTACCTCAGCTGAAAAGTGTGTTTTTGCTTAAACTACAGAAATGTAAAAGTGAGACTGTTTCTGCTCCGATCACTGCGATTAGCCAGTCGTCCTTTAGGTTTTATGTGAACACATTTACGCTTGTTTCTCCCCGTCTTCATTCATGCAGCGGATGTATTTACACTGTTTTACATCTATTTCAAATAATTCCTGTGTCTGACACTAACGCGCGCACTGATTTCGTCGTGCTCGTCAGATTTCGACGTCAGCTCTCCGAACCCTGCCACTCGTTCCCCTCCCCACCGACCATGGCTCGGGACGGCCGGCCCATTTACCACAGGCAGATGTCGGAGCCCAACATCCCCTTTCCTCCTCAAGGATTCAAGCAGGAGTTCCCCGACCCGCTGTTCGAACACCCAGCCATGATGGGGGCGCCGCTGCCCCACACCTTCCCCACCACTATGATGATAAAGCAGGAGCCGAGGGACTTCACCTACGACTCAGGTGAGAGGTTGGAGGAAATGGGGGTCTGTGAGTGTTTGTGCTTCACCTGATGGAGCTAAGAATCAAAAGCAGCCTGCTTCTCTGCCAGAGCGTTACCATTTCTGGAATGGGAGAACACATGTGTATGGGGGGGGGTTTATTGAGTTTGCCCATTATTAGGGCAGGGGATCTGGTTGGACTGGGTGTCTGTGCCGGCCACCATTTCCTGTGATGGTCTAATTGAAAGGACGGGGGGGCTACGCCTGGTCACAATCCAAAATCCGCCCTCCCACGCTTGTCCGCTCCTTTTAGCTTCAGAGAGTAAGGAGAGCTAATCATCAGCCTCTGCATCAGGACATGAATGAACGTACGCTGGACTGCTGAGTTCATTCACAAGTAGGGACAGAGAGGACCCAGGGGAGTCGGAGCTGGAGGAGCATCACTGTGGGCTTCTTTTCAGCCCGTCTCCCTCTTTGTTTCATTAGGCTCGCTTGTTTTCCTAACAGCAGCTTGGCAGTTTTTGTTATGGAAAAGCCAGGAAACTGTCATTTTTGGTGTTTTTCTCACTTTCCAGTAGCAGGTTTACTTTGCCATTGATGTGTTCAAAGCCTCGTGGCTTCTAAATACTAATTAACACCACTAGATAATTTCAGAAAATAGCGGCTTCGGTGCAAAAACATCCCATTTCTCAACAAACTCCGGAGCTCACTGAAACTACCAGGGTGTAGCCCGTTAGCAGCCGTGCGTTTCAAGAAGCGAAGCTATCAGCGCTGATGCCATTATTTCAGATTTCATTTCAATCATCCAGCAATAATGAGAGTCGTAGGTTATTCCAAAAACCAGTGTGTCCAGTGTAAACAAAGGAAGAGACGATGTAAGGACAAACATGCTCTCTACGGTACTGTGCAGCTGAGATGGAGCATCACAGTGGATTTATTAGCAGCCACAATGGGGCATGTTGACTGGAGCAGGCCTGTTGCAAAGGATGGGAGGGGAGCTAGTAATTTCATTAGCAGCAATTTCCTCTACAAGCCCATTACTTTGATGAAGTTCAGAGAAATGTTTATGGGCCTCAGTCTGTTTATTGAACATTCACTTTGTAACCTGCTCGGGCGTTTTTGATCAGAGGCCATCATGGTGAAACCTACAGTCAGTATAACGTCAGTGTGAGAGGATTTTAATCAGCTAATATCAAAATATTTGATGATATTTTTGACATGTTTGAAGTAAACACAGCATGTTTATCAGGACGCAGCTGTAAGACTTAAGTTTGACCGTCAAAAGAAATCTAACGTGCTGCAGCTCCCCAACATCTAGATCTTCAGGTTCAGCTTTGAATCTGAGAGAGTTTATAAAACCGTCACATTATGGGGTAAAAAAAACATACTTATCACGTCAGCTTGTGTTTTCACACGAGCGCTGTGTTTCATTCTGCAGTAAATCGTCCTCTGAGCGCGGCGTCTATTAGCGGTGTGATATAGTGAACTCGCCTGTGGCTGGGAGCCATCGTGATGCCAGCGCTGGAGGGCATATTCTTTAATCAGAGCCAGTGGTGCATTGAGTGAACAGGCTTTGACTGCTCTCAGATAACTGAGATCGTGTTCTTAATGCTGCCTTCGGGCCCTTTAACACCCCTTTCTCATTCTTGCCGGCTTTCAGCAGAAGTGCCTAGCTGCCACTCTGTCTACTTACGGCAGGACGGCTATCTGGCTCACACTAACAGGACTGAAGGTACAAACCACGACACCAGTGAATGTTGTGATGGTGCACTTTGGGTTCTGCTGCCCATTACATCAAAAGCTCCTTGTTTTGATTTTGTTTTCCAGGTTGTATGTTTGACAAAGTGGCGAGGCATTTTTATGATGATACCTGCGTGGTGCCTGAAAAGGTTGAAGGTGAGTCCTCCTCAGAGAGCGCTGAATACCTTTAAATACGCCGTGACAGGCTGTGCAGTAACATGCTGTTATGTGTCCTACAGGCGACATCAAACAAGAGTCAGGCTTGTACCGCGAGGGCCCGTCATACCAGCGCAGGGGCTCGCTGCAGCTCTGGCAGTTCCTCGTGGCCCTGCTGGACGACCCGTCCAACTCCCACTTCATCGCCTGGACCGGCCGCGGCATGGAGTTCAAACTCATCGAGCCAGAGGAGGTGAGGCACATCGTATTATTCCTGAGAACTTAGGGAAGGTCGTCGCAGCACATGCTGCTTTGTGCCTGATTTCACAGAAATGACGATTTCTAGTGAGTAAAATCTGACATTTACTGTTTTTTGCTGATCGAATGTGAAGCTCTTAATGTGCTCATTGGTCTTGTACTAGATCTCTGTTAACAAAACTTGATATTGGACTGTCGATCTGACTAATCAGGATATTTGAAGACATCAACATGGACCGAGGCAGAATCACAGAATGTCAGAGGTCAACAGAAGTGGCTCTGCTCTTGAAGTCGCCGGCCCAGGACTGGATGTGCCATAATAGTTTCTTTTTATTTAGCTTGCACTCAGCCACATCCAGCCAAATGACCCTCATGGTCAACTCCTGCTAAATATTCCACAGGACACTCCCCTAAATATAAAAATATAACCGATCTTTTGAAAAGAAAACAGAGGCTGGGTCTGTGTGTGCCCGCATCACACACAGCGGGGCTCACTCACTGTTTCTCACTGCTGGAGGACGGAGGAGAATGCAGGTTGCAAGCGGGGGGTGGGACTGTGTAAGATAGAGGAAATAGAAGGATGCCTGGCACAGTCCACGCAACTCCACGGTGTCT
The DNA here is from genome assembly GCA_032359275.1 of Microctenopoma steveboyesi. Lineage (NCBI taxonomy): Eukaryota > Metazoa > Chordata > Actinopteri > Anabantiformes > Anabantidae > Microctenopoma > Microctenopoma steveboyesi. Next base: position 2,333,170 of record JAUMHF010000008.1, read on the forward strand.
GAAGGCACAGGCCAGCTGCAGCTAACAGGGGGGCCCATTCATGCCACCAGGTGACCAAACGCATTCGCGTTGGGACGCCGCAGATAAACGCTAGGTAGAAGCGTTTGCCTTTTCACCAGGCAGGTGTAACATGTCAAAGGTTTTAGGATCCAAAAGGATGGAATTTTTAGTGATTTCAATTGAAAAGATTGTAGAAAAAGAGCGAGAAAGAACGAGAAAGAGAGGGAAAGTGTAAAAACTGCAATAGAGAAGCTGTAGCGAGCACGGTGGGGCTGTGGGTTTGGACTGCTGCGAGACCGGGTGGTGGGTGGTCTGGTAGACAGGTGCTGCAACATCTGCTGCCTCCTCCGCTGGGTGTGTGACAAGCTCCTAATGAACACATCCCTGGTCACGTCTGCTAAGGCTGGAGGCACCCTAATTACTGTTATTAGGAAAATATGGATTAATAAGTTTGTTTTAACATTTCAGCTGCCGCAACGCTCCTGTCAGGAAACCAGGTCGGCCGCGCGTGTGTGTGCGCGCTTTGGCATCCTGGTCATTGTTTGTGTTTACTGACTGTGCTGTTTGTGTGTGTCTGACAAAGGTGGCACGTCGGTGGGGGATACAGAAGAATCGACCGGCAATGAATTACGACAAGCTCAGCCGATCGCTGCGTTACTACTACGAGAAGGGAATCATGCAAAAGGTAAAAATATATATATATATATATATATATATATATATGTGTCATGTTTAACTTTGCTCAAATGGTGCTAATGCTCCTCCCACTGATAGCTTAAGAGGAGGAGCTCAAACACTTTTTACCTGCTGAGGAGAAATGGAGACTTGCGCATTCAGTCAATCAAATCAAAGTTTGAGATGAATGAACTCAAGTTTTAAATTACCTCTGCACTTTCTCCACCCGCCCCGCCCTCCTCCAGGTGGCCGGTGAGAGATACGTCTACAAGTTCGTGTGTGACCCTGAGGCCTTGTTCTCGATGGCGTTTCCCGACAATCAGCGGCCGGTGCTGAAGACGGACATGGAGCGGCAAATAAACGAGGAGGACACGGTGCCGCTGTCGCACTTTGATGAAAACATGGCCTACGTACAGGAGGGGCCCTACTGCCAGCCGCACCCCTACAGCGAGGGCTACGTTTATTAACGTCAGGCCCTCAAACAGGTCGTGAACATACACCTCCACTCCACCCTCTTTCCCCACCTCCTCCTCTGTCCGTGCACCTGAGACTGTCATGTCCTCTAATTCACAGTCGCTCCGGGACTAAGACTGAACACACACACACACACATGCAGCGGGGCCCCTCTCTGTCTGTGTCCCACATAAACACACTTGTCCTCATTATGCTCTTGTCTTTATGACATCCAAGCCACACAGCAGGATGGAGAGTGCACTTTATGGACAGGCATGGCTTGGTGTCAACCTGCCAGGGGTTAGCTATGTGGTTGGCTTTTTACACTCATTTATGTTTGTACATTAATGTGGGACTCATTTTGTTTAGTTTTTTTGTTGTTGTTTTTTATGATTTTGAGCACGTGGCATCCTGGTGCGACAAAACTCTGCTCACCCAAGGACAGAAAGTCTTGGCTAGGCACACGCAGCCGATGGAAGGATCACACTTGTTCAGCTGTCCTTTAGTTTGCCCTCACACAGCCACCATGTAGTTTCATGTTCATTTAGGTGAATAATGGCGACGTATTTTACTGATACTTTATGGTGAAGTGACATGAAAAAGTAATGTGATGATAAAAAAGACATTTAGCTGCCATCAGCGACGACGACCTCTCCACAGCACCTGTTCTCGTCACGTAGGCCTCTCTGCTGTGGCGACGTCCCCTCCGGCGCATCAGGAACACACCTCACACCACGCGGACGTGCTCTCATTGTACTGAGGAAACGCCTCGGCGAACTTCTGTTTTCTGCATTGTATGTGAACAGCCTGTGTTTAGGATAATCAATAAAGCTGCAGGCTGCTGGGAACATTCTGAAATACATCGGTCACTCATTTGGCTGTCAGGTGTTCAGTTCTGCCCAGAGTAACAGATGACAGTGTATGTACAGTTAAAGTGGATACAGCAATCAGCACACTGAGGATAATGTTTGCATCCCTGAAGTAAAAGAAAACATATTTCATTGGCTTAACCCAATAAAAAGCAAAAAAACTGAATATAAAATTAAACATTTTACCAGTTTTTTCCCTTCCTGTTCTGCTCCAGGTGTACATTTTGCTTAAAATGTAGCTTTTTCGTAAAAAAAAAAAAAAAAAAAGGTATAAGAAATATTTAAAATTTTATAATGTGATGAAAAGAAAATTCATGTCAACAAAAATAGTGTTTCATTGTATAATCAGGTAAATGCACCTTTTGTTGCTGCTTCAAACTGTTACGTGTATTTTCTAGTCTCCAGATAAAAAAAGAAAAGTGCAGCAGCTACCGCCTGCTGTTTTGAATTCCTTTTTTTTTTTGTTCAGTATGCGCATTAAAGAAAAGAATTTGGACTGAGTTTGGATCTGGAGAGCGGCGTGTCTCTGGGATGGGATTGGTATTATCAGAGGTTCTGTAATAAAATGGCTCTGGAAAAAAAAACATTCTGTGCTTATCATAAAAAAATGCAATTTAGTGGTGATTTCCACTGCATTTATCACTTTGCTCGTGACAGAAAAGATGAGTTATGGCTCATATATTTACATACTGGAAGTGGAAAAACAACTCCGAAGCAAATGTGTGTGTAAAGACTAATAGATTATGGACTCTTGTCAATTTCCAGGCAGGAGTGAAAGCTCCCAACCACAAAGCATTTAACCAAAGTGACACCTGAGGAAAAATCAATGGCTAATTTAAGACACCACTTTTTCATGTAGGTGAATCGTCTCTGTCCTTTGTTTTTGCTGCTCGTACGAGACTGGCAGTAATGAAAAAAACTAAACACGGTAACACTCCCTTAAAGTTATTATTTCCTTCTGTAAAGTGTCACTATTGCTAAAAATCAATGACTAATTTAAGGAAGCATTGTTTAATTGGTTCCACTGATGGGAAAAATGAAAACGGATGTGTAAGTAATGAAAAAACACCACTTGCCTTAATTTGTCAGAGAAGCTTACAAGCCAACCCTATTACAGCCCCTACTCTTAGATTTTTCTATTGATTGTCTGTAGTGCGGGGAATTGCCCTTAACTTTAAACACCTGATTGCTTCCCTGAGGATATTTAGCAACATCTACTCTGACATATACAGAACCAAAAGCAGGACTAAAGCTTTTAATATGATGAATGGCAATTCCAGTTCCTATTTTTCCCCTAAAACTACAATAATCCACAGTAAAATCCTGTGAAGAAGCACCGTGCTCACACTGCATCATGAAAACCTGCTCAGTGCACAGAAGATAGTAACAGCACAATTCAATCAGCTGCTATTTTTTTTCAGTTAACTTTTAAAATCACATTGCTCTTAATAAAATCTCTGAACTGCTCAGGTTTCTTTCTCCTCCTGGAAACCTGTGCTTTGGGAGAGGTATTGATGCTTTTAGGAATCCGAACAGAGCTTTACATTATTCCACGAGCCGATTCAAATATATTTCCACTCTTTCAGAGTAGCTTCCCTGGCAGCAGTAACACCTCTGTGAAATCAAATCCTTATTTCTGAAGTCCTGTTTGTGGCCCTGTTGACTTCCGAGGCTGCCTGTGGTTTGACTTTCGCTGTATAAATGAACTTCACGGTTACAGACTGGACACAAATGACTGTGGTTTATTCAAACTCACATCATTGAAATCCCATGCAAACACCTCGGTGCTTTAAATATGTGGCGAGCTTTTCATGTCAGCGGTGAGCTGCCAGCGGGGCAACAGCACTGCAGCCCTTTCCACCTGTGTGCAAGGAAGAGTCTTAAGGTCACTCGCAGGATTATTTGTCTTACACCTTTTTAAAGCTTTGTGTCACTGAGGCTGAAAATCACCATGCAAATCCTGTTATCTGGCCCCACTTCAGGGAACCAGGGCCCCAGCTCTCAAAATATTTACCATTTATGGACATATGCTTTACATCCTGTGCCACTGGCCAAATCCTCCCCTCCTCTGCTGCACTACCGGCTAATATTCTGTGTATCTGAACTGTGAGTTGTAGTCCTCCCCCACTGTAACAAACAGATGGCCGCTCGATCTTGAGTCATCACAAATCCATTACGAGAGTGACTTGTCCTCAGCCGGGCCGCCTCCATTCGTGCCCGATGGCTCTTGCCAGTGTTTGCTCAGGCTCTCAAGTCATCCTCGGGCTTCACGGCACACTGTGTTTGCTCAGGTTAAATGGCTTGTGTTGCCCGTGGAGTCAGCTGATTGGCTGTGACACTGCCGTGTTTGACGAGTGAAATGACACCGAGTGCCCCCCCGCAGCAGCAAATGTGTTTGGCTGTTTGAAACAAGTTGGCTTTTAATACAGTGTGTTTACACACCAAAAAGCCCTAAGTGTGTTTCTATCTGTGTTGCCAGGGTCTATCAGTGGCCAGACCAGTGGGCATAAATCATTCAGGGGTAATTCAGAGGAACAACAGAGGCTCTAAGAGGAAAAAGCAGGGAAATTATAAAGCCTGTATAATGGAGGCCCCTATTACAGCTGCTGGTCCAGTTTAAGATGGCCTTATAAATGGTTTTATTATCTAGGAGGATCTATTTTGGCCAGCCAACAAGCCTTCGTCTGTCCAAAATCACTCAGTGAGTGCCATTTTACTGTACTCCTCAACACAATTCCGAGCTGTAATCACAAACTTCCCAAAACATCCCATTTTCTACACGTTAGGATTCAGAAAGTCTTCTTGTTTTTTTTGTTTTTTTTCTCGTCAGTTACAAAGCACACTGCGGCGCGCTGCAGGACACACATACAGTACACAGGGGTCATAACTCGGGAGTGTGGATCAAAGGTCCCAGAGAAGCTGCTGACTGCTGAAATAAGCTTCCAATTTAGCAGGGTGGCTGTTTTCTGTTTGGTGTTTTCAGGGAGTTTGGGGCAAAGCCACTGGTTCCCCACTCATTACACTTTTCACTCTCTTGTTGATCATCTTCCTGCTCCGGAGCAAGTGAAATACAAAGGCTCCCCTCAAAAAGCCTGTGACAGTAATAAATAGTCTCCATGATCCAGGTTCAGAAAGCTGTGAAATTGGATATTGAGATGCTCTCCGGAGCTGCAGGTCGGGAGTAGTTTCAGACTAGACTGTGGGCATCGTTTAATCCGATCATTGAGAATGTCAGACGGGCTAATCGCCATGCGAGCCCGCTCTCTTTTGCCCAAGGGGCAGCAGCGGTTGGGAATTGATGCCATGCTCGTCTTGAATGAGGATTTATCAAGTCTTCAGTTTCACAGACAAAAAAAAAACACCTTTATATTTCGAGCTGTTCCAAACGTTGGTCCATTAGAAGAGAAACGAGAAGAGAAACGAACTGTTATTGTCCAGCGTGTGCAGTGCGACAGTCAAGAGTTTTAATCCTGATTCAGTCAAATCATGGCACGTTTGGACATTTACACAAACCTAAGTGAAAGGCTGCAGACCTGAACTCTCGTAACAAACTAACAGCCAGGAAACTTCTGCCAGCACAGCACACACTCACCTTAGACAACTGGATTTTGCCACGTGTGCGCGTACGATGATTTCAGGCTGAGGCGAAATGATTTCATTTAAGGGGAGTAGTCGCCTGTGCGTGAGTTGATAAAGACGCCAACGTGCGTGCAAACACTTTTGATCAGGGAGTGATGAAACCGGATGAAAGCTGTGCTGTAACATTGGTGTCCTAATAAACAGTGCCCAAAAAATGAGAACGCCGCGAGTGGCTACTTCACTTTAATGAAGAAGTGGATATTGGCCACTCACAGCGTTCAGTGTTGAAGACGCTCCTCTGACCACACGCGTGTACAAAAAAAAAAGCCGTTTTATTTTTCTGTATTTACATTTTCTAATGTGTAATATTAACCTTTTTTTATTTTTTTAACTTAACGATCGTAATGTCTTGCAGTTAGACAGTAACGTAACCTCCTGTCAGGAGCAGAAGAAATATTTAGTGAAATTCACATATATTTTTTATGAAGTAATTATTTCCTTCCAGATGTTTCATGTTTCCAAGGTGTGAAAAGTCTCCTTCCACAGTTTTGAGTTCATCGTGGGACATTAAAACGCTTTATTAACACCAGATTCATTAAATCTGTTCATGTTAGCAGCTCAGGTGCCACATTTATGGCGAGGCCTCTGTGCGTTTACGTCGAGAACTGATTAACGAGGAGCGTTTCTGATGAATAAATAAAATGCTGGATGTCAGGCTAAACAGCTCCAGTGCAGCCAGAGACACAGAAAGCAGATCTTTTATCAGAGCCTACATTCATTTAGCTGTTGGAGGATTTCCGTGTCAGAGCTTCTCCAGGACCTTTCTGAAAACTATTTTCATTTCAGTTTCCAGGTATTGAATAATGAATCACAGCCATAAGTGAGTTTGGTCTAATAATATCAGCACTGGCAACTGATATTAAACTCCAAAATTGGTGGAGCCGTCACCCCGCCGCTCCAGCTCCGGCCCTCGCACTCCTCTCTTCACTTCACCTTCCACAATGTCGTTTGATCTCTGCGACGCTGTCAAAGCCGCGGAGCAGCCTCACGACAGACCTTGTAGCCACAGCCACCCAGTGAAGTGGCCAACCATCTGTCACCGGTGCCCGGAGACCTTGGGCGGCAAAGGGCCCAACCCCACTCCACCCCTCCACCTCTCCACACTACCATCACCCCCTCCCATGGCCCATTAGCTCTCCCTAAGCCATGGTAGCTCTAAGAGGGCCCCTAACAGGCACAAAATGGACCGCTACTTATCCTCCTTAATTCCCAAATGAGTTCTCTTTAGGGTATACATAATTCATTTCTTTGAAGTCTCTTGCGGGCGCCGTTCATCCATTTAGCAAATGCTCACATCAAGTTTATCCTTTTTTTTCTTCTTTAACAGTTTCAGGTGTGTAAATGTGATGGCAGCTGCTGTAAACCTCCCGGAGAGATTAGTGGGAAGGAGAAAAAAAAAGTCTGGTTTTCAGAGTCATGCTATGTGATTGAAATAGCAAGCAGAGCCTGGAAAAGTATACTAATGTAGTCAGATGAAGACAGGGGTAAAATTAGACCACCTCACATTCATAATACCTAATGCCCTTTAAATAGGCTTAAGAGGAGGACTAGAAATAGGCTCTGATAATTAATTATTTTCAGTAGATTTCTTCCTGCTTTCTTTTCCACGGGCGTATTAATTCTTTCTCTGCAAGTAGGTGGCAGCTATGTCAAATATACTAAATAATGCACTTGTTATGATACACCTTAATTTCTTGGAGAGAGAGGATTCATGGGTTATGGATGCCACTGTTCATGTTTTAGTAATATTTTTGAAGTTAATGCGGGAAAAGGTGGAAAAAAAAGGAGCGAAAATGAAATGTGTGCTGAGAAAAAAGCCGCTTTATTTACCACTCAAAACAAAGCTAAATACTCTTACCCCGCTTGCCTTTGCATGAGCTAATTCACGGAACCTAAAAAGGTTGCTGTGTTTTGAGTTTAAATTAAGTTAAGCAAACAACTGCGAACATGCAGGACGATTTCATAGACACCAGAAATGCCAGAGAATTCAACTCTGTCATATTTAAAGCTCCATATCAAAACACGTCATAAATAGGAGCGACAAAGATATCTCTGGCTATCACAAAACCTGCAAAACACGTAGGACAAGCACCCCCTTCTTCTCGTAAGCCTCACGAGAAACAAAGGCGCAGTGTTAGAAACACTGAGCTTGCAGGGTCCCCTCCGCAAGCCACGCGACGAAGAGCTGAGCAAATATCACCCTCAAGAACCTGTGAGCACAGTCCCAAAGGCTGAGAGCTGACCATTACCCAACCACTGATGTGAGAGGAGATTCTGCTCTGGACCCCCACGGCCTTGTTTTGGCAACAGAGGGCAGGGGAACCAAGTGCTGAGCCAGGACAATATGTTTTTTCAAATGCCCCTCAGCCAATATTTATTTAGCTACAAGCTGGCACGTCTGAGGAGCTCGGCACAGCCAAGACAGACGCACAACCGTGATTTTCAAGATGTTACAAACATCAGGCTTCAATATGATTCTGCCCTTGATGATGTCCAATAAATTACAAATGAGCTTTGTGTGTGATAACTGCAGCAATGCCGTGTTTGATGATGCATTATGAGCTGGCAGGCGAGCCAAAAAAACAAATAGACAATTTAGTTATTTACCAGGAAAACAGATGGAATAAAATAGTTTCCTCAAATACGAAACTGGTTAGTTTCTCATTCTGGGGCAAATTGAAAGGCCAGGACAGGGCACAGAGACCGAGTGCAGTCAAAGCAGTAATTTTAGAAGCTAGCTGTAGATTCAAATAATGAAAAGTGAGGTGTTAGATAATAGCAGAACTCTGCAAACTGTGGAACTGTGCAGAATTGTAGAAGCGGAGAGTGGGGGAGAGAGGAAGCATGAGAAAGAGAGAGAGAGAGAGAGGGCTCTTTATTCCTTTCTAGCTTTTAAAACAGATGGTTCCTTATGTGCTGAGCGGAAGTGTCTGTTAACTCAGTTGGCTCACTATTGGTGGCTGCCGGCCAATGACAACAACGGGTTCGGGGAGTGTGAGCAACAGTGCAGTTTGCTTTCTTCAGATGCTCTGCGAACAGAAGGATGGCAGCCTGCAGATACTGTTGCACGGCCACCGAAGCCTGGCGGTGCCAGCGCCGGCACCCATCGCACCTAATGGCAGCACCCGCTCCGCCTCGCTGCTGCAAGTGTGGGTTAGAGAACGAGCAGAGGCCAAGAGCACGGGAAGGAGTTCTAATTGTAATGTTGTTATTTGAGGTTCATGGATCAGGATAATACTTGGATGGTTTGTTGTTTGTACAAAATGTTTGAGACTTTTTTCCACATTGTTCAAACTGTCAGAAACATCCGTGTGGCACTCGTTTCCATCACGACCTTCAGGGATGTTAGATATTGTTGCTACCCTTAGTGTTTATGAAGCATTGTCAGAGTGACATACATGGATTCCAAAGCAGGGTCCACAACACAATGATGGTCGTTTCGCTTTCCATAATCTTAAAACCAAAGTAACAGCAACAGAGGGCAAAGGGTCGTCAGCCACACTGGAGCACAAATCAGGTTTCACCTCTCACTGCCTACAGTCGCTACAGCAACAACAGGTGCTTTTATGAGGAGGTTTGAACATACAGGTTCAACAACATTCATTTTCTCTATAAACATAGATTAACATCAACAGAGAGACATGCTTGTCCGGCAGAGACACAGCTTTTGATTCCTGCTGCAGCTGAGGCCTCTTTTTTGTCTTTCTCTTTAAACATTTTTAAACACTAAATAATTATTGCCTTGCCTCATCTCGACAGTCAGAATAATTTAATTACTTATGCACTCTATATGTCTCACACCACGAGGTCCGGGAGGTGCAATCAGCCTATAGGAAATTTGTCTAATTAACCAGCTGATTAATCAGTATGCTAATGAAACCATATTGATACAGTTCCAGGTATCTGGTTTGGGGCATGAGATCAAATCAGTGCAGAGGGACAGTTGCTGTGCTAAGAAGATGCATTGAGTGTCTGGCAGTATATTCTTCCACGCTGAGGGAAAAAAACATGGAGAAACACTTCTCAGTCTATCCATATGGCTGCGTTTGTGGTGCATCTGGCTCAGCATGCCGTATACAGTTACCAACCTATATTTCCAGTTGTATTCACACCTCACAAAGCCGTGCACAAAGTGAAAATTAAAGGCAGAAGGCTTGTGTGACGGGATTAATTAGACGGAGGCCAAGTGAAGTCACACTCCTCGTGGCAAACACGCTCCAACCCTCAATTACTCACAGTGAACAAAGCAATTAAAAGGTCTGTCCTACGGAGTTACCTGGGACTAGATTGTGAGCTGTCTATAGTGAGACCCCCAGGGGCCAGAGGAGCTCTGCAAGCCAGGTCCACAGGTAGGTAATTACTATTGATCATCTGGCATTAGAGCATGTGAAACGACATTGTTATTTTTGCCAGCGCTCTATTTTTGGTGTTCACTTCAGTAGTGGGTAGTCCGACAGATAGATTCGCCCAGGATTTATGACCTTTTTAAAGTTAGTATAGTGTTGGTGAATGTAAAGAACATGCAGACTGTTCTGTTTTCACTGACTAATAACAGAGTAAACTGTTTTTTACTTGACTGAAGGTACGTTCCAGGTGGAGAATCGATCCTGCTTCGTCTGCATCCCAGACCCAGACCCAGCTCCAGCCCTCTGCCTTAACCACTGAGCTGCCAGGCCGCCAATTTTGAACTGACTTGGTTGGAGGTGGTTGACGTAGTTGGGGGGGGGGGGTTCACGGGGCAGGAATAACAAGCTAAAGACCAGAGTTCAAGACCTCCAGAGTTTGCTACAGGGTTGGGTTTAGATAAGAAAAATGCTGAGATTAGGATTAGAAAAAAGTGAAACGTGGAATTAAACAAACTGGATGTTACTTAAAACCCTATGGACCCTAACCCCCACTGTCAGCACATCCTCATTGCCTTCATAGAGTATGATCTGGCTGCATTTACACTGTTTGTTTAGCAAAAACATAATATTTAGTAGATTTGCTGTCTGCATGAACGGTTAAGTGTATTCAAACCTACAAAGCTGCTCGATGGTGTGAGACAGACGTGGACTCGCACTCCTTCTTGGATGTAGGATGTAACTCTTAGTGACGCTGGGCTGGATGCAGTACGTGTGGCAATGAACCTCCTGTGTGAGCTTCCTCTCTCAAAACACAAACCCCGTGCGCTCACACTAACTGCACGCAGGCTGCTCTCCTTCAATAGATTCATTGACTGTAGCTGCCCCCTCCTCCACAGACACAATGCTTTCCTAGTTAGCCTGCACCATTCTGTGCTTCAATAGTCTCATTTATACACACGTTGATGTACACTTTTATTTACACTCCCTCTGACCAGGGCAGTGACCTCGGGGCAGGGTACATCCAGTCACTGCGCTGATCCCGCCTACGCCTGTCAATGCCACAAAGCGGTCTGATTCAGCCCACTATCTTGTTCAGTCCCAGACGGAGTCACTGCTGAATCTCACTGATGATGTTTACTTTGTTTGACTCTTTGACAGAACCATTGTCTCATTCACACTCCCTCCTGAGTTATTTTCTTTTCTTCTTGTTTTTCCCCTCTCTCCTCTCTCTTCTCTCTCTCTCTCTGTCTTTCGTGTTGCCTCACTTTCCTCACTTCACTGCTACTCCTACAGCTATTCTTAGCCGGGAGCTGTGTGCAGTGACTGTCTCTACCTTACAAACAAAAAACCTTGAGGCAAGAGTGATTAGAATACAGGTTTATACCTCAAAGCTGTGATTTTTTTTTGGCAACTCTAGAAGTCCATCCAAAAAGTGCCTGTACTCCGGGTTCTTGGAGGCCTTTCAAAGTTTAATGTGCTGTAATCGAGAATCCAGCAGAGCATCCAAAACTCTTACAAGAAATGATCCTCTAGCATCAAACACACAGCTCAAAAGGATATTTTCTTCAGATGCTGCTTTTTTAGTTGATAACTTATAACTTAAGGTATCCTGTTTGAAATTTTCCTCAAAAGTGTTGTTTTGTTTGTTGTGAATTTAATTTTAAAAAGAAAGGTTTTATTAATTAAATAAAGAAAGAGACTAAATGGAACTTGTGAGATTTTGTCTGCGAGGCCGACAGCGAACTTTGAAACTCAACTTTTAAGCCGGCTCCAGGTTGTGGCTCTCGTGTATTACATACTTTTGAGTTGCAGTACAAACTCTCTGGATGTGATGTAAAGCTGAACACAGAGGCCACGTCCCACGGCTTCTTCCATAGAGATGCACCTAAACAACACCCACACTCTTTCATCCAAATCCACCACAGACTCATCTGGGTGGTCAGAATCAAAACCTGTGCTCATTTTTTCTAATAGGACAATTTTCCACAGGAAATTATGTTGTCTCAATGTTTACGAGTTGGAAATAGTATTTATGAATATTTTTGTAAAGTAAATAAAATCCCAGATACCCAGAAGAGTCCATGACTATTCAGGAAACATCTTCAGAATTTCACAAGTGTTGTAGAGTTAATACACAACAGGCACGAGCTGGGAGTTAAGATGGGGTGAAGCTGAATATATAGATAAAAAACCAAGAAAACTGAGGATGGAGATCACTTAAAATATGGACGTGGAACTGTTGCCGTGGTCACTTTTACTTTGAGTAAAATATGATATACTCATTTCCATGTCAGCTGACGTCGTTGATGCGATAAGACTGAAAGCTCCAGAACAGCTGCTAATTGCACGCTGGCGTTAGTCCGCTCTGTCAAATGCTGTTTCCGTGCTTAAGAATGAAACACGTTTCTTAAATTATCTTAAAGAAAAGACAAACGACTTCATGACTAATTGAAAATATTTGCTTCTTGAGAATACCAAAGCTAGAAAACATTTACCTCAGCTTCCTTCCTGTTCAACATCAACACATCAATCACGGATTAGAAATTAATTTCTTGAATATCAGATTGACTCAGAAACAGCTCTGCGTCTGTTCTGCTGCTGCTGCTGTGTGTGTGAGGACACGGCTAACCAAATCAAGTCCTCCCAGGAAAAAAAAACACAAAAAAACAGGCTCAACTTCAGCAATCCTTGGCTTAATTCTCATTGAAGCCCCAAATTGACATGTCTCCCTTATGATCTTGACATATTATTAAGATTTAATGGTGGAATTATGATCATTAAAACAACATGACTGATACAGGGGGCAGATGAGCTATTCATTTAACCTACTCTTCCTGTAATAATATTGAAACAGACAGTCTGCCAGTTATTAGATCATAATTAGCTGGTGCAATCTGTACAGAATCCGAGGAGATGACGCCAAGTTAGCGGCACGGCGCGGTGGAGCTCGCTCTCTTAGCCTGGGACAAAAATGCTGCATTTTGTTTTAAGGAAGCCTTTTTCAGTCACTTTGGTGAAACAGAGTCCATGTTTGAACAAGGAGGATTCTGATGAACCAGATGGCGGCTCATGAAAATAACTGGCACTCTTTTAATCATAGCTTTGCCACCCAAACCTCAGGCGTTGTTTTGACTGAGATTGCGCGCGTGTTCCAGGCTGCACTGAAAACCACAGAGAGCACAGGTCATCTGATGATCATCTTTCCCTCTTTCTCGTCACGTCGCTTTCATTTCCTCCCTCTCTCTGCTTCTCAAACATACAGTGAACACGTTAGGCTCTGTGCTTTTCATGCGTGGCTGACTAACAAATCCTGCCTCTCGATATCCATATAGTGTGTGTGTGTGTGTGTGTGTGTGTGTGTGTCTCAGTGTGCACACCTACATCAACTGTGCCAGTTTAGCAATGAAAAATCTGCACCCTCAGCTGTTTTTCTTTTGCATAGAAGAGAGGAAGAGCACGTCCCTATCCCCTAGCTAACCCCCCTCCCCCCTCCAGCATTTCTCCAGGTAGCGTTCTCCAAAGTTGTCCTATTAATAAGCAACATATTTGATTTTCAATGTGAAATGCATTGTCTCAGGAGATGTGAGGCGTACGGTCGGGGCAGAATTATTCAGGGGGAGTTGGAGAGTGTGGGAGAGGTGTCACGCCGCCCTGGGGCGCTCAACATGCTTTGGGTGGGTGAGAACGTGGAGCTGAGAACGTGGAACTCGCCATCTTAGGCGCCTGAGGTGAGCAGAGAGTCGAGAACACCAAACTGTGGAGATGAATTTCATTTTTCTCGTCATATCATGAATTGTTTACCACACATGACCCGACGAAGCTCAGATGGTTTAATGTTAAGAGTAACTAAAGCTGGGTGATAAGATAAGACAACAGAAAGCTGCAAACCAAATGATGAGAAATGTTTGATGGATCTGTTTCTTATCAACTGTGTTCAACGTGTAAACTCACTTTCATAACACACTGAGAAAAAACTTTAATAGATTTGACTGAGCTGTGGCTCCTGGTTTAATAATAGCAACATTTTAAGCGAACTACAATGGAAACAGAGAGCTACAATGACATTTGATCCAGTGTAACAGCAAGTATGAGACAGCAGAAACACAATAACCAGGAGGCTCATTTTAAAAATGTGGAATGATGAGTTTGCATGAGGTTAAAATCGCGTAACATTAACATGTGACAAAGCAGCTGAAGTCATAATATGTGAGTGGTTTTATAAAATCCTTTGTTTTTTTCTTATTCCCACAAAGAAGGTGTTGTGTTTCCTAATGAGCCTAATGAGGATTGTCTGGGACCTGCCTCAACACCTGTCACTTGTTGCCCATTACTGCTCCTCCAGTATAAAACTGTGGCTCTTTCACGACTTCTTTTTGGCACTAAGACTTGAGAGATGTGCAGTATTCACATGCTATTTCAGTATTTATGACTGGCACCTTTATTTCGGCTTGTTTGTTTTCTTGTCTTGTGGGTGTTATGTGTACAGTCGTATGTCGTATTCCAACCAGGCGACTGTGAAACTTTCCAGAAAATGCATACGGATGTACAGACGCCTGCTAGAGCACGTCTCCGAGTCACAAAGTTCAGACACTATTTGCAGACAAAACACAATAACATGTGATGGGAGCCTGCTGCTTGGCCCATTGCTGCCCTTGGTTAGGGAGTGGTGAGCAGCGGTGACTGTGTCCTGTGCTGATTACAGTACTGATGGGCCTCCGTTTGTCACTGCTCTTGCTAGCTCCAGTGTTGAGCAGCAGGGTTCCCTGATTACTTAATTGCTTGTAAGAGCTCATTAAAGCTTCCTATCCATCATAAGTCGTATGGCGAGTATCAATTTCAGAGTGAGAGATGGAGAGAGAAAGGGGGAGAGATGCTAAGATCTCTGATGAGCCATTAGTGACGTGAAACGCCTTTGAATTGTTAGTTTCATTTCTTTGGGAAATATGTGGAATTTATCACATGGATGGATGCTGCTATGTTACCAAGTGATAAACACATCCCTAATTTCTCTCTCCACACCTCCTAAAGTTGAGGAGAGAAAAAGAGCAGGAAGAAAAAGTCCTGCTTTCGCAGCTATGTGGCTCAAATGGAACAAAAATAATCTCTTTATTCGTTTTTCTTGTTGTCGTTGCATTATAAGATCCCTGAGCTACATTCCCCACACCTTTTAGCTCAATCATCATTTTAATGGTTTGCAATGATGCTGGTCTTGATGGGTTATGGACCTTTGCCATCGTTTTTTTTTTCTGTTGTGATCCCAAAGGGGAAGGGAAACATCCAGTAATTTGGATCCATGGCTTAGAAGAGCTTTACAAGATACTCACAATCTTTCCAGGTGCAAAATTAGAATTGGATGCTGTTCGTATTAATTGGTAATCATTTGCAAAGCGGGTGGAAAAAACGTCTTTTGCCAAGAGCAAGTCTTACAAGCCCCCAGCTGGGGTTGTCAGGGGCAGGCTTGTTGGCATTGTGGCAGCATATGTTTGGTGCCAAGAACACCATTGATTTGCATTTCTTTTATATGAATTTTACAAAGCAGAAATGCTCTTTTGTGTAGAAGTGATCCCAAAAGTGAGTGTTGCAATTAATCACAAGTGAAATTTATCGGCTGATGAAAAGCCATAATTCTACTTGCAATCTTTTTTTTTTTTCTCAGCTCTTTTTTTTTTTTTTTTTTTTAAGAAAAAGTGGCAGCATCTGCAGCGCACTCACACTCGCTTTTTGATGAATGTGCCTTTAAAGCTGTGCAGTTTGGCTCCATTTAAAGCTGGCTTGAAGGAAGAAAAACAGCAGTGCGATCTTTGAGATACTGCAAATGCAATAAGTCATGAAAATAGTTCTTCTGTCTCAAAAACAAGCACCGCATGATGTCGTCAAGTGACGCAAACTTAGAAAAAGTACTCGCCCTCCAAATGAGATTGTGACATGAGCAAATGGATGTTAAGTAAGATCTTAAACTTGTCTCGATGTTATGTGATGACGCTCGACCTGGAGCCACACAGTCCTTTCAAAGGTTGATTCAGATTCAATTCATATTTATTTGATGCACCTACCGCACATCATTGTGACCTATTGGGACATCTAATTGATCCAATTAGGCAATTAATTCTTTGGTAGGATTAGAGACAATCAGCCTCCTATGTGTAGACATGAGGTCGGCCCTGCCAAGAGATGGACAAGCTCCAGATTTTTTGCTTCATCTCCAAGATGGCTCCAGATGGGTGGGGGGCTTGAGACTCATCTGTGGCCAACTGGTCCATACCTCACACTGAGATTAGCCTACAGTATCATAGACCCGCAGTCCCTAAACGATGCTTTTCAGTCATCATTAAAGGCTGCATTTCCCTGCTGACCTCCATGATCTCTAAAGGTGAGGTCATCTTTTCTAAAATACCCTTCACATATCCTCAAGGTCTAAGAAATATTAAGTACCATTAACTGCATTCCGCATTAAGTCGACTAGAACCCTAACGAAGACTCTGTATGTCCTTACTGTAATCCATCTGATACACTGTGTGAAAAGCTTGTTTGGACAGGGTTTTTATTGACATGGTACACAATGAAATGGATTTCATCGCTCAGACAAATGATTCAAACTGCCTTTTGATGAAAAAGTATTTGGTGTTTGTGACACTTTTAAGAAAGAGTAAGCTGTTGATCCAACAAACTTTCCCAGCCTCCAAGGCTTCTTCATGGTCCTCCAAGATCTCCCCAGTGATCAATATTAAAGAGGGGAAGGACAGAGTTCCACCAAGGGCTCCTTGGAAAAAACTGCACCCCTCCTCCCCACTGGAGCGACTTTGTGAAAGCCTTGAGTTATATTCCTATAATTAGCTAAGTATCCACACCGGCTCTCTCGCACAAGTCCCTGTCGAGTGCATACGGTCATCCCTGTAGATGAAAGATGCAATCAGAAAAACACCAACACGGGAGGCGAAAAAAAAAATCAACGCATCAAAAAGCAAACTTTGAACAATGACCCTACTTCATCTGCAACTTTTTCCCCTTACACCTAGCATTTTTTCTTCTGTCACGAGTATAAGGGGCAAGAGCGATGCATCCCTTTTTTCCTCTTCCAAGGATAATGATTTACAAAATGCCTCTCATCAAAGAATTCATTAACAACGAACGTTAATTAAAAAATAAATGAGTAAACATCAATATCAAATCTCAGCACTGTGGAAGGGAATACATTATGCAGAGTAATGATGTTTGAAAGGGGCTTTAGCACCTCTGTGGGACTCTTTTAAACCCCTTACCTCTTAGGCAGTTGCTTATTTTGCAACCCTTTGTTGTTTAACAACAAAGAGAATGGGCTCTCATAATGTTATATTAATCAGTGGATTAATATTTCAATTTGATTTGCTTTATAGTTGAGGTGCTGTTGGCATTTCCATTTTCCCTCCATATGTGCAGCGATGTTAAGTGGTATCATTACCATTTTCTACCTGGGGGTTCAGGGAGATAACAGGCACCAGTGATAGCTCTATTCTGCAGAGAGAGAGGGAGGTTTTTGGGGGGCACTTATGCATTTTTAAAGGCCATGTTTGGTGTGCCTTCACATCCATTATTCTCTAATGTTGTATGCAAACAGCTGAGTCACAGCCTTTCTGTCCGCCACGGGACAACATGAAGAAATAACCAGAACCCTGAAATCCAAAATGAGAGCCGCCCGAACGGATTCACCTGATCTTTCTGCAGATGAAGTCAAACAACAGGTTCTAATTCAACAGGGATCCTGGATTAGTCGTGCTGCTGTTCAGTTGTCAGTCATCCACAGTGTGCGTATTTATTAAATGATAACAGTGATAACTAGACTTAGCAATTTCAGAAGAAATCGCGTGGGGGAGCATGATTGCCGCAAGACGCCTGTCGGCGTCTTTGC
>JAUMHF010000008.1:2351136-2392059 GCA_032359275.1 Microctenopoma steveboyesi
ATCAATAGTGTGGGAGCATTCCATGCTCCCCCACTAATAAAGAAAAAAGAGGAAATCAATAGTGTGGGAGCATTCCATGCTCCCCCACTAAATAGTCATGACTGTGATTTTTATCTAGTGATAAATAACCATAACCAACATGTCTGATTTCACTGTAGGTGCAGCGGTTTAACTATAGATTCTAGTTGCTAATTTATGCAAGCGAATCGTTCAGATTCTTCAAATTTGAGTTTGTTTATCCTGAAAATGGATCTATATGAATAACAAAGGACGGCTTGAGGGCAGGACTGTTTGATAAAGTTGCTCTGAGATCTGAACATATTAATTAGTTTATTCGATTCAACTTTATTTATGAAGCTCCAAATCACAACAGAAGTCCCTTCAAGTTGTATGATCTTGCATAACCAACAACATCACTGCTGAAGAAAAGGAGCAACACTGAAGCAATTCTGAATGTTAGCCTCATCATCAGGGGCTGTCCTCTGCTGCTAAACATAACCTGTATGATCAGTGTCAACTTTGCTTGTACTCTTCAGCCTCCAGTTAATCACATCCTATCAGCAGTTCATGTCTTAAGGAAAACAGACAAGCAATTAGGACATGGCTTATTTGTCATAAACACCATTCACTGCCATGCAAATGCATCATAATTGCCCAGCAGACCTTGAGTGACAAGTCATTAGATGATTGTTCTCAACGGTTGATTACGATGTGACAGGCGTGTCTCACTGGATACAAACCTCAAGTAAAGTGTTGACATCGTTTTTTAAGAGGCCTCTGCTCATCATATCCAAACCTTCAATAAACAGAAACATTGCTGCAGCTCAAATATTGACGTGTTTCAATACTCGTAGCAGTCTAAATTTAAACAAGTTTAGTTTGCTGTGACATGGACTCATTAAGGGTGATCAGACCATTGCTGTGCTGGCTAGAACCTTTACGCATGGTTAAAGTCAGCACCATCAGCTGCTGTTTGTGACCCTTATGCTTTTAGTTCTGTACATTTACTTTATTTCTGAAAGATCTGGACTAGACTTGCACATACGTAACAAGTCAGCATCAGGTTTAGAAGTGTAGCATTAACATGTTCTAATCTTACAGCAGCACCACTGGTACCCTTTGTAATATAGTCACAATGACTTCAGGCACAAACACAACAAGGTTGTGTTGTTCTGAGGAATGAAATACATTACACTGAATTTCTTCTTCTTTCTACAACACTGTCTCACATCCCTGTGTGACCCATTTCAACACTAAGTGCTATTAACACAAACAGAAACTGATGCCCTTGGGGTGAGGAGGAGCAGGTAGTATTGGCATTTTTGCACTTCAAATTAAGAGCATGTGGTTAGTTCTTTAGCTTGAATAAAGAATTTGAAGAGGTACTTGTACTTGTAGTGGTGTACTCTTTAAGGCAGATACGTGTGTTAGGAACGAATACCTTCATACTGTGTGACTTATCTTAGTGAACAGTTCTCCGCCCCGCCTGTTGCCCAGTTATCCATGTTCTACCCTCCGCTCATTACTGGAAGTCACAGACAAACTTCTGCTCTGTTCAGTGTTGGTGATCCAGCCTTAGAATAAGGCAGCTATCTTTACCTTTAATCACCCAGTGTACCTGTGCTTTTTCTGTGTGCTTAGTATCTATACCATTAACAAAGTGTGTGTGTGTGTGTGTGTGTGTGTGTGTGTGATATGTACCTGCATGCATGTGCATGACACCAAATGTCTGTTTTGTTGTTTTTTTCATTATCTCCTTTCTGTGTAATTAGTGTTTTTTTTAAGTATTCCTTAAGGTCACTATACATATCATCGTCCTAATCAATCAGTAATTCATGTTAAATGCCTCAGTGACCCCAAGTCTGCATCAGTAAGTGTGTTTGTGTGTGTGTGTATGAGCACGTGCACCACTGCCCTTCATAATCAGGGGTCTGAAAGAGCCCCCACTCTGCCCGTGAATTGCTCACAGCTGTGGGCCCCTTGTCGCGCTGGCAGCCTCGGCCCTGTCATCGTGCGTCCGCCTATCTGACCTGCTAATTTGGAGCATATGTAAGTGCTCTTGAAGTGGCGGGCCTTTTGACATGCCACAAACAGCAGCTGTGGCAGCTGCCCCGAAGGAAAGCTTTATTTAATTCAATTACATATCTTGGAGATATGTAAACGAGGAGCTGAGAGGCTGGGAGGGGTGGGAGAGAAGAGGAGGGGGAGGAGGGGTGGGGGTAGGTGTGCGACGTGGAGGAGAAAGAGGGGCGTTTAGTGGGATGGTCTGTTCACTCCTCTCCACCCCTCGCCACAATCCTCCTCAATCCCCTTTAGCTTTCAATTCTCTTGTCCCTAAACTGTGCCCCCCACCCCCCACCCCCGATCACCATCACCTCCTTTCCAACTTGAAGCCCAAATTGTCAAGGCCCAGGTGGCTCAATAGGCAAATGATTGGGTGAGTAACTGTTGCAAAACCCCTTACTCCCCCACTCCCCCCCCCCCCCCCCCCCCCCCCCCACTGTTCCCAGTCTCTCCAGCATTGGGGGAGGGATCTAAGGGGGAGGGGGGGTAATCAGGGTCAGGATCTTCTGCCACTCTGATCAGTGCATCTCAACCCCCGGGCAGCCCTGCAATTAATGCGCCGTTGAAAGGGAGTGAAAATATTCACCATCTGGCAATTAGGGCTCATAAGCTCCTCTTTCTGCCTCTCCTCTCTTTTCTCCTCTCTGGGCTTTAAATGCGATTGTGATCTGATTCTTGTTCCAGCTCCAGCGCCGCACACTGGCCCAAGGCCCATTTGCTGCGCCGAGGGCCTATATAGGAATGAACGAACGCAGGATCGCAATCCGGGGCAATTCAGAAACCGCTCTCAGTCCCAAAATGGAGATATAATAAGGACTCTTCTTGTTATCCCCCCTCCCTTCCCCCCACTCTGTGCAGGATTCATCCCATCTCTTGCTCTTCCAGCCCCAGCTGCTGCTGCTGGCCTGAAAAGGGGCTTGAAAGAAACTGGTGTCATCATGATCAAATTAACTCTTTCTCTCTGGATGGGTGCAAAGGTTGTCAATGGTTCTGTAGTCAGTAGTAGTTTTTTTTTTAACACATCAATGATGTTATGATTAGTCATTTTGCTGCTGACAATGGACGCCAAATGCGTGTGAATGCCCTTTCCCGTCAAAAAGGAGCGGAGGGCTGTTGAAAGACATTGATTTTGAGAGAAGTCAGACATCTTTCCAGTTTTTTTTTCTCCTCTGTACACACTCATTGTGAAATTCAAATCTCGGGATGACAAATAGAGTGATTACGTTTACCATTGATCTGGCGAGTTTTGAGTTGCAAATGTGCAACCTCGACATTTGGCTAGTGCGAATCAAGGTCTTGAGGACAATGGAGAAGCAAATTTGAGGAAGCAGTGGGTCGCAGACACCCCCCCCCACACACACACACACACACAGCAGAGAGAAACGTTGAAAAGGAGAGGCTACAGTATAGATGGTGTGTTTAGCACAACGGAAGCTAACGGTTATCAAGGTTTTTAAAACGCTCAATCAAAAGGAGAGAAGGAAAATGAACCCCTTTGTTCTGTATTCTCAACCTTTTCCCTTCACGCACGACACCTGTGAGGTCTGCGCTCATCGACTCGACTAGAGGAACCCTTGCCCTGCCTCCCCTCAATCCGCTGACCCCGATCTCTCATCTTTAATTGCTACCACCAACCCTCCAGCAAGCTGCCGCCATTGTGCTTTCCTGTAAAGCAATAATTACATATATTGAATTATTAACAGTCATTATCAAAGCTTGTGCTTAACTTGTTTTGTTGTAGTGTGAGGTTCCTGTGATCTCGGGCAGTCATTACTTATTAACAGGCTGGATGCTTTTCCCCCCATTGCCGCATGTCGACGCGTGACGTTAATGACACGCTCTTCCTGTTTGTCTCCGTTTTAGCCGCAACTGAGCGGCAGAAATAATATTAGGGTAAAAAAGCACAGCAAAAATGAGTATTAATGGGCCCAGATGAAAGTATTATCATAAAGGGAAATTAATTAAACCAGTATTTTGAATCAATTGTTTACTTAGCCGAGGAGTGTTTTTTAGTCTGGGCCCAGCTGAGATTAAATTGCTGCGTTTCTTCAGCGAGATCCTCGATTACAACACGAATCCAGGCAGACAACTGTCCAGTGCCTTGACCTCAGCTGAAATCCGCGGCAGAGTCGGGACAGAAGCTCACACTGCACATCGTAAGAGTAAGGTACAAGGAAAAGGTGTTGGCATGGATAAATAAAAGAGAGAATGATGTCCCAACACAGCAATATAAATAAACTAACGGACACAATGTTTAGATCAACTTCTACAGTACATTATTAGAACATGTTAAAGTCTGTATTTCATCATACTTTAATTTGCTTCAACACATCTGTCAGTGGTCAAACGTGCTAATACAAATAATAATGTTCCTTTGTGTCCTTGTTTTGTCATTATTTCACATCAGCTTCAAAAACGGACTTGTAAAGGTCGCAGAGTAAAAATACATTTTCATAACAGCTTATTTTAATTTAATTGTATGACCCATGTCAATTTAACAACATGTGAAATGGATGAAAACAAACTGGGTCGGCTAAATGTATTCTCTCAGCTGCAGGTTTGTGGACAGGTACTCCTGAAATACTTGGAATAACCTTCAAAAACAACCATCCGAGTCTAAATTCTGCTCCATCCAAATGGAATCAGAGTATGGAAATAGAAAGACAAACATTGAGGGCAGAAACCGTGACAGACAACTGTGACCCGTGTGCCACTTTCCAACCCCTCCCTGCGGTGATAACTCCTGGAAATAACCCAGGAGCCTGAAAAAAGCAGGTATCGCAGGTCAGGGCAACACATCAGGTGTGAGGTTCCGTCTGTGACTGGAGACGAGGAGCTTTCATAAGCACTTAAACAAATTGCAAACGGGCCGACCACACACAGAAGCAGGGGGGGGGACGCCACAGCACTTCAACACAGGGCTTTTTTGCACATGCAAATGTGGCGCTGGTGTGAGAAGCACGCCAGCCCGCAGCCAGAAAGATAGATTGGGGCAGAGACAGGTGGAGCCCTCACCTGCAGGACCTCCACCCACCACCAAACCTCAACACATCCTCTGCTTTTAGGCCTCTCTCTGCTCTTGTGTGTAAGGTTTAGTCTGATTATTGGATTGTGTGTATACACGTATTGTGTTATTGTATCTACTGTTACTGACCATGATCTGTATCTGTGTAATGCTGGTAGTAAGTTGTGTTCTGGGGTTTTTACAGCATATTAAAACACTTTTGTTCTGTTGTGTTACTTTACATTAGTTTGCTCAGCCACTCTCTCTCTCCTCTCCGAATGTTCTCTCTCTCTCTCTCCTTTTCTTTCCTCCGCCCTTTAGTGTCCAGCCTTTTCTCCCCACCTTTCTTCACCTCCGTTTTCCTCTACCCTCTGGACCTTTCCCTTCCCTGTCGTCAGCTGTGTTAAGTGATCTGCCATTTCAAGCACTCCCTCCTCTCTCCCTCTGTCTCTCTCTCTCGCTCTCTTTTCCCTGCGTTGAACAAATGGGTAATAAGCGCCACTTTGTACCTCACTCCTCTTTCAGATCCAGAGCGAAGAGTCTGATTAAATAATCATTGGAGGAGCGGTGTGCGTGCGGCTTTCCCCCTGCTCCTCACCTTGGGGACATATTGTCCCCTGTCACTGAAACCTCGGGGACAGAAGGCTCCGCCGTGGGGAGGCTCAGCGGGAGAGCAAGGAGCTGATGAAACGAAGATCGGGTAATGAAGGCATGGCCCATGGCTTCCGTGGCTCTGCCATATGTTTCACCAAATGCAAATTGCCCCCAATTCAAACAACTTTTTCATCTTGATATATGCAAATGTGTTTATAAATACTGGCTTATAAATATAGCATTACAGTTTTTAAGGAGGGAGCTTTGAATCATATTCTCCCTCGCTCTGCTGCTATGTGTGGCAGTGGCGCAGCGTGACAGGCTTTAACGAACAACACTCGGACCTGGCACAGCCTAATGGTGTCCTGGGGGACAGGAAGTAAGGTGGTCAAAGGGACGGGAGCACCAACTGGCCAGCAAACCAATGAGATCGTCCGTGACGAATGCCTCGACCAATTAAAAATGAGCCCAGTTCTCACACAAGCCAATGATGAACTAAGAGGCCACGTAAATAAATGAGCTCTGGAGTGAGGTGACCACACATGTGAACTTATGACAGTCTGAAATCTGAAGTCAATTAACTATATATTTAATATTTTGAGTTTTCAGATGAGTTTTTAAACTTTAATTTACAAAATAAAATATATATTCTGTGAATAAAAAACAAAATGATATGAATAAGTTTTGTTGAACACATCATGTGTTGCAACACCTAAACACTAAAAAAGGCACAACGTGTGTGTGTGTGTGTATGCGTGTGTGTGTGTGTGTGTGTGTGTGTGTGTGTGTGGGATGCTCAGAGCAATGAACCCAAAACATCAACATCAAAGAGGCAAAATGTTAAATAATGATAAAGGCTTGATTGCAGTCTAATTAACTTGATTGAGCTGAACAGCTTATACATTTCTTCTCTGGCCTGGAAAAAACTTTGTGACATATCTTCATCCTACAGCAGACACACACACACACACACACACACACACACACACACACACACACTTTACTGGTGGTTTTCAAAGCTGCGTGTCCTCTCCTAACGTTATGTCGGGTCACACACACGCTGCCATTCCGGCCTGTTTAGGACAGCTGATGGTGTTAGTCACTCCAGGTTGGGGGTGCAGTCAGGTGTCAGTCGCCGCGGAGATGATCAGATTGTCACAGTCCCGCTGGTTCCCTTGGAGACGGCACCTGAGTCGACGTCCCGTGCCAACATCTTCATCATCTCCCGCGGCAACAGCAGCTGGCAGCTTTGAACCGGACCGTGTGGTGGACTCGGGCCAAGTGGGTCAGACCTCAGTGAGAGTAAGGAGGCTGTGGGGCCCGTTGTGGTTCGTGTCAGGTGTGGTGCATTATGGGAGAGCTGACATATTCACATTGTGGTTTAAAACTTTGTTTATGTTCTGTTTGTTTATGGGCCAACGACTGTAAGATTAGTTTTTTTTTTCAGGTGTGTAGCAGCGAGTTTATGTTACATTTAGGACACAGGAGCTGTTGATCTGTGTCTGCTGGGTGCAGAGATGATTTAAATCTTTTCATTGGCTCACACATTAACATGCTATTTGGACCTTTACTTGTATTTTATGTTACTAAAGACATTAAACCATCTTTCATAGGCCCATCCAAATATTAATACTATCAACAGTTTTAGGTGCAAATAAGACGAACAAACATTTACAGATTGTTCTGTAAGCAGCTGCTGACATTGCTTTCACATCAACTCCGGGACCATCCAGCTGATCCAGGGCCTCTGAGTCCACTAGTGATCGGGTCTTGACAGATGAGTTGTGCTGGTCACTCTAACCCCCAGTTTTACAGTCATTAGCCCGAGTGCTCTGCTGCTAATTCGGAGGGAGCCACAAACTGGATGCTAATTAATCAGTGACAGAGACGAGCTGGCAGGTTAGAGCAGACAAAGCGGAGCTCAGACGCTGCTCCTGCCACTGCTCCTGCAGCATACAAAGGGTTACTGTGTACGCTGAGGAGCCAGTAACGAAAAGAAAACAGTAAAGGAGGTAGAAACAAGTTTGAAAACAGTATAAAGGCGGTAGTGAAATGACTGTGTGATCACAGGGACGTTATAGACAAGCAAGTTAAAAAAGAGTGTGATTGAAGACTTTTAATTGGCTTTGAGAAAGTAAAGCTGTGACTAGGTTGAGCAGCAAAGACTAATTGACATTTATCTGTTTTTTAAAAAGATATTTGATTTTGATTATTAATTGTAAAAAAACAGATGATGACGTAGTGCGCTCTCTTTTGAAAACATAACACTGTTGTGGATTGTTAAAAATGTCCAACGTCACTGGGTTCACTGTTGATCACCTCAAATATAAACTGATTAATGTATATTTAATCCAGCTCAAAGTCAGCCCAAAGTCCAAAGCTCACCCTTACCTTCCGCTGTTTTCAGGGATTCAGAGGAAAACATTTAGGTTAACACTGAGCCAAAATGATTTTCATCTAATATCTACTTCTGTTATATTATTTGATATAATATAGCGTTGATTATTGACAGTTTCACCTTCTCCTTAATTTCAAAACTGTTTTTTTATGTTAGGAACAAAGAGCAGAAGAGCTGTTCTATCATGAAGACTGAAGTAGAATAATATCTTCACAGTGGATGTTGGATAAAGACATAAAAACATTACAGAAGGAAAAGGTTGTGACACATGGTGAATCGTGTGAGTTCATCGGAGCTACAATGGCTCCCTCTTGAGGGTTTGTCATGAGCAAACAGGAGAAACCAGGTGAAGAAGGTCTTTATCGTTACAACAAACACAAATATCTGATACCGTGGTAACACTCTGCATCATCTCTGAGGACAAAACAAAAATCACTTTATATGATTATTTCTTAGCAGGATTTTAAGACTGCAGCTTCTAAAACATCACACTAAATCTATAAGCTATTATTTAGATGTTATGCTTTAAATGCTGTTTGTTTTATACTCTGTGCTGCTTCATCTTCACGCTTAAATTTATGATGGAATAAACACAGACCAATCATTCTCAGTTTAAGTATGTGAATTATCATATATTTCAACCTTAAGAGTCGAAGCATGTTCATCATTTTTCAAAGTATTATGAAGTGAACATAAAGAGAAACAATAATCTACTATAGAAAGCTGATGTATTTATAACCTGCAGTTCACTCTGAACACTTTAAAACATGTTAGTGCAACTATAACTGTGTGTGCGTGCGCCTCAGTGTCCCCAGTGCCTTCATCAACACCACAGCATCTGACTGGAACAAAGAAGCAGGAGCTGCAGCATTGTTGATCACTGAGATGGATGGATGTGTAGGTGAAGCAGGCTGTGCTGAGCGTGTGTGTGTGTGTGTGTGTGTGTGTGTGTGTGTTAAAACATTACAGGGAAAATTGAGTTGTATAGCAATACAAAATATTAATGACAAACTGTCTTTAAAAAGCCTGGAGCAAGATTAAAATGCAGTTTATACAGGGAGGAGCTGCTTTCAGTGCAACAGAATGAGCTGTAATCACCACGTGAGCAGGTAATGACACTCGTACACCAGAGGGCAGCAGATAACGGCATTTAAGTCAGTTTAAGTCAGTACTCATCCTCTAACATCTCCCGTTTAATGAAGGCACGGAAACATGCCTCATATATCACAAAACACTGCTGCTGCTTCAATCACCTCTAAGCAGCTGTTTATCCTTATATTACAGTTTCTATTGCTTTATTATTAATCTTTCTTACTCAATTATTTCAGACTTGTTATATACCAAAGAGAGAGTGACAATAACCGCTCTGACGGTTGTTGCTGAAAGTAAATTTCGTCTTCTATTTTTCACATTTATTATTTCCATCTTTGACATTTATCATGTGTTTCAGCATAATTTCTTAAACACAACATTTCTTAAAACATTTTTCCATCTGCTGTCAGACGATTGCATAGCCATAAAAATATTTTGACTAAGAGTCCCAAAATGCAGTGTAGACGCATTTCAATTGTTCTAATTGAAACTGATAGAAATAGAAAACTGTACAACTGATCATTTAGAGTGCCTGTAATACACAATCAGTTTAAATATATTCACAGATTCTTTATGTCACCGTACACTGACAAAAACACTGAGGAGCATAAGCAGGGATAATGAAAAGGAAACCTGCTTTAAATGAACACTGGAAGGTAAAGGTCAGGAGCCATGATGTGTTCTGCTATGTACAAAACTTGTTGCAAAAAATTAGAGGGAGCTGTTTTGTTCTATACTATTGACACCCTCCTCATCTTGCTCGGTGCTGTTAACCCCCTGTGGATTAGAAACATGAACCACTTCTCTCAATTTATCACGGCAAAGTATAGCTCCTTTAATTTCTCGCATTATAAGAATTCCCTGCAGACACTCATGTGTTAAACAACCAGGGAGCTGAATGTATGCATGGGCTGTAATTGGCAGATTATAAATTCCTACACACTGTGGCACTCCTGCCACATCTGATTCCCCAGTGTTTTCATTTCAAAGGCCTCTATTTGTAGCCTTTTGGTGAAAAACCACAGTTTAATGTGAGTCCTGCAGCCCCAGCCGGGTGAAATACACACACGTTATAATTGGGTCCTTTTACACAGCAATAAATTATGCATGAACTTAATGGTTGGGGTTTGTGGCCCCTGCTGATATGGAAACTGCAAGGGTTTGAACATCTCTGTGGGGAATCTGCTGAAAAAAACACAAACTTTGGATCTGCATCTGCATTCATTAATATAATACTGTATATCGTTACTTTATTGCTTCCTCATGGCCATTAGATGAAAACCAAGAAGTGTGACATTTCCCCATCCCAGTCCTATGTGTCATCTCTACACATTTACTGCACTTGGCAAATTAATTTACGCTGTTTCTGATCAGAGCCAGCAGCGTTCTTTGACATTCGAGAGGACTTTGATAGGATAGTGTGACTGCATCCAGCTAGTTGTCAGAAACAGAACTGCAGTCATGCAATACAACAACAGTTAACATTGAAGGAATGAAGATATGACAACACACCTCCTTCTTGACATGCAGACACAGGCACACTTGCAACACAAACACATTTTGCCACAGAGAGGGGGGGATCACCACCAGCTAAGTGCTGTTATTAAAAAAGGCTGTTGCTCTGCACTCATCACAGGTCACGTATGAGGGGGTTGTAGTCATATGGCTTTTAGGGTGCACCACCAGCTTACATTTAAAGCATGGGTTGTACCAGGAATGTCCTGGCACAGAAATCAGTGCTGCTCTGTCCTGAGCCGAGTCTTGACATGAGCACAGAAAGTAGGAAAGTGGCCTGTAAGCTATAACTAGAGCTCAGGTATAAATCAGTTTCTCTACCTGTTACAAAAAACATTTTATTATTACTGATCATTTAAAATGCAAAACAACAAAAGTTCAAATACAGCGCATGTCCAAAAAAATGTCACACACTCATTACTCTGGACATACAAATATACACACTGTACCTCATGGGGACAGTGTGTATATTGATGTATTTGGTCAAGCCTGAATTCTACAGATAGTTGCTTTAAAGCGTCTCTAGTGAATGTTTTACCTTGTCGGTTTGGTTGTGCAGCTCACGATTTTACTGTTTTGGTTCAGTCTCATTGTTCTCAGCATCTTGATGTAGTGTGCAGCAGCTGCAGTAGAGATGTGGCATTCAGGGAAGCCAGTACCGTTTCGCTATGCGGACTATGCAGATGCACAGGGCCTCGCGACCACTAGGGGGCCCACAGCCTACCATTTTCAAATATTTAAGAGAATTACATGTAATTCCAATATCTCTCAGATTATGTTTACTCTGTAATGTTCTGTGAACTGTTTTTGGTATTGCAGAAACAGCTGCTCCAGAGTATTAACTCTAGTTTGCTTTTAACCGGACACGTCATCATTATTTACCTTATTTAGCTGAATCAGTAAAGAATCACGCCAGCATGCGGATTTCAATTCCTTAAATTAATTCAAAACAGCCCACCCCCCCACGATAATCTTGCATATGGCCCACACAGAACCAGAAACGGCCCTGAGTAAAGCAACAGCCACTACTGTGCCAAACAACACACAATAAGAATATTGGATGTACATTCATCATGGTCAGAAACACAAACAAAGCAATTCCGTGTTCCCAGTTGCTGCTGCCCCTTAGTGGCAAATAAAAACAGTTACTGCAGCTTTAATAGCCTTCATTTCAATGATTTGTAGTGAAGGGCTGACAGCAATCGTCTTATCTAAACATTAGCTAGATATCAGCTGTGATGATATCAGAAAGTTAAACAATGAGAGGTCAAAACAAACTCTGTCTCATTAGCTTATTGGTTTGCTAGGTGGCTACACCTGATGTGTAAACCACACCAATGCCCTGGGAGAATGTGTGGGAGGCTGTGGAGCTTATCACTTTCAATAACTAACTTACTGGAATGTATTTAAAACTCATTTCTAGCCTGATCATTCCTGTTGGTTACTAGATTTTAATGTCTTGCTACGCCTTTGCTGTCAGACCTGACTGCCGACCGAAGTGTACCAGCCGCGGTGTGACCCCACCTACACTCCAAACCTCTCTTTTTCTCTCGGTGAATGTGAGGAATGAGCTTTCGACCGTTCGGGATTTACTGTTAAACCAATTACTCATGAGGCCACGGGAAGCCCTCACACTTGACCGATCACTGATAAACCATGTTTATCAGGCTGCTCTCAGCCAAAGAGCTTCTGAGTCACACAGACAGAACAAGAAAGTTACTTTATAGGAAAAATAGTGCACTTGTTGATTTACTGAAGACAAAATCTGCAGCTTAAATGGGTTTGTTTGGAGAGTGGTCAGATAAAGTCTGAAACAAATGAATGTGTGGGTCTTTTTGCAGATAAAATACACTACATGTTTAACATCAAGCTGTCGGCACAGTCAACACTGCCGCTGACAGACTACAACATGCTGTATCTTCAAGTGAAGAAACACAAATGCCTTGCTGATTCAAGATGATACAAAACAGCTCACTGTGGAATATTTCCTCATACATGGCTCAGGTTACAGTGACTCACATGACTTGGATTGACTGCACCCTCTCATACTGGCCACATTATCTGACTTCACCCAGTTCTTTGAAGGCTTAAAGTACAAAAAGAAGAGGTGAAATAGTACTATTAAAAAATAATAGGAGGAATTAAACTTAGGCTAAATAGCAGAGTTGCCAATTTTTACTCAATTACATGGACATTGTTAGGCCTGTTTTGTGGGGGACATGTGGAAACATAGTAATCATGTTATTTTTATATCTATACATTTCATACAAGGTATCTCTGAGCACAGTTGAAAGTCTAGTTATTATTAAAAGATGTACCGGCTGTTTAAGCTGCGATAGGCAGGGGCGGGCATTAGGACCCTGGAGAAAGCTACACGTCACTGCTTGTTAGTGAGTTTATCCACAGTTCAACAGAAAGAAACGTCAGAGAATTTCTTCATGGTCAGATTGTGAGTAGGTGTCAATAACTGTTCATTTCTTAACTTTATTTTTGTTTCTTCCTGCAGCTGGATGTGGGACAAAAAAAGTTTGGACAGCTCTGCCTTAAGTGAAAGAAAAGGGCCTGTAGTTGTTGGTAATTTTACACTAATTTAGACTAAATTGAAGCTGTTGTATTCTGTCAATTTGTATGTTGATTGCCATATAAGCCTGTTGTTATAATTGGTTCTTAAACTACGACCAGTGAATAAACTAATAATTACACTGAGCCATCATGTTCTTGTCTTTAACTGCATTGAGAAATATCACTGTTCGGCAGAAATAACTTTATTTCACACGAGACAAGAAGAAAGAAGAGTTAAAATAAATATCTTTGGATATTACGTACCACATTTAATAAGATTAAATAGCATAGATAGCATGCTCTAATTAGGTAGACCTCCTAATGAAGCCGAATGCAGGGAGTGTTCCAGGAAAGCCACTGAAACAACATTAGCCAGAAAACAATGAAATAATAAAAGGAATGAAACCAATTTAAATTTGGCAAAAATGCTGTACAAGCTAATTCCTACCTACAACCCTGGGGGCTAAGCCCCCCTTGCCTTTAGTGACGTCTCTAATAAATGATGACATATAGGAAAGTAATACATGGTAAATCATCTTCGTTTGATGTGTCTGTGTTGTTGTCACTGAGGTGTTGCCTGGTCGTGTGTAATGGAGCACAATGACTGTTTTGATTGAGTCAATAACAGTGTTTTAAAAGTATATATAGACGTGATGTTCTCGTTTCATTGCTGAAATTACAGTTTACCTTTTTACCAAGGCTAACAGTTGATCACAGGCGTACTTACAGTGTTTGCTCACTCCCATCCAATCATAGCAGGCTTGTTTACAGCAACCTCAGACGAACAACCATATATACCTTTAGCTCATGTGGGACCCCCATGGTTCAGCAGCTTGTTGACGTACATTTAGCAGCAGGTACTTGGAGTAATCGTTTCCTGTGGGACTGTATCAGTCTCTCTCATGGTTGAGGAGGAATTGGGCCTCGTTCTTCTTTACAACATTGCTTCAGGTCACTGAGGTTTTTGGGCATTCATTTATGCACAGCACTCTTAAGGTCCCACCACAGCATTTTAATTGGGTTGAGGTCTGGACTTTCACTAGGCCATCCAAGCCTAATTCTTCAATTCTTCAGCCATTCTGACGTAGTTTAGCGGTGTCCTTTGGATCATTTCCATGAAACAGTCTCATAAGGCCTCACATTTCTATCTGTCCATAGGACATTGTTCCAGAAGTGTTGAAGTGATTTGTTCAGATTCAGTTTTTTTGTATATATTTTGTAATTATGCTGTTATGGACTTTAACAATAAACCTTCTCAATGAGGCCTGTAGGGTGCGAGATGTAGCTCTTGGTTTCTCTCAGCATTGCACTTCACCCACCTGAACACTCCTGAACAGCAAACGGACCAAACCTGATTTAACTGATGTCTGCTTACCTGCTGACAATCAATTAACCAAGCGTTGATGATTAGTAGCACTGTGCTGTAACAATTCAGTTTTGTTCTGTTTGCCATTGATGTAATCTCTAAATGTGTGGTTGGTTTAGCTTCAAACACTTTCCCAGATATATATATGATAGAAAAAATTTAACAAAACTTACAGTCATTTATAGCTACATGCAAACTGGTTCAGAAACCTGGAGATTGATACAGGAGTCAAGGCCGTTATGCTTTTAGACAAGACCACCCTCTGTGAAAAAACACTGGCACCTGTTTAAAAAGTCTAAATTTAAATTCTCTTTTCTTAACCTCACTATGAATTTGAGCGGCCGTGTGAACTGTAGCTGCTGTCTGTCAGCAGCAATTGTGGAAGAAGCATAAGATCTTTTGGGGGTAGGTAGGGGGTGAAACTTGATGGTAGGAGCAACAAACCACACATTTCTCACCACTATTTAGTGTTGGTTTCATTTAATCTTCCTACAGACATGCTTCATACTGGAAAGCAATTGTGTGCACACAAAAATGTCCTAATGTTTTTTTAATTGAGACAAATAATGAGCCTGGTTTCAGACCTCTCAGTTGTTTCTCTGATCTGTCATCATCTGTTTGTTTCCAGTGATTCAAACAGAATACATGAATAGTGAAGTGAAAACAAATCTCACTGTGGGGTAAGGCTAAAAAAATAGGTCACAAAGAAAACACGTCTGTCTCAAATGGTCAAGATTAAATTTCATTTTAAAAGAAAAGATAACATTCAAAGGAATATTTTGCTCCGTGGTGTTTTCTTCCTGTTTCAGATTGTGCTGAACTTGCTCTGGACTGTGTTCAAACTAAACTGAGAGTGATTAACACAGATCAAAGCTCTAATGGTCTGAACATATGTGTGCTGACGTTTTACTGTCCCTCTCTGTTTACATCCATGGTCCTAAAATACCCTTCAGTTCACGTGACCCTCAAAACACTCATCATGCATAATGCATGTTCCTCTACCTGTGACAGACCACCGGGGAATCAGAGTACTAATGCCTGTCACTGCTGCTCGGCTTCACACACCATAATTTGGGGTTTTCAGTTACACTTATGTCCCTGCAGAATGAGCTCACTGCACCTGGAACTGCGTCAACAAACTGTGTTGGAGGAAGTATTTTATTATTAGGGCCGCTGACTTTTGTTGCACTGTTTGCTCAGTGACATCACGGCAGGTTATCAAGTGAGTAATAGGGGTTTGTTTGTGGAGAGGGGTGTGCCAAGAACGTCAGCAGAAAGAAAAAAGGTTGCCTCTTGTCCAGAGTAGTGCTGCAGGTTTTTGGCTGTCAGTGTCAGCCTGGCAGTGGATTCACCGCCCTGGTCTAGAAATATGTCAACGACTGATAGATTTAGTGCTAGAAAGGCACTGATAGTGACTTTTCCCTTCAGCACCACCTGTAAGATTTCCATTTACCCAGAAGCATTTTATACTTGCTACAGTGCCTTAAAATGACCTTTGTTATGGTTTGGGGCTGTGGGGCTAAACTGAACATATCTACACACATACCAACTTGATTCTCATACACAGACTTTTTATGTTCATTTAAATCACTTCTTAAATGTTTTGACAGCTTCTCAACCCAGCTTGTATTAATGCCCCACTTTGTCCTCTAAGGCTGCTATTAAAGTGATATTTTGTCATTTAGAGCAACGTATCTCAAAATGTTCCTGTCAGCCATGTTATTTGTATTTAGTGCAAAAAAAAATGTTTGAATTAGTGGAAGAGATGCTCAGATTTTTTTTATTCCAGTCAAGCTAATAATGCTACAGTGTAGAAATTCTCTCTGGTGAGCAACAGTAAAGGAATAATAAAGTATTCACATTAAAACGATCATAAGATTCCAAAGGTAAAATACATACATAACAATTTTTAACTACTGTCTGAATCTATGGTCGACCTTCTACATATCGGCATGCTAACATCGGGTTAGCATTTAACACTCAGGACTTTTAAATTTTTAAATGTATATTTCAAACCTGGACTATATAAAGAAAAATAAATGGGAAGTTGAGCGTAAAACTTCTATTTTCAGAAGAATGCATAATAGAGACATTTTTCATATTCCTCTTTGCTGACATATTCAGTTCTTTCTAAATCCCCATCAAATCGTCTGACTGGACAGGAAATGAATACAGTTGGACCCTCTACATCGTTCTTGAATAATTCAGGCTTTCATTTAGGGAGACCAGTTGCAATCAGTCAGTAGCAGGAGGAGGCAACCTCCCTATTATGAAATGCTAATTCTCTGGAACATGATTTGATTCAACTGGCCTGTGTGCTGTGAACAGCTGAGGCATGTTTGCCAACTAAAGAGCCCACTAAAGCAGGGTTGCCATAATTAAAATGTGGTTTCATCCCCTTCACAACCAGGAGCCCATTATATAACTGTAGGAGCCATTATGTTTCCTGGTCAGTGAGCATATGAACAAAAACGAGAAAGTGGATCTCCCTCCATTCCCGCCTCATTAGGATGCAAGTAGGGCTGAGGTCTCCGATGGATGTGAATGTCTTTGTTTGTGTCTGTGCTGAAGTAGGACCCAATTCGTCCCACTGTCTCAACAGGGACACAGGACTTTAATAGCTGGAGGTTGACCCAGTTGCCTCCTCTAGCCTACGCCTGTCAGTGAGAGTGAGAGAAAAAAGTGGGGGTAGAGTGGAGATATAAAAATGGGAGGAGCTGGGGTATTCCCCCCTCCTCTGTTGAGTGATGGGACAACTGAGGGCAACTGTGTGGCAGCATAACAAACCCACATGTTGTCACTGCTCTGGCTGCAGAAATAGAACAGCAGCATCCACTGAGGCCATGAGGCGAGACGCTCATGCAACTCTACTCATTTTAAAGGCAATAAAGACTCATCTCATGACACGTGAACATAAATAATACACATTTGACCTCCAGAAAAAGCATTTCAATCATTCCCAAAACTTCTCTGTGCTTTTCAGCTCATTGTTTTAGTTTTGTATTAATTCACATTTTTAGCTTTTTGAAACTTCAAAAACAATGTTTTCATTTCTCTGTAAGGAAGTATGTTTACTTCCTGGAGCCGTTTACCGTGTTTATTACCTATTTCCCGAGTTCCCATGCAGTTCATCTGATCATTTCTTGAGTTATCACTTCAGTCCACAAGTTGTCTTTGGGGGTGTTTCAACAAAACATGCTGTCAGCTTTCAAATGTAGATGTCAGTCCCTCACTCTGAATGAAAATAGCCTTATCAGCCCCAGCACCTACAGAAATGTCAGCACGCTACAGTACGGGACAAAACGAACTAAAGCAGAGGACATGTTTGTCAGCATTCCCAGATTGGGATTTAAAGCAATGGCACAGCCTGAAAATATAAAGCAAGACCTCAAAATGTCACAGCCTTGTCGAGCCACAACGTGTGGCGTGAAATTCTCCAGGCAGAATCACTGATGATTAAAAAGAAAAACGCTGAAATGCAAATGTTGACAATAGCTGATGAGGGATTGTTTGCTACAATGTTTTCCTTCCCAGAAGTGCTTCGGCCCACGTGTTTGTCCATCAGAGAGTGTGCAAAGCCTGCAGCAAGGACTTCCTGCAGAACCAGGATGCACCTGCCTTGGCTTAACAGGTCTTCACCGCACCAAGAATACGTCATGGCATTACCTGTGTGTGTGTGTGTGTGTGTGCTAAGAGCTGCTGAACTCTGACACTGACACACAGTCAGAAGTCGTACAGGTTTGATGCCGTGTTTAATTTTCTCTCCTTGTGTGGACGTTGACAGAGATGCAGAACCAAAAAGGATTTATTGTTTCACTCTGAGAAATATTCTCAGACAAAGAATGTCTTCATTCTTCTATGAATCACAACCAGACTTTTATAAATCATGGTAGCACAGTATAATATAATGAATTTCCCCCTTAGAATAACAGAACAGTGCAACAAAACATGTCTCACACTGTTGCTCCCACTTCTCACTTTAACTTCCTGTTATTTCCTTCATTCACTTTTCCTTCCATTCAACTTTTTCCACCATGGACATGCATGACACCCATTGAAAACCAAACAACACCTGGAGAAAAGAAAAACTTCCCCTGAACGCTCCAGTTTCTGCAACATGTTTTATAAGCAAATAAAAAGCTTTTAGGCCAGATTCCTGCCATATGATATTCTAAATAATGCACTTCTTGGCTTTGGGTCTATTCAGCATAGTAATTAGGGGGGCGCCACTGAAGCGTACTGCTCCTGATGCTGAACAAGGCGACGTCTGTCTGTCCTGGGGTTTCAGAGGCAGGTGAAGGTGGACACTGGCCACTTTTGAAGTCTCTGCTTTCAGTCATCGCTATGTCTCTGAGCTCAGGGGCCCCACTGCAGCATATCAAACGCTGCCCAGAGACAAAGCTACTTTGTGGATTTTTTTCATGCCCACATAGACAGATTGCTAATTAAGCTCCAGTGTCTATGCTCCGATCTGGCTTCGGGACTCTGGTCTCGGGTTTCAGCTCACGTCGCAAAAAAATAGATTTTATCTGTCTGCTCTCATTTCTGCAACTCAAGTACAGCTCAGAGGGATTTTCAAACCTCTCTTTCTGTGATTTATGGTTTTCTGAATATTTCCAGTCCAGTTCTAGAAATATATAGAAATATTCTCCAGAAATATTTATATCATATCCTGCAGCCAGAGGCCGTGATCCACCTGTGAAATGACCAGTCTGGTTACTGTATACGCAACAACAAGGCATTCTGGTTCATTCAGCGAATAACTGTGCTAGTGAGCAGAAAGTCGGTTTTAAAAGGATCTATAGATTTGTCAATGTAAATTTAGAATCATTAAAATACATATTAAAACATACATATTTAGTGCACACAACAAAATAAGGAAATGTTTGTGTAAATGCACGGCTTCCTGTGCAGAATATTCAGCTTGCTTTACAGTAACTGGAATGCGACTGCAGAACAATGCCCCGTTCCCATGGAGATAATCCAGGCCAACCTGTCGTGTGATGCGTACACATGTATTTTTTTGTAAAGTAAAGGTTTATGCAGGAAAATATGTCATCAGTGCATAACGTGTTGTTTTATTGTGTGCGCACACCTCAGCCCCTCGCGTAACAGCTGGTTAGGTGCAGCCAGCCCTCCGGCATGTTGGAGGTGTGACTGTCTGAAAGTTAGTGAAATGAAAGAAGTTATCCGAATACGGTAAAATACATACAAATAGAGTCAGTTCTTAAGTTTTGTTTTGCTGTGCACACCACATCCTCCCGCTATGAAGCGCGGAGACACCAAACATGTCGCAGGACTGGTACATCTCACAGTGGGGATTCTTGGTGAGAAACGGTTCCCACTGTTTCAATTCCTTGGAATTGTTTGCATTTTTGCTAAAGATTCCCTTTTGGATTCCAGTCGCCTGGAACGACGTCACCACGCACGATGCGTATTGTCACATTGCGTGAGTGCCTAGCAGCACAAATGCTCAAAGGTTTTTTTATACTTTACAAGAGAGGATGACGAAAGGTCAACTTGCAATTCTTGCAAAGTAGACATTTCATCAAAGGGAAGAAACACTTCGAATGCACAGAGAGACAATGACAAGAGAGGCAGAGAGAGTCTGGCTGGCTCAGACGGTGGCAGTTCTCACTGCAGTCTACCGGTATCTTCTCCTTTCACAAAGGCAGGCAAAAGTAAAATGACACAGGCCAGGATAGACGAATGTCACCAAGCACTCATGTTACTCCTAGATTTCTTTCTTGTTCAAAGATAAGATGTAAAACAAAGTTATGGGCTAATTGTGTTCTCCTTTTTAAAAAATAAGAATCGATAGAAGAATCGATAAAGAATCAAATTGTTCAACAGAATCTAAAATGGAATCTAAATCAAAATCCTATTAATTCTCATCCCCACTTAACAGTATCTGAGATCTCATTCCTTTAGTTCTATTCCTTACTGTAAACACACAGAAACATCTGCAGTATGAGGAAATAATTCCGATCTGAAACAAAAACCATCTTTGGTAACAAATCTTTAGTTCTCACCATGCAGCACCTGTTGCCCAGCCCTGTGGCTGAAACGTTAGGGAGATATTCATCTGCAAGCCACCACTACCATTTGAACTATTTGTCACCAGACAAATATTTTTGCCACAAAGCTTTTTGTCAGAGAGCTTCAAATGAACTGTTTCTGGCTCCCGGTGACAAAAGGTGACAGATCAGTGTGTGACAGAGCTAATTACATGTGAAGGATAGAAGAGTACTCCGCTTTAACTGGACTGTCAGTCATTTCTAAGAAGATCACAAACATTTAATAAGACTCTTCAGCTTTAAGCCACACCCTCACAGAGGGGTCCCTGTTCAGCGGAGACGCGGTCTGAAACAAAATAATCTGAGAACATGTTATATCTATGGAACTGCTGGAATATGGGGGAAAACATGTGTCTGACATGTGAGCATTATCTGTGCTTCAAAAACTCTGACATCCACGATTTAACTGACAGAACGAGGAGAACCAACAAAAGAGCACTGTGGGAGAGAGAGTGATAAGAGGCTTAGCTCTGGCTCAGTGACAGAGCACACTGCACAGTGAGTTTAATGCCTCATGAGACGCAGAAAGGAAAAATAAAAGGGAGGTGGCAGTGCAGGGGACTCCTACTGTACTTTAAGCCTGATAAGATTCAGATGCTGTGAAAAGGTTCTCGTCTGTACATGTACACTGTGGGTGTTTTCCACTGCAGGGGACGTATAATACATGTATCCATGAAAGCTGGATTATACAAAACCTCCAAACAAGCAGGGCACGTTCCCTGAAAGCAGGATCCGTCTCCATGTTGTAGCTCTGACAGTTGAACCCTGACATACTGTGTGTTTGCTTTAAAAAATAAGACATGCACAACTTCATTATTTTATTTCATCCTGTGTGCTAATAGCATTTTAATAAGGACAGATGAAAGGATTGTTTTTATGAAGGTTTATTGTTAAACCAGGTATTATAGAACATGCATGGTGCACCATGTTGATGAGATGAAATCCCCCGGGGTGTAGACGCTGGTGGAGGTGAAAAATCAGCCAGGAGAGAAGGACGAGCAGTGAACGGTTGGCTGGAGAAC
Organism: Microctenopoma steveboyesi; assembly: GCA_032359275.1. Taxonomy (NCBI): domain Eukaryota; kingdom Metazoa; phylum Chordata; class Actinopteri; order Anabantiformes; family Anabantidae; genus Microctenopoma; species Microctenopoma steveboyesi. Next base: position 2,372,831 of record JAUMHF010000008.1, read on the forward strand.
CCCTCAGGAAAGGTGAGATGGGGTGAAGCAGGGCTGCGCAAGCGTAGGTCTGAGAGGCAGAAACAGCGTGACATTTAATGATTGGACTCCATGAGGCGATTGGTTTGAGAAAGAGGGAAGAAAAGATATTGCATAAGGATGATGATGAATCCCAGCAAAAAGTTGGTACAAAGATCTTCCTCATTGAACTTGGCCAAAGCTTCATTTTAGCTCTTCACTGACTGACCTCTGACTGCAGACTAACAACTGCTCGATGTTCTGGAGCCGGTCGCACCAGCTTTTCATGATTCACCTCTGGAGATTCATGCATGACTGGAGTCTGGTTTCATTAAACTAATCTTACAAAAAGCTGAAAGGAGCCAACCGTCAAAGCAAACAATAGCTCCTTAATGTTTGGATCTGGCTAGTCATCATAGAAAACTATGAAATGAATAAACAGTTCTCATTTATGGATTTTACAAAGAGCTGGTGAAACCCTGTCCTGGTTTCAAAAAGGCACCATATGTGCTGAGGGAGCCTGACTTAATTTTGGTTAAAATTTATGGCTCTGAGGGCGAGCAGACATAACCCAGCCCATCCCTGCACTGACTCCCCTTCCCCTCCCCCATTGGTTTTACACCATGTAGGAGTTTCAGGCTGGTTCTCACAGAAAACCTGTAACCTGATTTCTCCAGTCCTTGCCCAGCATCAGATACAGCACCAGAGGAAACACTTGATAAGATTTCTGACGCACTCAGATGTTGGCTTTTAGGTTCTCTCCAAAGATAATGTTTTAATATAGGTCCCAGGTTCTGCAGCCTCTCCTCCTTCAGAGGTGAGGCGAGTATCCCCAGGCATCCCAGAGGCTGCGGTGCAGATAAGGAACACGCCCCCATCACAGACGACTGAAAACCCAGACTCCATAAAAAAAGCCAATCAATCTTTTCTTATCTGCTACTTGGGGCAGATGGTCCTCAGGAGCAGCACCCTTCAAAATATTCTCAGACCAGTGTAACCAGGCAGAAAACCTCTCTCCTGTGGTGAAGGCTCAGCTCTGATTGCCATGGAGATCGAGGCAGATTGAGAACCTCTGGCCAGAGAATCGGGAGTGTTAATCATTGAGGAACATCAACATAAAACTGCCGCCTCCTCCTCCTCCCTGCTAGAAAGGGCAGTGTTCATTATTCAGCTTCGCCTTTATTTGCAGTTAATGAACTCCGGGCAGAGACTCCTCATGTTGTGGCTGCATAAATACCAGTATCAGGGGGAGTAATGCTGGTTCTACCAAGGAGAGGTCAGCAGCAGTGTGCTTCATTACAGGGAGAGACATCAACAGCAGCTCTCACTTAGAGGTGGAATGGAATGGTGGCAGATTAGATTATGATCCAGTGTGATTCCAATAAGAACAGTTCGATTGTGAGATAACGAGAGGCGGGTCATTGGTGTCCTCAATAGAAGGAGACCAGAAGTCTCATCAACACACAGACTGAATGCCATTTATTCAAGAAGCTGATGGTGGGTCACTGAGAGAGAGTCTGTGTCGTAACATCACTACAAAATAAAAGGAGTTAAGATCAAATTCTTACTATTTTTATGTCACTCCTGGGTGACATGAGGTTCATTTAAGCATAATTCACATTTTTGTTTTATTCCATTTGCAGAAACAGAAAAATGGTGAAAATATGAAAAGGTCCAGTGTTTTCAGAAAGTTCAGAAATAACAACCCTGATTTTACAGCTTTCATGCAGTGACTGTAGATCAGGTTAGCGTTAGACAACTCACATTCACCTATAAAAATGTGTGTTTTACAGTCTTTTTGTTGGTTGTTTTTCACTTTATCTCTCATTGGTTGAAGTCGACCAGCTCAGACGTAATTGACCAACTTCCAAAGCAGCAGTTCTCTAAATGAAAAGACAGACTAGAAATGACGAAAACAAACTATTTTTTTACTTTATCACATTTTGTGATGGATTTACAGACAATCAGTCACTCAGCAGACTAATGTCATGCGCTTATCAAACCTTTTAATCCCTCGGAAAGGCTTCTTTTCTGAGTTTTTGGAAGTCATTCATCTAAGTGAATCATAGGCCATGTCCCAAAGAGGGCAGAGCGTCTAGACAGGACAAACCGTCCTGTGTCTTCCCTCAGAGAAACTTCCAGAAACATTTAATCTTAAAATGTTTGTGGTTCTCATCAAGAGATCAAAAGGTTCTAGCCAAATGTACTTCACTGGATTATTTTTATGTCCTTTTCATTCTGCTGTAGAACAAACGGCCAATGTTCAGATTAAGACTTTAACTATCTGTTTCCTTCTTTAGCTCCCACTTTGCTTTGTTTCCTGTCCTTTGTTTCTCGAATCATTCTTTCATTTCCCCTTTCTGCCTCCTCAGCTTTAATCTCTCAGCCATTATAAGTAATGTCCCGTTTTTTTACCCACACATCCGAGGATTCTTATGGTTTTTCTTGCATTTAAGCGTTTTTCTTGCACTTTATATATTGTATATAAGTCCCTTTGGTGAAGTTTAAGGCAGTGGATATATTTCCTGGCTCCACACAGCACAACATCTTGAATCCTTCATATTTAAGCTTTTTTAAAGTCCCTCATTTGTTGAATGGTGAATTTCTGAGTCCATTGCTCACCATGAGTTGCTCCATCAGTGTGCGAACATAAAGCTTTGTAGACCACAGCCCTAAACCCACTCTAATCCAACATGCCCAAACAAAACCAAAGACAGATTTCACAGGCTTGTGCCTCACAATACCCAGACTGGAGGGCAAGGGGGGTGGGGCTGGGGGTTCTTTGTGGATCCAGTTTACATCTGGACATGGGTGTGTTGTGGATGTCGAGTGGGTGTGACGGTGTAGCCCAGGGTTCAAGGTCAAACTGACAAAGAGAATAAAAAAGTCATTCATCCGCAGCACAGATTTCCCCCGCTCCCATTCCAGCAGTGACAGTCGCGCTCTCGTCCCGCACACAGACACAGAGGTGAAAGAGCAATCATCACCTCGACAAAGAGGCTTCACTTTCACACGGGCTAAACCAGGGAATCAGATGTCATCAGATGAACCATTCATGGAAATAGACTGCTGCAGAACCAGCTCAATATAAAGACGCATGAACCACTGCGTGTTTGAAAACCTTTTCCATAATGAATCTTCACGATCGTGTGTTTTCAGCCGCTGCCTGAAGGTGGTGGTTTGACCGTCATCACTGTGGTGCAGCTAGAACTTGTTTTTGCAGAGATCTTTTATGTAGATGAAACTCTACTCTTCGTCTCAGTCCTGCCTCCCAGTTAGAAACAGGACAGGATAGTAGTGTGAACTAGTCTAACGACACACGGGGGCATGTATAGGAGGAAGTCTCTGCACAGCCGGGCCTCTTCGGGACTTCTCTGCAGTGTAATAGTGATTATGCTTTTCTTCCTACTACGAATACCTCGTCTCAAAGTACGAGAACAAATAAATGTAAACATATCGATGTGAGAATTTTAATTACATTTCAAACATATGTATTGGGAGGAGTATTCCAGTCTGTTCTTCTTATAATTCTTTTACTTTGTTAGTCTCCACGAGTCTTAGGGATTAATGAAAACTGTTTCTTTTCTCTGCACCAAAGGAAACAGGAGTACACTTCTCCAGCTCCCTCCTCCTCTTCCTCCCCCCTCTCCCCTTGCAGGTGGCCCCGTTCACTACTTTGAGCAGGGCTGCAGGAGGAATTCACATGTAAATAGGTCACTCGCTCTCAATAGAGCGAGGGAAGAAAAATGAATCCCGTCATGATAACCTTGCATAATAAGCAGGCTGGCAGTGTGAATATATTGCAGGGTCCTTTTTTTACAGTACACAACAGGGCAAATCTCAAAGCTCAGCAGAAAAAGAGAACCCTCTGGTTTATGGGCATTTCTGTTTGACACAAATATTACTTTATCATGGCCACGCAGAACCTCATGATGTGCGTGCAGAACTCTGCTCATTCTTCTCACTGTGTTATTTAGAAGACGTGATTTCATAGGACTCTTTGCAGACATGTTTATGGCAGAGCTTTTGTACACACTGCATCCCAGAGTTCAAGGTTAAAAAAAGGTCTATGCACACACTGCATGCATGTATTCAGTGGGTTCCCTTTTCAGCTCATGCATATTTTGCATTTGCACTTATTTCCCAGGGAGGACTATTTAAATTTAATTTAAATTCAAGCCCCGCCATCCCGGAGCATCTTCTTTAGTTTTTCCCAGAGAAAAACCAATGAAAAGGCTAATTATTTTTTAAGCATTTAACAAATAGAGAATTAACCTCATTGTTTAAGTGTGCTGCTGCTGGTGTTAAAATCTGACTTCCCAGTGCAGCGCGGATACGTGTTAGTTTAAAAAGGTGCTGCAGCAGTAGGTTTTGTCTTCTGCTCCACAATTTGTCAAGCCCTGTCATCAGGCTTTCTCATCCTTGGAATAGATAAAAATTTGAGAGATTAAAACCATGAATTTTCTGCCAATGTCAGACTCTGTCAGGTTACACTCACCCACCAACATGCATGCAGCCTGCAGAACATTTGCTTCAGTCCAGCTTTTTATCATGTTACTCATGCTGAAAAACCTGCACATGGATGTGTGTGTGTGTGTGTGTGGGGGGGGGGTTGTCTATAGTGCAGCATGTGGGACAAGAGATTTCTTGTGTTCAGGGTTTATCAAGTCAAAGTCCTGTTCATTTTGATCACAGACTTTTTTAGATAGCAGACATAAAACAGTGTTATCACTTTACTGCAGCTTCCAAATAGCTGATGGACGTCATTGCATTTACAGCTAACTGTCATATCAGGCTACACAAAGTCCAAATAAGAAACGAAGTGCAGTGACTGTACATTACAGTATCTTTAAACTCCACGTTCCTTTTCCGTGTAAGGGTGTGACTACACGCAGGAACACCGGGATATCATTAAGAGAAAACTTTGACATGGGAATTTACAGTGTGGAGAAATGTGCCTGGAACCGCCAGCTCCTTCCAATTACCGCTCCATCGCGCGTTGTAGAAAATTCTCACTGCTTTGCACGTCGTCACCATGCACACACACACACACAGACACACCAAGCAGAACATTTTGTTCAGCACTCAGCTGAATGCTGCTCAACCTGAAAAATAACTGCCACTCTGTAACGCCCGAGGTGATCGAGCAGCTGACATGGCTCCGGTGCAGTAGAAAAGCAATAATGTCTGGGAATTCTCCTCTGGATGGGTTGCTCCGAACAGGACATGCTCATGAAATGTGCCTTTGCTTCGTGTTGGTTTGCCTCAAAACACTGTGTGAGGTTAAAGGGTTAATGGAAGGCCCCTGGACTCGAGACCTATTCACGCAGTCCACCTTTCACAAAGGTCTTTACATGGGCATGGATAGATAAAGAAAAGCCCTTCATGCAGGAAAGAAACACGTTAGAGTCTCTCCACATTTCTTTAGACACGTTGGACTGAGTCAGCGCGAGAGTGGGAACAAGCTTTTTGATTTACTGAGCCAATAACTAACAGTAATCCCCTGGCGAGGGCTTCAGCAGATCAAAGGAAATGACCCGAGGTACGTACAACAACACAGAGCGGGACAGGACGTTTGGATTGATTAACACTCTCTCCCACTCACACGCTCAGAGAAACGAAAGTAGAATCAGGAAAGGTGCGAATATGCCTTTGCCCTTTAGCTTCCTTTTGTTCGGGAAGTTAGGAAGAGGCACCTGGGTTTCCTACGACAAAAACATGATTCATCAACATTTACCAAGAACGTTCTGGGAGCTTAGAAATCGTGTGTGTGTGTGTGTGTGATTTTAACTTATAATGTTGTAAAATAGTTTAAATGGATCACTGAGGTAAATTATCTTCTGCTTTAGCCCCACAGTCTTACTAATGTGTGACATCTACTGCTCCGGCCACATCCTTCTATTTATAAATGTAAAAGACCCCCTGAGAGACTGCACCAAAACCCGAATCAGGGTCATAATTATCACTTTTAACTGGAACAGATATTTATAAAGTGAGCATGTTTGGCGATTCAGTCAGCGGCTATTTCAGAAACCCAGCTGCTGCTGCGCTGGCCCGTGGGTTTTACACTCATTAATTGTTTTAAAGGAATGGAGGAGCAAATGGCGTCAATACACTGAGCTACAAATCCACCCAGCTCAGCCCTTAAATACACAGTAATGCCCCTGTCTTCAGTGTCCTGCCCCAGCCTGTTCTAATGGATCCTTGTTCCAGACTGCCCTGACTACATTTTCGAGTCCTGAGGACAGCCTGTCTGCTGCGGCAGTCGGTGGAGGATTCAACGTTTCAGTGGTGTCTCCTAAATAACATTAATAGTGTTTAAGATATATAATATAATAACTGCCACCACATCATTAATGTTATTCATGATCAGCAACATATTCACAACAAAGCCCTAGTGTTGCCTAAACCTAACCACACACACACACACACACACACAAACACACAGCTGCCACGTAATCTATTTGATTACAAAATGTTTCCTCTGAATAGAATCCAGCCACCAATCCACAAAACAGCACTTTAAATGGACCCGCAGGTTTTTACACACTCGTAGTGCGAGCTGCTTAAAATGGAACCAAGCAGGATTTTGTTTAGGTGATAATTAGTAGGAGTCCAGAGCCTGTGTTTTGTTCCTTCAGAAACCTCCTGCATCATAGTTACAAGTGACAGAACCACTACAGCAACTCAGCAGCTTTTAAAATGCAGCTCCTGAATAACACAGCCTCCACAACACTGTCAGCTTTGCTCTACGTGTGCTTTATTTAGGCGAAAACATAATGCATAACCTGTCTAATGACAATGTGGCAAATGGCAGAATCTGTGTTTTACCCCCCCACACACAAACACAATTTGCTCTATTTAACATCTGTAAACTTGATTTTCTAAAGTGCTTTTTTAAAAAAAGAGAGAAAAAGGTATAAGACAGCAAGGGAATCAATAATAATGCATGATAATACTTTTTCTTTTACAAAGAAAGTCCAGTGTAAAAACAGCGCAGCTAATAATGACAGCAACATCCAAACTATCATGATCATTTCATTACTCTGGTGTGATAATGTTAAATCGCTGTCACCCTTCAACTACGCAAAGCCTTTCCTTAAACAATTTTTGGTAGAATGGGAACGGTCGCCAGCCATTTGTGAAACATACAGCATCCTTAAAACGACATCTGCCACGCTTCCAAACCCTTCCTCCTAAAACTCTGTGTAACTTATCCGCACACATCCGAAACCTTCTTGTCTTCGTACTGTATTCCTTTACGTGTCACTTCCTCATCAACAGCATCATCACAAGACCAGGACTGGGAAACCTAGAGTTCTGTTCTGGACTGATAAAACTCAGTGTTGAATCTGGACCTGCAGCAGGAGCTGTCCAGGTCCACTCAGGAGAAACTCCTTTAAGATTCCTTCACATAAAAACAGCAGACGAGTCTGTCCCGAGACACGTCTATCTCTTTCTCCTCTGTTGCCTGAGCAACTTTTTCCTTTTAAGGATCATATCATAGAGTCTATCCAGGCCCTCCCTGAGTCCCTCTCCTATGATGGCACAGGCCGACTGCAGATGCCAGGGAGTTGCAGGGCCCAGTTCTTTCAGCGCAAGCAATTTCTCAATGTCAGCCAGTCCCAAAGAGTGTCTCAAGTCCTGTTTGTTGGCCACCACCAGCAGGGGCACCCCCTGGTTTTCTGATGTCTTGGCGATTTTATGGAGCTCTGTTTTGGCCTCCTCCATGCGCTCCGAATCCACAGAGTCCACCACGAAGATGATGCCGTCCGTGCATCGCGTGTACGACTTCCACAGGGGGCGCAGCTTCTCCTGACCACCCACGTCCCAGAAGTGGAACGTCACAGTCCTGTGGTCTCCCAGGGACACTCTGACCTTCTCTGCATTGAAGCCTTTGGTGGGCACAGTGTTGACAAACTCATTGAACTGCAGTCTGTACAAAACTGTGGTCTTCCCCGCGGAGTCCAGCCCAAGGATGGCGATGTGGAAAGACTGGAAGAACGGGATGCTTGAGGTGAAGCCAGGTTGTTCCGACAATCCATTGCCCATGTTTCCTCATTGGGGGAAGGTTTGGCGTTTCAGAAAATCAGTCAGCAGGGGTAACCTGAAAGCACAGCGCACAGGTTGTTGTGGGTGAAAACAGGCTAAAAGAAGCAGTCGGACACGTGCAACGATGTCTACAACAACATCTACTTAGGTTTGCTGGATAAGGACAAAAAGGCTCTTTGATAAACCCACTGGTTTGTTCCAACAAAGTTAAAGTACAGGTATGGGGTGTTTCAGCTGGTGAAGGGGCCTGAAACAGGACGCATCAGATGTTTCTTATGGGCTTGTTCAGCAAAATGAAAACAACAGACCTAAACATCCTGCACAGAATCCCTCACTCACAGTGAGCTTTCCCTGAGAGAGACACGAAGACTGCTGCAGTCCAAAGTCCACGCCACCTTTAAAACCAGGACAGGACGTATGTGTCAGAGGTGTGTTCATTTATCACCCTGCTGTTATCCACCATAGCAGGGCAGGAATTTAAAGAGATGCATTATATTCTGCCTAACTGGTCCAAATGACTGCGATCGTAGCCCTCGCTGCACTAAGAGGCCACAGACACTTTATCTGGCTGCTAGTTTCCACCACGTCGTGAAATGTGTTACAACACAGTGACTCAATAACACGGTGACACCACACTACGTTTACAAATGTCTGATAACGAGTATTTATTCGACAGGTGCCTTTTTATTTCCAGTCCACACAGACCTGGATACCTACCGGTCGATCGTCGCACCTGAGCGGAGACACGGTCAACGCCAAATATCTGTCCACCTCACGGTTGATTTCCGCTTGTTATTCCGGTAACGACGACGGAAGAAAACCGTAAAAGTCTCGCCTCAAACGTTGGAGTCCTCCCTGCGTGTCCTCGGTGTCCTGTGTGTACCCGCCGCTAACGATCCTGCTGCTGTGTGTGAGCACCAGGCTGGGACAACGCCCACGCGGACACTGCGGGCGTCTGCGATTGGTGCGCGCACCCTGGTCTCTGCCAGCTAATTGGCCGATACGGCTGTCAATCAGGCGTCTGCCCGGGAACCAGGATCACCTGTTGCTGCAGTGTCTGTCGCAGGATTTCACTTCTTTTATCTTTATAGAACTTCTGAAGCGAAGTGGACAAAATATGAACCTTAACAAAAGAAAAATAAACCATGGACTTCTCATTCAGTTTGGTAGGATTTCAAACATAAATAATGTAATGCACGCAAATATTTCGTTAATATGACAATACATCCACATCCTGTTCATATTTAGTTTAGTTTACGGTTATAACAGGGAAAAACAAATTCTCGCTCGAATGAATTTGGAACCGGCTAACATTTGACATTTTGTCATTGACATTTCTGTAAAAATGCTAAAATTATTCACATTTTAGGTTTAAACTATGATCAGATAAAAGTACGCAGCTTAGGAAAATGTCTAACACTATAGATTATACCACTGTATTACACATGAATCGGCTCGTTCATGTAAAGATTAAATAAATAATTGTTGAAACGCAAACGGATGTCCTGCAAACCAGTGACCAATCATTGTCAAATGAATGTGATTGAGTAAAATTGACATTTCCCTCTTGAATGTAGTGAAATGAAAATAAAATAAACGCTTAAAACACATTAATAAAACATTTAATCACCGGTGTGAGGGTTTATTATCGCATATCTGCAGTTGGTACCAGCTCAATGTCGTGAAAAGTCACATTTAAATTGAACTTACCGTTCAGCTTCAGTGTGTTTTAGCTTTCCTGTGGGTTTGTATGTGGACAGAGATAGAGAGAGAGAGTGTGTGTGTGTGTGTGTGTGTGTGTGTGTGTGTGTGTGTGCAAAAAAACAGCGCCGCCCCGTTCGTGTGCGTGTTTTTGTTTGAACTGATTGGTCAAAGAGCAGGAAGAGCACCATCCTCTGTGCAGCCCACTGTGCACGGAGAATAACAAACAGCCTCTGGCTCCCAGCCATGTCTCTGCCTTACATAACCAAAGTCTTTCTGCTCACGGTAGTTTGTTTGCTTCGTCGCTTTCAACTCAGAGATGAGGAACAGAACAGAACGACAGTCACGCACAAGACAAAAGACACCTTGCACAACACATCACTTAGTGGCAATTGATTGAGTCCAACACATGATGTATGTTTTATTTATCTTACCACAGCATGCACAGATATACAGACAAAAACTACCAAAACTACCAACTATAATGCAATAAAATACAGTTTCAGTTCCACCCACCCATCCATTCACTCATTCATTCTGTAAATCCACGAACTACAAACATATATGTCTTATTTAACAGGTACTGGGCTCACAATTGGTCAATTAAAGTCATGCTGGCTTCAGAAAATGACTGAAAAACAACTGATTTAAATGAAGAGTAATAAAACCCCATCAAGGCCTCCTACCTAAACCAGCATCGCCGTTTCCTGCCTTCTCCTACCGACACACAGGACTGCTTCATGAATTACCCACATCATTTATTGTTTATATTGCCTTTTATGTTTCCCCTGCACGAGTTTGCACAGGCATACCGTAAAGATAAATGACGCCAATAAACACAACCTTTATCATCCGTGCTGTAATCCACTATTTTATGAGACGGAGGATGGAGCACAGCGTTATGTATTGGAAAGAATAACAAGAGCTTTAAATAAGTGAAACACATGGCAGCATATGCATTATGTGGTTTAATGCAGCGCCTGAAATGCCTTTCATTTCAAATTTAGTGCGTGAGTTATGCGCATGACTTATGCATGCACTCATTGAACACATATGTGCAGCCATTTCAGAGATGCCTGAAACATGTGCGAGCTTTACATGTTTCTAATTGTTGAGGTATCAAATAAGCAGCTGTGAGTGGACCAGTGGACTTCACAGTGTAATGGGGTTGGGCTCCATGATGCCACGCACTGCAAGTTTGTGCTATAACTGGTATCTCTGTTGGTCCTTTCTGTCAGCTGTGGCACAGTCCTTCAGTACTTCAGACAAGGGCACAAATGCCAAATTAAGGAGTGCCAGTCCACGTTCAAACAGGGAAAACCAGGTGGTACATGGTCTTTGGACTGCAGAATTTCTTTTTCTTTAAGAATATGGAAATAAACCTGTATTCAAGCTGGAACCTAAGCAGAGTGATACCGTTAATGTTTAAAACCAGGAGCACTAGGAGGGGCTAAAAAGATAAATGAAATGTGGGTGCAACTGTTCATAACTGATAGACTGTTGAGTTCAGTGACATCTTCACCATAAGGGAATGTGAAAAGAAAGGCTCTCACTCTGTTGTGGTGATAAAAAATGTCATGGGAAAAAAACTGTGCACAAAATGTTGACTTAATTTACTAACAAAAAGAATGCAAACAAATAAAAAAACAAAAATGTGAAACCCCATAACATAACTAATCCCCCTTATTTGTAAAGAACATTTACCACAGCAACAAGGCTGACCAAACACTTTAAGACAAACACAAACAACACAATATAAATGACAGTACAAACAAGACAGCACGATTATTAAAAGCAGGAGGAGAAAAAAGAAACAAAATTAGAAGAGATACATAAGAATAAGTTCAAATCAGTCAATATCTCACACAAAGAATAAAAATAGACAACTAGATTTGTGACAGACTTCTCGAAAGGGGCCAGGCGAGAAAGGTCGACACAGTACGTGTAATTAGGTGCAAACAACAAAACCTCAGTTTTGCTTTCAATAAAATTCTAGAGATTTAATGGCATCCATTGTCTAATATTACTGAGGAAGTGAAGGAGAGGTTGTGCACAACAACACAATCATCTGCACAACAGTGATAGGGAGTTCCATGCTTCTGGAGAATAGTACCAAGAGGCAACAAGTACAGTGAAAAAAGAAGAGGTCCAAGAATGGAACCTTAAGGAATCCCCCAAGAAAGAGCAGCAGAAATGGAAGTACACTCATTAGTGGTACCACACCAGTGTTAACACAAGATAAATACCACAACTCCTGACACTAAGGTAGGAGGACTTAATCCATTGTAGAGCTGAGCCATTTTTGCACACTGCTCCAACCGGGAAATAGTCATGATCTGTTGTTCCAGGATCTTGAGAGTTTCTCCTCCACTCGGTCCAAGAAGGCACTGTATGCTCCCCTTCTTCGCCTGTGTCTCTGTAAAACAGACGTCGTCAGTTTTAATATGTGCAACATTTCTATTAGAAACAAACTGGCTTGGTTGATTTGGGCTTCTACACCAGTACACTGTCCCACGCCCCTCACAGGTTAGCCACCACTACCTTATAATACCTAATTATGATGATTCAATTATCCCAAAGACATTGCTAAGAAAAATATGTTATTACAATTATACAATCGACCAACTATTGCGTTTCACTTCATTGTGGAGAGAATCATGAGGGTAAGCCCAAATAAATTACTACATTTTAGAAGTATCTGTAAAGGTTCTCAGTCATCCAGGTCATGGTTATCTCAAAAAGGTTTTATCCAAAGCAACTGGACTTGTTTGGTTTCTTTATCAGAAAACAAACTCGGCTTGGGAACCTTTTCGCCACTGTTAACACTGTTAACACTGTTATACAAGCTATAGACTGACTAGTTAACTTTGTTTCATGTTTTTAGAGTTGTCTCATGAAATGATGTAACTAAATATTTACAAACAGTGAGGTGGGTTATGTAATTATATCTTAACTACATGTAGTAGAGTACTAAATGTACCGAGACGGGAAATTCACATATCTTAAAATAGATGATTTCACATTTTGTACTATTTTAGTCATTTTGTGTTTGTGTATTTTGTGTTAATCAAGCTCTATAAGCTTTAAACAATATATCCACCATCATTTGATAGGCCTGTTCATTAAATCAACCCTGGGTACTAACTGTATAGGAAGCTGACTTTGGAGGCCAGGGCAGCTGAGGAAGTATGAGTCTTCTGTCCCACTGAGGCTCTACAGGTTTATGTGTGTCCATCTTTCTCATAGTGTTCCTTGAAGTGAAGTCTGGCTTTGTAGTAGCTGCCAGCACTAAAAAAGAAAAGATATTTATTTAGAAATGAGGGCAAGGTATTTGTTGTTTGATCATATTGGTTTTTGACTGAGTAAACCAACACTGAAACATCAAGCTTATTATTCTTTACGTGAACAATATGCATGTGTTATAGTAAATGCTGATGAAGGTTCCTCCAAGTTTCAGCCTAAAGTAACTGAAAGAGAGTGAAACAAGATCAAATGAATCCACTTACACGTGTCCAAGTGCTTTACTTTTAAGTTCATGTTACCAGGGTCTCTCTCATATGTGGTCACAATGTCTGGAAGGTTCTCATCAAGCTGAAATAAACAATCAGAAGCAAAGAGATAAATGTTTAATCCTCCTCTGGTCTGTTGCTTTGTGTTTATCACCACCTTGTGTTTAAATTGAACATAACAACCACACAAACTTCAGCTTTTTGTGTTTACTCTTCTTTGGCTACTTCTTGAAGTGTGTATAATTACCGGTCTGAAGTTGTGAGGTTTGGGGTTCTTGTAAGGTTCAGAAAGATACTTCCCCGTCTTGACAAACATCAGCTCAGACTCCCCGGCATCTGGAGGCCTGTAGGACACGATGAACTTTGGAGTCTCTTTCCTCCTGTTACTCTCATGTAAAACACATGGTAACATGATTTGAGTTTTCCTCTTTGCTTCCCTTCTTTGTGGATTTACGTTCGCCTTTCTTTCTTTCCTCTGAGGAACTGACACAGATCTGTAGAGTTTCAGAGAGAAATCTGGTGGTTTGATGCTCCTCACACCGCCGCGGCTCTCCGTCTCTGGGAGCTTGAAATATTTGCTTCTTGCCAATGAGAGGTCCTGACTTGCAGAGAAGTGGCTTTTTCCTTCAAAGCAGACTGAGGAGAGTGGATCCAGCAAACTGTATGAAAGCATTTTTGTCTGCTTACCTTGAATATGTGGCCTGTTTAGATCCACTGTGTTTGGCGTTGCTGCACTGTTGGCTCATACAGGTCACAAACACACAGGAGAAAGGAGCAGACAGTGGCATATGAGAAGGGCTGCCTGGTAACATGCAGCTTTAGTTCTTTTAACAAAGACGGTTACGCTAAGTGGCCTGAGCTCAGAAGGACGTTCAACAACAACAGAAACGTAGCAACAGTGTGAACAATGAGCTCTCTGAATAGAGAAGATCACAGCATCTTGTGGTTGTTTTACCAGTCTGGTGAGTAGAACAGTCATTTGCAGATATAGCTTTTTATAAATATTATAAACATTCTAGTAAGTCACTTACACAGTGTTCTTGATTATAACGCATGAAAAAGACATTTGTCATTGTTAAGCTGATAATAAATCCTTTTTTTGACATTTTTACCACTGTACTTGGTATTTTTAGGTTTTGTAGAGATGCATAAACTCTGTTTAAACAAAGGCACTGCAGGGAGTAAACCTAGTTTGAGTTTAAGTGTTCTGTTTAATGTAGAGACTTTTTTAGGGTTCACGTTATTATAGGTGAATAAAATCCAAAAAAAGTCACTGTTTCACTGCTTTGTTTGAATTCCAGTTTCTTTGGGATTAATAGAGGGATCTGGGTAAAAGGGCAGCACAGAAAATCAAGAGTGTAAAATGCAGCTGCCACATGCAACAAAAGTATAAAATCTGTGCAGACGCATACATCTAAATAAAGTAAAGGCAATAAATTAGTAGGCAAACCTGCTTTATCTGACCCTTTAAAAGATATTATCTGTGATAATTTCACGCCCCTCCATGCATCGTTCAGGTGGAGGTGCAGAGCATTTCCAAGCAAGGGTTGTTTCAGATTTCTATGAACAAAGACTGATGTAAGAATATTTACGTACATTTTAATAGCTCATTAATTCCACCAGATGGCAGCAGATACCGAGGCTCTGAAGCTGAGAGAAGTCATAGAAGATTCACTGCACTTTTAAATAGTATTAAGTTATCAATTAATGGAGTGAATGCATCACTTCTGGTCTGCACAGCTCTGCTGCTTTTGGTATGCCAGCTTTTAATGACGCGACAGTTGATCAGTGTCAGTGCTAATTCCTCATCAGTTATTTCAGCAGTTCTGATAAACTTAACCTTGGTACCGACAATACTGACTTAACAATGAAATTGTTTGTGTTGCAACATGACACTGGTGGACGGCATGATTACAAGATAATATGGTCTGAATTGGTCTGGTCAAGATCCTCCTCTCCAGATTAGAGTTTAAGAACAAATATCATCCGTTAAGTGTAAACCAGGTCAGCTACTAGCTGGTAATCCTTCAGCAGCTGCTAAACAGGTCCAGAACTGAACAAAGAGAGCCGTGAATGTTGTGAGGTAGACACAAACACCAATCTGTATCTGCTGGGTGTGTAAATATGCCCCCTCATGGTCAGAGAGTAAATTATTACTACTTTAATAAGGTTTATAAATCAGGAATTATCAGTAATCATAACAGTATAACTATCAAAAACACTTTCATCTTAATCTTATTTTTAAAAGGAGCTCACACACACAGGGGAGAGCATCCAGGGGGTTGAGTTGCACGTTGCTTTGTTATTCCAACTCAGAGAGCTAAAACAAGCAGGGAAAGGCAGCAGGACACCTGAGCTGAGGCCAAATGTGAAGAAGCTCCCCCGTAAAATCAGAAGCCACCTTGACCTCTAGCCCCTCAGCTCAGTGTCTCAAAAAGCCCTACTATTGTGTCCTGTGACATTTACAGCCACCGTACTATCAGCAGCTCAGCTGAAACAACTGCAGGAGCTTTTTGTCAGATGTGAGTGTCCAGCATGCTGCTGTTGACCCTGCCTTTCAGTGGCCTCAGAGACGTCTCCATCTCAGCAGTGCTGCAGATGAGTAGTAAATTATGGCTCTGTGAGCACTGGAGGAAACAGCAACGAGCCGAACCATTATCCACGCCCCGGCGTAGAAAACAACTGGTCTCATTTCCACACTTTGTTACATTGTTTTCCAGCCCTGTGTCAGGGCCTCCATCTGTTTTTACTGTTTTTTGAGCACCGTCACTGAGGCAAGAAAGGGTTTTATTCCATCACAGCTTGTCCCATCAGATCCGATGCTCTTCCTTCCTTTTCTTCTTAACTTTCATCTCAGCTCATATGAAGTAAGCGGACGACTGTAAATCAAGGCAAAGCCATAAATAAAAGGATGTCAAATGAAATGGGAGAAATATGGATCCTCTGGTGCTGTCACTTATCAGTTTGTGTTGCACAGCGCACTCAAGCCAAGTGCGAGCCATGAAGAACATCCAGAGAAGAAGCAGAAAAGAAAAAAATAATAATAACTGTTCTTTCATCATGTTTACACGAGTGGATTTGTTTGTTTAGCAGCAACTAGACGATTTCCTTGTGGGGGTGGGTTGTGTTAAGTGGTTAGTCTGGGGTGGGTGTGTGTGTGTGGGGGGGGGGGTAATGTGACAGAGGCGGGATGCCAAGAGGTTGGAAGCAAGAATAGCTCATGTAATGACCCAGCTGCTTCTGAAGTCACATTTGTCCACGACAGAAACTAAACAAGTTCATCCTGCAGCACAAAACAAATCCACACTGGTGGTGTTTGTACTGTCTACATGCAAAAAAATAAAACAATTAAGGGGTCTGAAAGCTACAAATGTTTTCAACCTTTACAAGTAAAAGTTGGGATTATGCATTTGAAGAAAGATAAAGTGTCAAAGCAATTACATCGGGGCCCAAGTCCACAAGCTCACCACCCCAGTGTGCTCAAGACATAAGGATCACTGTCACCCAGAATAGGATCACAGATGCAGATTGCCATGCACACAACCCAACATATAAACTAAGAAAAGTTCAGACCATTAGAGCATGAGCTTCAGCTGCTCTTTTCAGCTCCTCTGTTCACCTAATGCTTACTTGAAGACTGAGGTTGTGCAGTCTATTTTCCCGTCAGTGGTGGAGGTTAAAGTAATCCTTTATTAAAAGTCTTTTATCTGCTGTCCTTTCCCAGGGGACACTGTCATGCTGCTATTTCTCCCATGTCTGCATAACTAATTATAATGAGAGAAAATTGCCCAAATTAGCCGATTGTGCAGATTAAATTATTAAACAAGAAAATCCTCCCTGTCGTTTACAGTTGTTTACAACTTCTTTGCTTTCTGGACTGAACTTAAACTCCAACGTGTCATGTACGCACACGATCACCTGACATCGGTTTGTGTTTTCCATGCAGGAGGCTGATTGGGATTTAAATGCAGGCTGTGTGAGAAGAGGAGTGAGCAGATGGGTAGATTTGTACCTGAAAGCTATTCCAGGCTCTTACCAGGAGCCTGGTCAAAGAGATTTACGAGTCAACAATGTCCCAACAAGACAACCAGGCACCTCCATGTTGCACTGGAAGACGCCAAGAGGAACACTCTACGACCTGCACAGCTGTCAGCCTTCCATTAGATCACTTACTGGTGAATTAGCTCAACAATCTGTGAAAATAATCATTAGTCACAGTCCTAAAATGATTGAACACGCTAAATAAATAAATACATCTTCTGTTAATAACTGATTATTGTCATCATTACTATCTGCTTAATGCCAGAATCAATTCCCCCACCTATGATCTGTGGAACTCTCTTTTTCCAGGCTGTTTCCAGAATATTTTTTATGGGTATATTTCCATCCATCCCTGCAGTAGCTAAGGCGTGACAATGGAAACAGCACTTTGGAAAAGGATGTGAATGTGATATCTTCCATTTTCCATGGAAAACGCAGCATGTGACCCCTCTGTTTGGATGGTTTGGAGTGGTGACTAATGACAGATCACTGGCAGGCCTGTGGTGAACTTCCATGATTACACCATCAATCTCCAGCAGCAAGGTTTTACACGTTCCCTCTGTCGATGCAAGTCCAGCACAGTTATGTCCTGAAGGTTTGGGACTTATAGACTATGCAAACTCAAGGTTGCAAGGTGTCTGACTGGTCATAGAGCATGACAAAGAGCCTGAACATGCAACACATCAGCAGCCCTGATAAATCCAGCGAAATCAAAGCAACCTAAAGAGCATAACAACCTATAAGCACACGTTTATGTGGATGATCAGAAAAAAGTGTAGCCCCCCCTCCGGCAGATGTGTGTGTGTGTGTGTGGGTGGGGGGTTATGAGAAGGTGTAGCTGATGCCCCTCCTAACGTAACGCGGTGCTGCAGTAGTTGTAAGTCCGCCGCTGTGGTGTCGGACGTCTCGGATCAGAGGACGAGGACGAGGACGAGGCTGCAGAGCCGCCGCTGTCCCCCCCAGCCTCGGGAAGCGCCGGATGACGACTCCAGCGCCGCTTCTTGCGAGCGCACAGAGGAGCTTCGGCGGCGGAGGACGCTCCCCGGCCTCTGCGGGACGATGAGGGGCCAGAGGGTTTGGAAGCTGCTCCTGTGCGCTGTGTGTGTGCTGACTGACGCAGGTAAGTGTTTCAGTGCGATGCTTCAGAGGACTGGGCTGTGTTTTAGACCTCGATGGATAAAACATCCAGTCAGACTGTTCCACGCTGATGATGATGATGATGGTGAGGGGGACTCTCTCCTGTTCTTCGGTCATAAAAACAGAAATTAAACAAACAAAAAGGTCGTATTTAATTGGCGTCTTGGCCAGAAATCAGCCACCTCCTCATCCACCACGTAGCTGTGGTTCTGTGTCACTCACCTCCAGGTCCTGTGGTCAGATTGTCATGACAGGTAGTTCAACATGTTTTGGCTCTGGAGTGGCCTCCTCTGACTGTCAGCTGAGTGTGAAGGACGTGTGTCCAGCTCTGACAGCTCCTGTCATCTCCTTCAGAGGCTAGTACATACCACTGGGGTATCACCTTTCATGTGACCTTTGAGGTCAGGGCCAGGATACGTCCCTGCAGACCTCGCAGGCAGAGGCAGCTTCTCTTTGGTTACAGTGGGTTTCTGATCAAGTTTCCATGTCATCTTCAAACTGCCCTCCACCAGCACGGCACAGCCAGCGAGTAATACAGTAATTTCTTAGATTTTATCTTCCCAACATTTTTAGATTTACAGTCATTTTTTCTACCTTCAGCTCCAGTTATCCCAGATGTCACTTGAGGCACTGGGCAAGTTTGCTAGACCAGCAACTACAGGAGAAGACAAAATTAATAACATGCAAGTGATGGCATGATATGTGGACAGAGAGAGAGAAGGAGGAGAGGAGCTCAGTGAGATATAGAGTCCCCCAGCAGACTAAACCTATAGCAGCATAACTAAGAGATGG